>CAUYUJ010010113.1:497313-547313 GCA_963575745.1 Prorocentrum cordatum
GCTGTCGCTGGGCTTCTTGCTCTACTTCGTCAGCATGCACTACGAGTGCTACGAGATATGCGATGTGTTGCCAACTGAGGTTCAACTTGATGATGTGCAGCATGAGGTAGAGGTGCAGCAAGTTATCATGCCTGACAAGTTTTTGGACGGGAAGATGATTGATGTGGAGTGGCCTGACGTTGGGTTTCAGATCCCCTCTCTGCAGCCGTCCCAGATGTTCGACGATGCCAGGTGTGACCCGAAGTACTACGTGCCAGAGGTTGGCAGCCTGGGCTGCGGGGCCGGGGATTCTGCCCCCGTTTGTCACCCCCCACAGCCCACAGGGACTTCGGGAGCAGGTGCGTCTTCGAGCGCTTCTGCGTCGTGCGGCGCACTCACGGCTCCTTGGGAGCCGCAGAAGTCGCCACAGGAAGACGCTGCACCACACTCCGCTCTACCTGAGTTGCCTCGACTGGCCCGCTCTTCGGGGTCGAGGCCAAGAGCGACGTTGTGCACGGGTCTACCTGGGATGTCTCGACTGGCCCGCTCTTCGGGGTCGAGGCCACGAGCGATGCTGAGCACCGCTCTCCCTGATATGCCTCGACTGGCCCGCTCCTCGGGGTCGAGGCCAAGAGCGACGTTGTGCACATCTTCTGGCTTGGGTACCTTGTCGACTGCCTGTTCGGCCCCTTTTGGGGACATTCGTCGCCATGCAGCTGGCCCCGATGGCACGCATTGTCGCACTCAAGCCGACCTGGCAACTGAGGACGACAGTACCGACCATCGGGGGGCCTCGATAGGTCAGAACGCTATGGGTACACTTGGAGAGCCCACTGACATGTGTGTTGAGCCACCTCCAGAGGATCCAGATTCACCTCAGCAAGTATTTCTTGATGCGATGATTCTGAGGGCGACTGGATGGATACTTAGACTGGATTGCGAGTCCAGCGGGTACCACGATTGGATGACCTGGTGTGTGCCGTACGTCATGGCGAAACTTCAAGTGGCATCTTGGACTGAAGAGGCAGCGGCTGGACGCTCGATTGAGCAGATGGCTCAAGATATCTGTTATGGCTGCTGGCAAAGTTCGGGACCTGGCCGAAGGAACGCAATTGAGTACATGAACTGGGTCGGCAGACGTGAGTCGCATGAGTCTTGGGAAAGGGCAGTCAGACGGCACTTCAGAGCTCTGCGGCACACGCGCAGCGAAATGAGGCTCTATCTGGGTAACGCTGCTCCCCCAGCAGTGCGAGAGTATCGCGAAGATTCTGATGGGGAAATCTTGCCTTCTGTTGGGCGTGATGGGCTACCTCTGCCAGCACTTGCAGACGAAGCCCTGCATCAAGATGATGAGCAGGTACCTCAGCGTGAGCCAGATGATGATGATGCTGCCGATGATCGTCGTAGGAGGCGCCCCAGGCACGATGCTCCTGCGCCCTCTCCGCTTCCTAGGCCAGCGTCTGCGGCTTCGCCTCAGGACTTGCAGCTACCATTGCTTGATGAAGATGGGGCTGACCGAGCAGGCAGGGGCAATCAACCTGCCACGCCTGGGGACAAGCGGGTCAGGGCCAAAAAGCAAAAGGACAAAAGCTGGGGCTTTCTGACGTGTAATGCTAATTCCTGGGCTTCTTGGGAAACCGTCCTGGACTGGAGGCTGGATGATAAGCGTGACCTTCCACCTCCCCACTTCTACGCCGGGCAGGAAACCAGGATCAGAGCCCAGGATGAGATCGATAAGCATCGAAAGGCCCTCAGGTGTAAAGGACTTTGCGTGGACTTTGTACCTGCTGTCAGCACTGGTGATCATGTGCTGTCAACGTCTTCTGGGGTTGTGACGGGAGCTCGGAAGTTCTTGAATCAGAAGACCTTAGAGGCCCAGGAGATCACCAAGTTGCCCCAAGCCGCAGGTAGGGTCTGTGCTAGGCATGTTCAAGCTGTGCTACCTGGGGGCATTGTCTGGGTCTCAGTTTATTTCTGGCATTCGATCGGGGTCAAGGGCGAGAATGCGGACCTCTTAGCTGGGCTTGGAAGGTTCCTGGAGTCCCTCACCGTGCCCTGGGTCATCGGCTGCGACGCTAACATGGAGCCGAACTCTGAAGGTCTGAAAGCTTGGTGCTCCCAGCTTGGAGCGTCGGTGGTGGCTTCAGCTGAAGCGACGTGCAGTGCAGGAGCTGGCAACAATCTAGATTTTTTCTTGCTGTCGCACGGCCTGAGCCAGTGCGTCGAGAGTGTCAGGGTGCTCCACGACGCGCCCATCAGTCCTCACTCACCTGTCGAGCTTTGGTTGAAAGGAATCTCGATGTCGATCCCGATCCACGTTAGGCTCAAGAGGAAGCGATTCCCGACAAAGGAGCCGATAGGGTGTATCAGACAGCCTGAACATAGAGTTTGGTCTTGGGATCCTGGACGAGATGATATCGATTTCTTGGGCTCTTGGGAACAGTGGCTTACCAATACGGAGTTTGAGCTTTGTCGAATATGCGATATATACGGTGAAGCTAGACAGGTATATCTTGGGAGGTCCCAAGGGTTCCAGCGGAAGGTCCTGCCTCTGGAGCTGTTTCTGCGGAAGAAGTGGTTCTCCAACTCTACTCCCCAGCTTAGGGCGTGGCGCTCGCTCGTGGCCTTGCTTGCTAAAGCTGAACACTGTGCTGCGAACAACTTCGAGGGCGCGCTCTGGGAGAGAGTCAAGGCCGGCCTTTTTCGGCTAGACGAAGAGCTGCTGCTGCCTCAGTTTTTAGTCATTGCGCCTTCGATCAGCGACATGATCGAGGCTATCACGGGCACTGATGGCCGAGAGCTGGGTTTTTTCCTGCCCACGGCCAGATCAACGCACGATCACCTGCTCAGCCAGCACTCGCGTAAGAGATGGGCTAAGTGGAAAGCGCGGGCTAAGGAGTCAGTGACTAAGGGAGGCAAGGAGGCCCACAGGTACAGCAAGATGAAGATGCCTGTGGTCGGACCTCGTGGGGGCCAAGGTTTTGAGCTCCAGGGGGACATGGCGATCCAGGCGCTCGTTGGTGAATGGAACGGGTGCTGGCAGAGTCATAGGTCGGGGCTTTCCGAAAGGCAACTGAAGTTAGCTAAACAGTCGGAACCTCTTGGAAGACCCGATCTGCAAGTTGTGATGTGGGCCCTGCACCGCTTCAAGCACGAAACGGGCCTCGGAGCGGATGACATCAACCCTAGGTCTTGGGTCCTGCTGCCTCAGGATTTCCTCATTAGGCTCATAGATGTGATGATGGCCTGGGAGAGGGACCCTTTCAACATTCCAGATAAGTACCCCACGATCATTGTCTTTCAGGGCAAGCAAGAAGGGGAGGGCCTTAGGCCTTTGGCGCTCATCTTGTCGCTTTTCAGGTCCTGGGGCCGAGTTCGGCAGTGTGAAATGAGGGCCTGGGAAGCTCAACATCGTACTCCGTTCTTTTGGGGCTCCAGGGACAAGGAGTGCGACCGTGCTGGATGGCAACATGCAATGATTGCTGAATTTGCACGTGCTAAAGGGTTCGAGTCGGCCACGCTGTGCAAAAGACCTCGAGAAGTTTTATGAAAGAGTTGCTCCTGGGATCCTGTTTGATGAAGCTAAAAAGAGTGGGTGTCATCTGGGCCTTACGGTTTCGGCTATTGCTCTGTACACGGGGCCCAGGGCCATCGATTTCTCTGGAGCGACGTCGGGGGTCTTTCGCACGACGGGTACCATTTTGGCTGGCTGCAGCTTGGCGACGTCATTCGCCAAGATAGTCTTGTACCGCGTGCTGTGCTGCTTGGCGCAGACCTTCCCCTCCCTGTACATTAGGAACGTCGTCGACGACGTTTCGCTGCAGCTGCTGGGCACTGCCAAGTTCGTGGTAGAGAATCTCTCAGCAGCGGGCATCCAACTAAGACAGGGGTTTGATGACTTGGAGTTGGTCGTCTCGGGGAAGAAAACGGTCTTCTTGGCGTCGGCTCAGGATGTCTCAGAAGGTCTCCAGAAAGCTTGGAAGCATCTTACGTACACGGTGCAAGTAGCTGTCAGGTCTCTTGGTTGTGATGCCGTATGCAGAAGGATTCGTAGGAATGCGACTTCACTAAAGCGTCTCCGAGGTGCAGCTCGGAAAGCTCGACGGCTCTGGAAACTGAAAGCGGCTGGTGCTGAGGTCAGTAATGTATACAGA
Source organism: Prorocentrum cordatum (assembly GCA_963575745.1). Lineage (NCBI taxonomy): Eukaryota > Dinophyceae > Prorocentrales > Prorocentraceae > Prorocentrum > Prorocentrum cordatum. The sequence goes on from CAUYUJ010010113.1 coordinate 501,447, forward strand.
GCGGGGCCTCAAGCGGGAGCTCTATGGGGTACAGCTGTAGCGGGTCTTACTTCAAGCCAAGTGCACACACTAAGGGTAGCAACGTGCAAGAGTTTATCCAAGCATAAAGCTGGAGCGATCACGTCATACAAGCTGCGCACACATGTTAGGGGCAGAGCCATGGAGCCGCACGTCCTGTATCATGCCAATGTAATGCATCAATGGGCGCGTGCAATATGGGATGGCACACCTCCTTTGTATGTGATGCAGTATGTGTTCGAGCTTGCTGTGGATGCAATGTCTTCTACGCGCAGGCCGTGGCTGAGTGCCACTTCGCCTGCGCACGTCTTGCTGCTCACGCTGTCGGAAATAGGTTGGCGGCCTGTCAGTGCGAGGATCTTGTTGAAAGCGGACGGTGGGAAAGTTGACCTCCTCCAGCTTGCCCCTTTGTCGGTCAGAGATCTGGCGGAAAGAGATGCAGGACACAGGGCAGATGTGAAAGGCTTGAAGAGTCGACCGTGCCTCGATAAGTCCTGGGTCCGTCCTGTGTTTTGGGAAGGGGCCTTGAAGGTCATCAACGGGGCCCAAAATGAGGTTTGGCATGACCACCATCAGGCGTGTGCTCGCAATAGTTTCTCCATGGGCACCTGGACTCAACAGAGATTATGTGATCAACACCTTGCGCCAGACAATGCGTGTCGTCTCTGCTTAGGTGGCCCAGGAACCCTAGTCCACAGGAGATTCGAGTGCGCTGCCTTCGATGCTGACCGTCGGGAGCACCTCAGCGACGAGACCAAGCGCGCAGCCAGATTAGCATGCGTGCTCGGTCAGGATCTTGAAAAGTTTGCTGCAGGGCTGATGCCAGATCCGCGTGGGCTCACGACCCCAGCGTTATCGACCAGTGAGTGCCAAGTGTTTTGGTTTAATAAGCCAGCTAGTGGGATGTTGTCGGGTCACCTCTTCACTGATGGATCGGCTCTCGACCCCACCTCTTCCAGGTTTCGTCGAGCTGGATGGTCGATCTGTGCTGTGTCTGCTAATGGTGACCTCATCCCAGCTGCATATGGGCCAGTGCCATTACAGGCGGCACCGTTCCAGCAGGCCCGTGATGGGGAAGATTTCGCGTATGTGATGCTTGCTGACATTGCTACAGGCAACTTTGAGACCTACACGGACTGTGAGGGGACCCTGGGTTGCGTCTGGGATCGGCTTGGATCGATAGGCTCGTGTAATCCCAGGGCCCATATGTGGTCTCGTGTCTGGCATGTCTTTGAAGATGGAATTGTGGCCCACAAAACGTTGGGGCACGCCACGATGAATGATATCCTTGAGGGCCGATCCACTGTCTTCGAGAGGCAAGGGAATCGGCATGCCGACAGGTTTGCTAAGCTAGGTGCGTCCAAACACCCTGATGTCTCGCAGGCCAAGGAGCAAGTAGGTGCCCTTCAGAGCCTCCAGGAGGAAATAATTCGGTGGGGAGGGGCCCAGGACGTCCTCATGAGCCAGCGTTCGTGGTCGGACTCGTCTGGTTTTCCTGAGCCCCCTGATGAGCAGGACGGCCTGGCCCCTGAACCATCCTGGCACGCGAAGGCCAAGAGGCAGCGTGCCTTTGTGCGCAGGTCGCTGCAGGCGGCTGATCGTCTCGGTGCCAGAAGGACCCTGATGAGTTTTAAAACTCCCCTGTTTTCGGACACGAAGGCTAGTGATTCCAGTGCCAAAGCTGTATCTGAGAGCCAAGCTATCGTGCTCTTGCAAGGTCACAACCTTAGAATGTATAAGGTCTGGGACGGGGCGGGAGCTCGGGTGGCGGGGAGTGGGTGGGTGATGAGTTGCATCAGATGTGGTGGCTACGCTTGGGGCGGGGTTGACACGTTGTGCAAACCTTGCCCCACGCAGCCCCCCCACTAAAGATTTGAAGCAACAGAGGAACCGTCCATTTAAAGGCCTCTTCCCCAGCTGGGCAAAGCAGTGCAGAGGTTGGCGGGTCAGCGACCAGAGGGCGCCGCTGCCATCTGACCTCCTCGCGCTGGTTCGAGCCACGAGGAGGGGAGTCCAGGTTCTGGAGGATAGAGAGGCTGAGGACGGTGAAGTGTTTGATTCCACGTGGGGTGAAGCTTGGACGGTTCCCGAGCTCTACTCCAAGTTCGGCTTGCTGCCGCCTGCTGGTCAGGAGCCCCCCCAGAGGGGAGAGGATTCGGACTAGCTCTGTTTTTGTTGTTAGGGGTGTCTGGCATTGACAGACACTCCCAACGAGAATAGAATAGAATAGGAGGAGGAGGAGGAGGAGGAGGAGGAGGAGGAGGATGAAAAGGAGGAGGAGGAGGAAGAGGAGGGGGGGGGGGGGGAGGGGGAAGGGTGGAGGAGGGAGGGGGGGAAGAGGGACGGGGGGGAGCGGGAGCGGGATGCAGAGGAGGGAGGAGGTTGGGGGGGAGGGGGGTAAAGACGGGGAGGGAATGGTTTTTGGGTGAGGGAGGGGGGGGAGGGGAACAGGAGGATCGCAGGATCATGAGGAGGGATGGCGGGCCAACTCTCCACCACCACTACCACGGGTAAGACGGGGGAGAAGGGGGTAATGGAGAGGTCCTCCTGCTCCTCCTCCTCCTGCTCCTCCTCCTCCTCCTCCTCCTCCTCCTCCTCCTCCTGGTAGCGGACGAGACCACACGCAATGCCGAGTCTTCTTCTTCTTCTTCTTTTTCCTCCTCCTGGTTCCTGCTTTTTGGTGGCTGCAAGATCCTCTGTATGTATATAGCCTCCCCCCCAGTGCCCGTCAGCCCTGGGGGGGCTGATCAAACTACCAACCGGCTGTGGCGACGAGGTACTGGTAGTAAAGGAAGACAGACAGGCAGCGACGGGGGGAGACAGGATGGGGATGGAAACCATGTCATAACAGGAACAGGAAATGGAGGAATGGGAATGCTGGCGGCAGAGACTGTGGCGTTACGCCTGGGGTGGTTGAGCGAAATGACTGCAAGTAGAAGACTGCGCTCTGCAGGTGATGCGAGCCGAGGCGCTGCTGCATCACTCCCCCCTCCTATATATATAGAGAGAGGGGTAGAAAGAGAGAGAGAGAGAGGGGACAAACAAACGCCTTCTAGGTATGCGGCAGTAGCACTGATGGCAATAGCGCTCTCCTGTATGAGCTTTCATGGGCAGTTGCGAACCCCGCCCTGATCTGAGCATGGTTAGCCCTGGCGGCTCGCTGCGACCGTGCAATGGGAGGGGGAGAGATGTGATCGCGGCGGCGGCGTGGCAGGAAAGCCCATCCGCCCAGCCAGACCTTAACATCCCATTAAGGCGCAGCGGCAGCCCTTGCGGTGAGGCGTAGAGAGGCTGTTGACATCAATATGTAGCCCTGATGACGAGAGGTGCTGTCAAGCCCTGCTCAGCCCTGATGGTGAGCATGGGTAGCCCTAGTGGCCAGAGGCGACTGTTCGGGGTGAGGGAGGTGTAAAGAAAACGGCAGTACACGGTAAAGCTTGCACCTGCAAGCAAGCATAGGCTTCCCAGTACGTTGACCTCGAGGCCGCCTGGGAGGGTCACACCGGGCTTGAGGAAGGTTCGGGCATTCTGGCGTTGGCGGGGGTTGCCATACTCGCCGAGACAGGGTGGCTAGCCACCCTCGCAAAGGTGGAAGGCAGAAGGGCCTCTCCGCCTGCACATGGGAATCCGCCCGAAGCGTCCCCCAACCCCGAGACTGGTACCCTCCTCTGGCAGGCAGGAGTACGGTATCCAGACCGCGGGGGTGGAGGCTGCTTGGGGTGGGTTCCACCGTTGGGTGAGGTTTGTGCCTTCCATGGCGGTTGCCCAGCCGTGTAGTCAAGGTGTCAGTCCTCCTCCTCCTCCTCCTCCTCCTCCTCCTCCTCCTCCTCCTCCTCCTCCTCCTCCTCCTCCGTGGCTCCCTGTGCGGCCCCCCCTTCGCCCCCCCGCAGCCATTTTGCCCGCAGGGGCGCGGCGGCCCGCCAATGCGAGCCCCCAGCCCCAGGCGCCCGCCTGGCGCGATGCCGACAGCGCACGTGCCGCCTTCCTGTGCGGCCTCGCTGTCCCGTGCCGCCCGACGCAGCGCCAGAGGGCGCTGCACGGCGGCTCGCCACGCACAGGCTGCGGCTGGCGCGGTCGCTGCACTGCAGCGGCCGCGGGACTCGCCCGACATGGTCGCGGAGGGCGAGGCTCCATGCGTGGCCGAAGGCCAACCGCTCTTCGTGCCCAGAGTTTCTTGGCGGAGGCTCCGAAGGCGCGATGCTGGTCGACCCCATGGGCCTGGTCGGCGCTCCCGGGTGCTGGCTGCTGCGCTCTTGCCCGGCCAGCGCAGGATGGCCAGGGCTCGCCGTGCCGTTGGCGCTTGTGTGCTGGAGTCCTCCTGGTGCTGGAGAATGGCGTGGAGACAGTGGGCCTGCTGGAGTCCCTGGTGATGCTGCGCATGTGTCTTGCCCCGCAGGTGGCGCTCTGTCGCCGTCGATGGGAGGCATGCCTGCCGCGCAGCCTCCGCCTGCTGGGCCTCATCGTGTTCGGCGTGGTGGGAGTCCACGAAATGCCGCTCGAGCTTGTGGGGATCGGCCTGGAGTCGCTGGTCTTTGTCTGGGCGTGCGCGCTGATAGTCCACGTATTCTCGAGCCTACCAATGTCGCCCTCCCTCGTCCAGTTCCTGGGCCGCGTGGGCGAGTCTTCGGTGCCCGACCTTGGGGTGGCTCTCTTTGCCCGCTTCCTGGGCAACTTGGCCGTACTTGCAAGGTGTGGCCTCATTATGTTGTTGACGAAGCCGTTCTTCTTCGACCTGTTCCTAGGCCTCGGCGTCTCTTCGGCGCTCGGCAGTGGTATGGTGCTCCTCGGCAGCTCGGCGGGCCTCGAGGGTGCGTGCTCAAGGGTGGGCCGCAATCTGGCGGGACTGGCGACGACATTGGTTCCCTTTTGGCGGCCGACAGAGCTGCCCTGGTTGTTGGTGGCCGCAGCAGAGCCCAGGAGCGACGGACACATCTTCAGCGACATGGCGTATTTCTGGGGGTGCTACGCTGAAGGCTAGCTGGATAACTATTCTCTGTCGCCCCCGGACGGTGGTACGATGATTGAGATTGCTGGGCCGATTCCGACAGTGAGCCTTGGCACCGCCTCAGATGTATCCCCTGGCGAGTTGGGACGCCGTTCCCAGCAGTCGTCAGAAAAGGTTTAACTTGGCCGACGCATATCTTCTCCGCCTGACATGGTGTATTTCTGGGGTTGGCACGCCCAAGGCTTGCTGGATACCCTTTGCCGCCCCAAGCCGAACGAGGCGGACGATGATGCGGCGATCGGGGCTTCTGAGCCTTCTCGGACAGAGAGTATAGGCGCCGTCTCAGATGTGATACCGCGGTCGCTTGGTCACGGCAGCTAGCCCCAGCGGACAGGGAGTGGCTTCGGTGGACTCCCCGGGGGCACAGCCTGGCGGATAGCACGCGCCGTGCTGTTCCACGTGGTGCCGCACACCTGGTCCATGGGCTGGCTTCTCAAGGGGGTGGCTTTGGTGAACTGCCTGCGCTTTGCGGGAAGGGCGGCCTGGCGGATGGCACGAGCTGTACCGTCCCAGATGACGCTACACATTTCCGCTTCCATGGAGTGGTTTCGGTGGACTCCCCTCGCTTTAAGGGGGGGCACAGCCAGGAGGATAGTGCAGAACACTGCCCCAGGTGATGCCGCAAACCTGATTGGGGCGCTGGGCCGACGCTGCGCTTCGCCTCCGCCCAGTTGTTTTTTCTTGTCCTGTGCGTGTGGATCTGGGAGCTCTCCCCGCGATCCCTAGGGGGGTGGGGGAGCGCGTCGCTGACATATTCCGAAGCGAGCAAGGGCCCTGCCTCTTCCTCTTGTGCACGCTTGGCGCCTTCTGGAGCGCGGCGTCCGCCAGGTACCGTCGTATCCTCCTCCTCCTCCTCCTCCTCCTCCTCCTCCTCCTCCTCCTCCTCTCCTCTTCTCCTCCTCTCCTCCTCCTCCTCCTCCTCCTCCTCCTCCTCCTCCTCCTCCCCCTCCTCTCGATTACTTATAGTAGCGGCGGTGGACCGTCGGCCAATCAAGGGAGGGATGCGCGAGGGGGGGAAGCGAGACAAAGTGGAGGACAAGGAGATGTGGAGAAGGCAGAAGCGGAGGAGCAGGCGTGGGGACCGCTGCGCTCCAGAGGTGGCAGTCGGCCACGGCGCCGAGGGCGTCGGGGCTGCAGGGGCGGCAGCACCCGCAACTCGTGAGCCAGGCGCCCGGGCTGGAGCTGGCGGGCACCATCTCCTCCTCCTTTCGCCTCCTTCTCGTCCCTCCCTCCCCATATCCTCCTCATCTCCTCATCTCCTCATCTCCTCCTCTTCCCTCCTGGTCCCTTCTGTTCTCGTCGCCCTCCTCCACATCTCTCGTTCCTCTCCTCCTCCCCCTCCTCCTTCTCCTTCTCTTCCTCCTCCTCGTCCTCCTCCTGTTCTCCTTCTACTCTTTCCTCCCTCCTCTCCTCTTCCTCCTCCCGCCTGTCACGCCCTCTCTCCCTCCGGCCTCCTGCCGCCTCTCGCTTTTACTCTCCTCCCTTCCTCGGCCTCCTTCCTCTTCTCCCTCCTCCCCCGTTCCGCCTGTCGAAGGAGAAACAAATTCATGAGTATGTGCTGTCTGAGTCGGCGCCGGACCCTGTTTGGCGGCGGCCCTGGTGCCGACCCTGGCACGAGCTGACTCTCGCGCGCAAGGGGAGGGCGGGATCCAAAACCGTCCCAGGAACCCTTCAAGCACGGGCAACAAGGTTTGTTGTTGCAGTTGTTCCCTACCATCCTGTGGTGTTGAGTCGTTGATGTGAATAGACTGTACCCCGCGTTCGTTCCTTTCTCCTGCCCCCCATATCCGCACCATCATCATCAGCAGCTTCATCTTCTTCATCAGCATCGACAACATCATCACCACCATCATCAGCATTATTATCAGCAGCATCATCATCAACATGGCCGTTATCATAATCATCATCATCAACACCATCAGCATCAACATCAACAACGACATCAACATCATAATCTTCCTCACCATCACCATCATCATCATCATCATCATCATCATCATCATCATCATCATCATCATCATCATCATCATACACATCGTCATCTTCATCATCACCATCATCATCAGCATCATCATCAGCAGCATCATCATCGTGATCATTCCGTTGCACCCCTCGTGGTCTAATAGGGAGCTCGACCGAAGGTCTATGTGGCAGGGTCCACATGCGCCCGCCTGTCCCATGTCGGCACACCACTCACACGTTTTGTGGCCGCTTAGGGAGCTCCAGCGAAGGCCCCGGTGGCAATGTCCACATGCATCCGCCCAGGCCATGGTGGCCCCCCCTCACGCGTTTCGTGGCCCCGTAGGGAGCTCCACTGGCCCCAGTGGCAGGGTCCACATTCGTCCGCCCGACCCATATCGGCACACCCCTCACACGTTGCGTGGCCCCACAGGGAGCTCCACCGAAAACACCAGTGGCTTGGTCCGAATGCGTCCGCCCGTCCTATTTCGGTACACCCATCACACGTTTCGTGGACCGTTGGCAGGGTCCACGACCCATCTCGGCACACCTCTCACTCATTTCGTGGCCCAATCGGGAGCTCCAACGAAGTCCCGAGTGGGAGGGTACACATGCGTCCGCCCGACCTAAGTCGGCACATCCCTCACACTCCCCAGTGGGAGGGTCCACATACGTCCGCCCGACCCATTTCGGCACACCCCTCACGCGTCGTGGCCCCACAGGGAGCTCCAACGAAGCCCCCTGTGGCAGGGTCCACATGCGCCCGCCCGTCCCCTGTCTGCACACCCCTCACACGTTGCGTGGCCCCATAAGCAGCTGGCAAGGTCCGCAACCCATTCCGGCACACCCCTCACACGTTTCATGGCACTAGAAGGAGCTCCACCGAAGGCCCAAGTGGGAGGGTCCACATGCATCGGCCCGACCTGAATCGGCACACCCCTCGCACGTTGGCCCTGTAGGGAGCTCCACCGAAGACGACTCTCACAATTGCGTTACTCACGCATGTGTATGGCTGGGTCGCTCGCAGAGAACATGTTCTGACTATATCCTTTCCTCCTGGTAGATGCTGCTCCCGCTTCCTCCCTCGCAGACTTTCCGCCTTGTCCACTTCATCATGCCACCCACTGCACTCCAGCTTTCATTTGCGTAACGTTTGAGCCCTTGCGGATTGAGGTTCATTCGACACTATTTGGATCACAGTGCCCATCTCTGTCAGACGGGTAAGTGCGTCGGAGCACGTGCATTTGGAAGTTGCACAAGTGCGCACCGCACCGATGTCGCCAGCGCCGTAAAGGGTTGATTGGTCTTTGAACATGTGTCATCTAGTGGATCTGGTTTCTGAGTGACTGGCATCCGACACTTTGGCCGAAGCTACAGCTGGTGATGAGCAGTCTTTCGTCATATCTCTCATCGTGTCCCTCTTTGTTTCCTTTGCCATCTTTCTCTACCCTCCCTCTTCTGCTCCCCCTCTTGACATTCCGGAATTCCAGAGGGGGGTGAGAGGAGGCACTGGGACGTGTTAGGGAAGGCAATCATCACGATGGTGTGTCAGGGACGAGGGGCGACAGGGGTGGAGGTGAGGGGGAGGGAGACCGGCGAGCAGGCGGGGAGGGTGGTAGGATTGAACGGAGGGCAGCGTGCTTGCCTCCAGGGTTCCCTGGGATTTCGTGGGTTTCATGGGAGTCAGCAGTCCACGCATGGCACCTTTGATTTCTGTGCTTTAGCACATTCTCTTCCTTGCGCACCGTCTGATGCAAGGCGATCTGACCTGACCTGACCTGCCATGTAAAGCGTGACGTTCCCGCACCAAAAATCCATGTACGTCCTGGTGTCTCAGGGTTGGGTTTCTCGTGCAAGGTTTCTTGTGGACTGCCCTCCACTGTACTGGGAAGGGGAGTGGAGGGGACGCACGGAGGGAGGGAAGAAGGGCACGGAACTGCCCGGGAGTGCGGCGGCGACGTTCTGCCCGCTTTGCCTCCTCCAGCGGGCCCCCCCCCTCGCAGGCGGCCTGACATCGGGGCGGCGTGAATGGCTGAAGGGTCGGGGGCCTCAGCCAGCCAGCCACCCTGGGCGACGAGGTGGCGGCGCAGCGCGAGAAAACGGGGAGCGGGGCCCCCGCGCGCTGCGAGGCAGACCCAGATCGAGCTGCGGCGCTTCTCGAGCCAGATCGATCCGTTCGGTGTCAAATCATGGGAGCCTAGTGTACCCTCTTAATTCCGTCTTCAGCGTTGATGATTAGCGTCGAATAGCGTCTGGGAGTGGATGAGCTAGCGCCGATTGCGAAGGCCTTACGGCCGGTGCCGCCGACCCTGGAGGGCGACCCATGCGTTCTCTAATGTGGCGGGGGGGGCCTCTTGGGGGTATCTTTGGGTCTCGTGTGGGGGGGGGTCGTGTTGGGGCCGTTGTTGGCAATCGTGAGGCTTTCTCGGGAGCGTCTTTGGCCGACGACGACGACGTTGACGGCGGTGGCGATCTGGAGCTATTCTCAAGGGTCTCTCGGGGACTCTCTGGGGCTCTCTCGGGGACTCTCTCGGGGCCTTCTTGGGCCAGTTTGAGGCTTTCTCGTGGGTCTTTTCGACCGTATTGGGGGGGGGTCTTGGGAGCCTTTGGGGTTGCTTTGGAGTGTTCTTGGACTCCGGGGGCAGCTACCCTGCCCCGCGCTTTTCAGTAGCTACGTTGCGGTTAAAGGGTGAGCCAACCGAGCCTCAGCTCATGCCGGATGAGCACGCGAAGCTCCTGTGCGCCTCTTGGGGCTTCCTGGGGGCCTCTTGGGGGTCTCGTGGTGGCCTCTTGGGGGTATCTTGGGGCTTCCTGGGAGCCTCTGTCGCCGAGGGCTCGTCGGGCCCCCCTGTCTGGGCACCCTGTTGGAGCCGTTTGGGGAGCCTCTGGGGCCATCTTGGAGGCATCTTGGGCGGTCTTGAGGCTCTCTTGGGTCATTGTGGGGCTCTCTTGAGGCCTCTTGAGCTATCTTGGGGCAATCTTGGGGGCATCTGGGGCCGTCTTGGAGCGTCGGCAAGTTGAAACGGCGAGAACGCCGAAGTCTGTCAAACACTTTTAAGGAAATCATTGATTTTTTCCTCTTCGTGGCCTCTTGGGAGTGCTCTTGGAGACTTCTTGGAGCGTCTTGGCAATCTCTTGGGCCGTCTGGAGGCTACTTTGGCGTCTTCGACCGATGGTTCGGCGATTCGGGGCCCTCTGGAGCCGTCTTGGAAGCCTCTTGGGGCACTCTTGGCCAGTCTGGGGGCTTTTCTAGGTCCCGGGACATCCCGGGGGGGATGCGTATCTGCTCCCCCCCCCCCCCATCCCCGGGACCCCCCCCCGGGACCCCCCCCCCCCCCCGGCGGAGAAGGGATCAAAGGGAAGGGGCTTCCCTTCGACTCAGCTACGACGTTGCTCAATTTCGCTGTACCTTCGACTCAGCTACGACGTTGCTCGATTTCGCTTTGGTTTCGCTTTGGCTGGCGCGCCTGAGGGGAGGGCGACGACGACGACGACAACGACGACGAAGACGACGACGAACGGAAGAGCATCGACGACGACGACGACGACGACGACGACGACGACGGCGGCGGCGACGACGACGACGACGACGGCGGCGGCGACGACGACGACGACGACGTTCACGACGAGCAGAAAAGCATCTTCCACACGCCGACAGGGTCGGCGGATTTAGCATCGATGAGCGTCGAATTGGGTCGATTAGCGTCGATTTCGCGTCTAGTAGCGCCCATTCGCAAGAGCCGACAAGATGGTATGGGAGGCTCCCACGAGTTGCCACCGAAAATCCGCGAGGGTCTCAGGCACCGAAAAGAGACACAATCGCCCGTCTTGGCAAAAATGCGACGCCAGAGCCTCACGGAATCAAGCAGTGGTGAAGCGTCCAGATTCGCCTATCTGCCCACCAACCGCTTGCGGCTTGCACGACACGTTCTCAGAACATTCTTGGGCGAGGCAGCCTTGTTGGAACACGTTGGCTTTCTGCCCGAGCAACCCTGCTTACGCTCTTAGAGAATGTCGTGGCAGGCCTCCAGGAATGCCGAGACGCTGGGTCCCTGCTCAAGGGCCTGGCATCGCTCGAACGTGTGCATTTTTGCTCGGCGAGGGCCATCGAGGAGCATCCTTGATCAGTTGGCGAACAAAGCACGCGCGAAACCGACAAAACAAACACAGGGAATGGACGTCCGAGCGATGGCCAGAATGATTAGCCGGGTGTTGCCAGTAGTGCCTCAGGCCCAAGGTGCCCCCAGGATTTCCACGGATGCCCCCACGGCCTCCAGAGCACCCCTCACGATGCCCAGAGGGCCCCAGGGGCTCCAAATGTGAGCACAGTGTTTGGGGCACCTGGGGCAGGGGCACCTGTAGCAACCCCCGAACTGGGGGGTATCATGACTAGGTTTATGCTTCGTTGGCTGACGACGCACCGCCGACCCCGTGGGGCGCCGACCCCGTGGGGCGGCAGTTAGCGGAACGATTTCTGGGGAAGCTTGGGGTTTCAGCTTCTTGGGATTTCGTCGGTGGCGGTTGGCGGGTCGCCGCTCTGCTCTTGAGCTTCTCTGGGCTCTCCTGGCAACACTTCGGAGGCCTCTTGGGAGCCGTCTTGACGCCTCTAGGAGCTTCTTTTGGGCCTCTCGGGGGCCTCGTGGGAGCCTCTTTGGGGCCTACTGGCGCCTCTTCAGATTTTTTTCGGTGCCGAGTGCTCGAAATGATCATTCGGGTTTCCCCTCTGGGCCTCCTCTTAGGGCCGTCCTGGGGCCCTCCTGGATCGTTTTGGAAGCACCTGGGGCCGCTTTGGGGCCCTCTTGGGCCGTCTTGATTGCCGAGACGCTTCGCTGCAGTCCGGACGTGGATTCGTCTCGCTTCGCGGGGTGCACGTCCGGAGCACGTACAGTCACGTCGTCGCGGGGCCTCTTGGGGCACTAGAGCCCTCTTGGGGTCCTCTTGGGCCGTCTTCGCGGCCTCTTGGACCCTCATTGGGGGCCTCTTGGGGCCGTTTTGGGGCCCTCCTGGGCCGTCTTGGGGCCCTCTTGGGGACTTTTTGGTTTGTTTTGGAGCGATTCTGGAAGCTGCTTGGGCCGTCATGGATTTGTGAAAGTCGAAAAAACGAGAACGCTAAAATATTGCAAAAACCATCGGGAAATTTATGATTTCGGCCTCTGGAGGCGCAGTTGTGGGCGCTCTTGGTGCCCTCTTGGGCCGTCCTTGGAGCTTTTGGGGCCGTCTTGGGGGCCTCATGGGCCCCCGGTGGGAATATCTTGGGCCGTCTTGGGGCCATCTTGAGGCCCTCTTGGAGCCCCAAGAGGCCCAAGAGGCCGAATGTGTGGATTTTTACCTAACAGCTCTTGCTGATAGGTTTCTAGTGGTCTCAAAAGAAAGCATCATGACTCCTCAGGGGGGTCTGGGCGGGACCCGGACAGGCTGCCGCCGCGGCTGCCGCCGCATTCGTTTTTCGCAAACAGTCACACACTTCGTGCTCTTCGACCTCCCAGAACTCCATTCCCGGGCCACATTCTGAATGCCCGGAGCCAACTGTAGGCCACTTCGTGCTCTTCGACTTCCCAGAACTCCATTCCCGGGCTACATTTTGAATGCCCGGAGCCAACTGTAGGCCACTTCGTGTTTTTCTAGTTCCCAGAATTCCATTCCTGGGCCACATTTTGAATGCTGAGGCAGGCTGATGCTGCGGCCGAGGCAGGCTGAGGCTGAGGCAGGCTGAGGCTGAGGCCGAGGCTGAAGGCAGACTGAGGCTGAGGCTGAAGCAGACTGAGGCTGAGGCTGAGGCAGGCTGAGGCTGAGGCTGAGCAGGCTGATGCTGAGGCAGGCTGAGGCTGAGGCTGAGGCTGATGCAGGCTGAGGCTGAGGCAGGCTGAGGCTGAGGCCGAGGCTGAAGGCAGACTGAGGCTGAGGCTGAAGCAGGCTGAGGCTGAGGCTGAGGCAGGCTGAGGCTGAGGCAGGCTGAGGCTGAGGCTGAGGCAGGCTGAGGTTGAGGCTGTGACTGCGACTGCCGTTGCCGCTGCGACTGTCATCGCGAATGCGACTACGACTGCGAGAACAGCAGAATTCTACAACTGGATTTTCATCTGAATCTTAAGGGGAATGCTTTCAGATATGCTTCTACACATCGCTGTTAGGTTGCTTTGCCGGGATAATTCATAGGTTTTTGTCGGTTTTTAGGGCCCCGGGAGGAGGGGGCCATCTTGGTCCGTTCATGTGGCGCGACTGCAGGGGGGGTTAGGGGGGAGACATAATAATGTAACACAATACAGTATATGGGAATTATGCAAGCGTTGGACACATTGAATCCACTGCATTACAGCATCCGCGGAAAACGCTGCCGCTCAGCACGTCGCCTCCGGACGTGGATTATTTGGCTTACGCCGCACCGCCGACCCCTTTGGGGAGAGTCGCTGTTGCGGCTTCTGGGTGCTGCGTGACGTATGCTTGTATTTATCGAAGACGCCTACGGCGAACCACCGCCGCCACCTGCCTTTTTGGAAGCGCCCATGTGGCCGAACGTTGAGGCCAGACGTGCCAAGCTAGCAGAACTTGTGTTCCCCGAATCGGTTTGGAAAGTTTTCGGGGAACACGTGGGCATTTTGAAGGTCATCTTGGCCGTGTGGACGCCATTTTGACCTTTTCGGGCCTTCTTGGGGGACGTCTTGGAGGGCTCTTGGGCCGTTTGGGAGGCCATCTGGAGCGTCTTGGAGGCCTCTTGGGCCGTTTTGGGGGCCTCTTTGGGGCCGTCTGGGGCCTCTTGGGCGATCTTTGGGGGGACTTGGGCCGACTCGGGCCGTCGGAAGGCCGAAAAAAAAACAAATGCCACAATCCTTCAAAAACTCAGAAAATCACGGATTTTGGCCTTTTTCGGACCTTCCTGGAGGCCCTCTTGGGAGCATCTTGGGCCGTCCTGGGCCATCTGAGGGCCATCTTCGGCCGTTTTGGTGGGCTCCTGGCCCGTCCGACGCCGTCGGAAGCCGTTGGGGGGGCCCCTGTGGCCGACTTGGGGCCCTCTTGGAATGCTCCAGGGCCGTCTTGGAGGCCATCTTGGGTGTCTAAAAAGCCTCCTGGGCCGTCTTGGGGGCCTCTTGGTGCCGTCTTGGGGGCCTCTTGGGCCGTTTTGGGGCCATCTAGTAGGCCTCTTGGGCGATCTTTGGGCGATCTTTGGGCGATCTTTGGGGGCTCTTGGGTCGTCTCGGGCCGTCGGAAGGCCGAAAAGACGCAAATGTCAAAATCCTTTCAAAAGCTTAGGGAAATCACTGTTTTTGGCCTTTTCTGGCCTGGAGGCCCTCTTGGAGGCCTCTTCGGCCGTCTTGGGCCAGCTTCGAGCCAATGTCGGCCATCTTGGTGGGCTCCGGGCCCGTCTGACGCCGTCGGAAGCCGTTTGAGGGGAGAACGCTTGGGCCGCCTTGGTCCGTCTTGGAGGTTTCTTGGGCGGACTTGGAGGCATCTCCTCTCTTGGGCGGACTTGGAGGCCATCTTGGAGGCCATCTTGGGCCAACGTGGCCATCATGGAGCCCATCTTGAGCCGTCTTGGAGGACAACTTGCAATTGGGCACCTTTCCGGGTGGCCGGCGGGACGCGCCGGCAGGGGGAGTCAGGGGGCGGCGGATATCTAAGACGCCTACGGCGAATCACCGCCGCCCCCTGCCCCTTTGGAAGCGCCTGTGTGGCCGACAGCTGGGCCAGAGCTTAGCCAAGCTATCGGTCCAGTTGTTCCCCGAGTCGGTCGGTTTGGAAAGACTTCGGGGAACGTAGGGCCTAAGGGGGGAGCAAGAAGAGGAGGAGGGGGAGTATGAGGACAAAAGAGGAGGAGGAGGAGGAGGAGGAGGAGGAGGAGGAGGAGGAGGAGGAGGAGGAGGAGGAGGCCTCGTGGGCGCCTCTTGGGGCACTCTTGGAGCCTCTTGGGAGCTTCCTGGGATCCTCTTGGAGGGTTTTTGGAGGCCTTTGGGGGCTTCTTGGGGGCCTCTTCGGCCGTCTCAGGGCGTTCCTGGCTTGTCTGACGCCGTCGGAAGAGCCTGTCTGGGTCGTCTTGGAGCACTCTTGGGGCATATCAGGGGTTCTTAAAGGCCATCTTGGGCGTCTTCGAGGCCTCTTGGGCCGTTTTGGGGCCTTCTTGGGGGCATCTTGGGGGCCTCTTGCGCCGTCTTGAGCCGTCGGAATGCCGAGAATAAGCAAATACCAAATCTTTCAAAAACCTTGGGACACTCCTGGAAGACCTCCTGGACGCCTTTGGGGCCGTCTTGGAGGCCTCTTGGGGGCATTTTTGGCCGTCTTGGGCCATCTTGAGGCTATCTTAGGCAGTCTTGGGTGCATCTTGGGCCGTCTTGGAGGCACCTTGGGGCCATCTGAGCCGTCTTGGAGGCATCTTGGGCGTCTTGGAGGCCTCTTGGGCCCTCTTGGGGCCATCTTGGGTGCACATTGGGGGCCTCTTGGGCCGTCATGGGGCCATCTTGGAGACCTCTTGGGCGATCTTGGGGGCCTCTTCGGCCGTCGGAAGGCCGAAAAGGCGAAGAGGCCCAAATCCTTCAATGATTTTAGGAGCATCAATAATTTTGGCCTCTTCGGGCCTTCCTGGAGGACCTCCTGGAGGCCTCTTGGGCTGTCTTGGAGACCTCTTAGGTGGCTCTTGGGCCGTCTTGGGCCATCTTGAGGCTATCCTAGGCCGTCTTGGGTGCATCTTGGGCCGTCTTGGCGGCAACTTGGGGCCATCTTAGCCGTCTTGGAGGCCATTTTGGCCGTCTTGGAGGCAACTTGGAGGCCATCTTGAGCGAACATTTGGGGGATTGAGGTCCTGGTCAATCTTTCCGGGACCCCGGCGGGACGGGCCAAAGCCCCGGGGGGAGTTCTTTGGGAAAAGAACCAAAACCAACACCGAGAGGATCTAGCACGCCAGGCACCCTTGTGGCAAGCCAACAGGGGGCGGCGGATCTTGGGGCCATCTTTGCCGTCTTGCAGGCCATCTTAGCCCCCCTGCCCCTTTGGAAGCGCTTCTGTGGTCGATAGCTGGGCCAGGATGGGATGGGAAAAGCCAGGGTAATCAATGAAGGTTGCCCTTTCGGGCCTTCCTGGAGGACGTTTTGGAGAGCACTTTAGGCCCATCTTGACTCTGCTGCCCCAGTTGTTCCTCGAGTCGGTTTGGAAAGCTTTCGGGGAACACGTAGGGGAGGACAGGACAGAGGAGGAGAGTTAGGGAAAAGGAGAAGGGGAGAAGAGGCCTCTTGGGAACCTCTTGAGACACTCTCGGGCTCTATTGGGCCATCTTGGCGGTCTTGTCCGAGAGTGGAGCTAGAGCTTGGCCAGGCTGTTGGACTATGAGTTCCCCGAGTCGGTTTGGAGGCCTTTTGGAGAACACGTGAGGGAGAAGGAACATGAAGAGCAAGAGGAAGAGGAAGAGGAAGCGTAGGAGGAGGAGGCTTCTTGGGAGCCTCTTGGGGCACTCTTGGGGCCTGCTGGGAACTTCATGGGAGCCTCTTCGAGGCCTTTTGGGGCCTCCTTTGGCCTGCTGAGAGCCTTTGGGGGCTGCTGGAGGGCTTCTATAGGTGCCTCTTTAGCCTTCTTAGGGCGTTCCTGACTCGTTCGATGCCGTCGGGAGCCGTCTTGGGGGCCTCTTTGGGCCGTCTTGGGGCCTTCTTGAATCGCTTCAGGGCCGTTTGGGAGACCATCCTGGGCGTCTTGGAGGCGTCTTGTGCCGTCTTGGAGCCCTCTCGGGGGCGTCTTGGGGGCCTCTCGGGTCGTCATGGGGCCATTTTGGAAGCCTCTTGAGCGATCTTCGGGCGATCTTGAGGGCCTCTGCGGCCGTCTTGAGCCGTCGGAAGGCCGACAAGGAGCAAATACCAAAATCCCGCAAAAACCTAAGGACAATTATTGATGTTGGCTTCCCCGGGCCTTCCTAGAGGACCTCTTGGAGGCCTCTTGGGTCCTTTTGGAGACCTCTTGGGGGCCTCTTGGGCCGTCTTGAACCATCTTGAGGCTATTTTGGGCCGTCTTGGGTGCATCTTGGGCCGTCTTGGAGGCATCTTGGGGCCATCTTAGTCGTCTTGGAGGCGTCTTGGAGGCCATCTTGGGCCATCTTGGAGCCGTCTGGAACGGGAAAACCCTTGGCAACCGGCTCCGGGCATCCTGGGCAGTCTTTTCGGGTGGCCAGCGGGACGCGCCGGAGCCCCAGGGGGAGTTCTTTTGCTAGCACGCCAGGCACCCCTGTGATGAATCAACAGGGGGCGGCGGACCCAGTTGCCTTCGGCCCATCCCGCCACCGTGCCTGGGTTGTGGTTCAGAGGCCTCTTGGATGTTCGTTGGGATCTCGTCAGAAGCCTCTCGGGGGCCTGCCAGAAGCAGTCTGGAGGCCTCTGGGGGGGCTGTTTTGGAGCCTCCCGGGGCCTTTTTGGGGCCTGGTGGGGGTCTCTTCGGGGCCTCCTGGGGCCCCTTGGGGGCCTTTTGGGGCCTCCCGTGCCCCAGGGGCTTCTTGGGGCGGAAAGCTAGAATGTTCGGTTCGTGGATCCCTGTTTTGCGCCCGTCTTGGGGCCCTCTTGGGGCTCTTTTGGGCTGTCTTGAGGCCTTGGGTTGTCTTGGGGCCCCTCCTGGGCCGTCTTGGGGCCTTCTTGGGGGCCTCTTGGGCCGTCTTGAGGCGGTCTTGGGGGCCTCTTGGGCCGTCTTCGAGCGTCGGAAGCTCGAAAAGGAGAGAAACCCAAAAACCTGTAAACAAAAACCCTATGAAAATCAACGGTTGTGGTCTCTTGGGAGGCCTCTTCGAAGCTTCTTGGAGGGTCTTGAAGGCATCTTGGGCCGTCTGGAGGCCATCATGGGCGTCTTAGGGCAGAATTTCTGAGCAAAGCAAAACCCCGGGCCGCCCAGGTACACCCCCCCCCCGTCCCTCCAATTCGACCGGACCAGGCTCCCGGGGGAGGGGTCTGGGGAGGGGGAAGCATCTCACACGCCGATGAAACCAAAGGGGTCGGCGGATATCTCCCCAGATGTCATGGCCCTTCTGCTTATTCCACTGCGTCTCCTGGCACCTCCCTGGGCCGCGCACATGTCTCGGGCCATGACTTGCGAACCCCCCTCTCCTGGACGCTCCCCTCCTGGACGCCCCCGATCCGAAAACCCCGTCGGCTATCGGGCGGCAGGGCTTCCCGCGGCGCCGGTCGCCGCAGCAGGGCGCGAACCCCGCGGCCGCGGGGGGGCATCGCGCCGCGGGGCTGCCGTGCCACGCGGGGGGCGCTGCAGGGCCGTCGCGCCGCGCGGCCGCCCGCGCGGGGGGCCTGTGCTGGGAGCGGCGGGGTGGGGTGCGTGGCTGCAGGCCTCCCGAAGGGGCCCTGTGCAGTTCGGTGGCAGATCATTTGGGGGCCTCGTTGTGCTGTGAGAGTGGCCTTTCGCGGGAGTGACCTTTACGGTGCGGGCCCGGCAGCAGCGGCTTGCGCGTCCAGGTTTGGCCACCCCGCGTCCCCCGTTTAGCCGCGTACCAAAGGTCATAATTGCCTAGGGTCACACTTGCGCGTAGCCGATGTTGTGTGTCCTCGAAATGCCGTCCTTCCAGTGCTTTGGGGTGCGCTAGCGTCTGGCAATCGACGAGGAAGTGCCGATTTTGCGTCGATATGGCGTGGTGAACGTCGACTAGTGTTGGTTTAGCGTCGATCAGCGTCAATGCGCAAGAACCAGCAAGATGGCATGGAAGGCTCCCGTGAGTTGCCACCGAAGAGTAGACGTGGTCGGAGGATCGCGCCGCATCGTCGATGCATTGGCGATGCGGCTCGACGTGGAGCCCGATATTCTCCACGCTAGCAGCGCCGATGCATCGCCGACGTCGCCGATGCTTCGGTGATGCATCGGCGATGATGCGCAATCCTCGCACCCCATCTACTCGGATCCCATGTGGGAGGCCTCCAGGAGCTTGGCTACGCGAGTGACCGTTCGCCAGAGTGACTTTTGGTGCGGGCCAACCAGGAGTCCCCCCAGCACTGCCTCGCGCGCTCAGACTTGCCCCCCTCCGCGAGCCCCCAGAGCCGCGCACCAAGAGGCCACTCGCCCCGGGACGCTCCTGCGTGTAGCCGACGGGAGCGGGCCGGGCCGTCCACGGCGGAAGCAGGGGGGGTGGTCGGACCAGGCCTGGGCAGGGACCGACAATCACGGCATTTCTATAGGCCTACCATGGAACAATCTGAGAAACCAAATCAGTTCCAAGAGGCAAAGCAATGTGCTTGGAGCATGAGCCCGATGTGTTCACATAAGACGGTCCCGGCCAGAAATGTTTTATGAATATTTCGTGCGGACCACAGAAGATGCTTCGAACATTACCTGGTGGGCCTGTAGGCATGCCAGGACGCTTCGCCACTGCTCGACAGGGGCGAGCATCGCACGCACTCGCCGGGGCTGGCCTCGCCGGAGGCGCGGGCGGACGGGCCCCCCGGAGGCGCGCGGTGCTCCTCGTTTCCTGCTGGGCCAGGCGGGCCCTCTCCCCCCTGCTGCTGCGCCCGAAGGTCCAGAGCGCCGCGGGGCGGCCTGGGGGAGGGCCGGTGGAGCCACGCGCGTCCGTGGCCCAAGATGCGATGATCCTCAGGACGCGTGTCGGCCCAATGTGCCCTTCGTGCAGCGCGTGCCCCCCCCGCGCCCTCGCTCCGCGGCCGCCCTCTGTCCTGCCCCCCCCTGGCGTGCTGCCGGACAGCGAGTATGCTTCGCCCCAGCAGCTGGAGAGCGGGAGCGGATTGCCTCTGCCGCGCCACGACGGACAACTGTGTTGGCCCAGTGTGTGTTGAACCCCGTTCAGCTCCGCCGATAGCACGCAGCCTGTGCTGGCGCCCTCACTTACACCGCCTGTGTCCGCCGTGGGCTGAGAGGCTCCGGTGGACGGTCACACGTCGGCGCTGACACACGTTTCGAGCGACATCGAAGCGTGTCCCCAGCCTTCCGCGCCATGTTGGACCCCCTGTGTCACTGCTGGACGAGGCGCAGACCCAAGCAACAGTGGATTTCATGTGTTTCCAATGCTGTGCCACAAACACTGGTTGTGAGGAGATTCCTCACCTTACCCTCGCACCAAGATATCATTGGCCAGCTTGATCCAGCAAGGACTCCAGCTGAACATGTATTAGTAATACAGTGAATCCGAAGCATCTGCTTCCTGAAAGGCAAATCGTTTATAAGCTGATTACCTGGAATGTGGGCTATAATGTCTACACTCGGGACGCGTTAAGTTGTGCCCAACTGGCTACCATCTCAACGACGATACTATCATGCTTTTCCTGACATGGAGTACCAGAGCCCCTACGGCGAGTCACCGCCGCCCCCTGGAGTGATTGTGTCGTGAAACGCCGAACAAAAGTGTAGCAGCGCTAGTGGACTGCATGTTCCCCCAGCTGTTGGGGGAACCACTGGGGGAACAGTGGGGACTGGGCGTCTTGGTGCAGTCTTGGGCATTTGTCTGACCCCTGGCGCCGTCTTGGGGCTCTCTTGGGCCGTCTTAGGGCGCCCTTAGGCATTCTGGTACCGACGGATGACATGTTGAGGGGAGAGGTCACCAGAAGATGTTGCTGGTGTTCATCGCCCAAGTGTTGTGAATAACGTGATCGACAAAGCAACGACACAATATTTTCACATACACTGAAATGAAGGACACGCCCTTGTAGAGTCTAGTTGCGGGTCATTCAACATATGTGATCTGACCCGTAATCAATCATCAACGCAATCGTCTTCAATCCCTTCTCGGTTTCATCCCAACCACTTGCGCATTACAGGAATAGTGTAAAGACAAGGACTCACCATGGCGTATGTAGACAGCAATCCTGCATCATCCGCGC
The DNA here is from genome assembly GCA_963575745.1 of Prorocentrum cordatum. Classification (NCBI taxonomy): domain Eukaryota; class Dinophyceae; order Prorocentrales; family Prorocentraceae; genus Prorocentrum; species Prorocentrum cordatum. Next base: position 522,216 of record CAUYUJ010010113.1, read on the forward strand.
TGGCTCAAAGACGAGGCGGGTGATTCAGGATTACAACATGCCATGGGAGTAGCGGGAGTGGTGCCAGTTTTTGTTCCCTCTGACATGTTGTTCCATATCACTCCCGAGTGGGGCTGAACACTAATTGTCCGCCCTCTTTACTTGCACACGCTCGTTTGTTCAGGTGCTGTTCCACATAAACAGGGCAGCCGTTTTCTGGACGAGACGTGCTATCTGTTGTGAACCACCCCTAGCTCGCTCGTGGGCAGGGAAGGCTCGTCTGGCTCCGCTGCCGAGGAGCGAGCCGATCTTGGATGTGCGAGGTCGCGACGCGAACTCGCGACGCAGTGGCCGTCGGATCAGAAAGGATGGGGGGGGGGATGGGCCTGTTTTCCACCTCCACCACCATAAGTTGGAGGGGGGAAGGAGGAGGAGGAGGAGGAGGAGGACGAGGCGGAGGAGGAGGAGGAGAAGCCCATCAGGGGGGGGCGTCGGCTCCGGCACCGCAACCCACCAAGGGCGGCGGGAGCTCGGCTCCCCGTTGGCCCAGGGGGCTCGGCGCCAGGGTCGTTCCCGCTAGTCAGGGGGCCCAGGGGGCTCGGCGTCCTGTGACGACGGACGGGGCTAGGACGAGGGTTCATTCATTACAGAGCGTTCCGGAACGCTTTCGGAGCGGTCTTGGAACGCTCCAAGAAGGCCGCGACGCCCGCGACATCCTCCAGAGCTGCCGGATCTCAGAGATTCAGGCTCTCGATGTGTAATCCTCCCGAATTTACTCAAGGTGGTACGGGGCAGGATTCTCAGAAGGCTCGGAAGGCCTCGGGCCTTCTGGGAAGGTTCATAAGCCATCCCTGGAGACAGAAAGCAGAACTCAGAAGGCCGGAGGGCTTCTGCGAAGTTTTTATCCTTTCCCCCCCCGTGTGCCGCCGATCGTCGGTCAGATTTTATGGAGTTTTTTTCTTTGGGGAGGGGGTCATGCAATGCGGCGCAGGAGGGCGTCGAGCCGACGCTCGCCGAACGGGCCGCACGGGCCCTGCCGCGCCGCCCGCTGCATGGGTGTCTCCCCAAGCCACTCCAGCGCCGTGGCTGGGAAAGGCAGTGATGAGAAGTTTTTTGTTGGGGAAAGGTTGGTCACTTGTGAGAGGGAGGAAATGGGAAGTGGGAACGGGGGGGAGGGTGGTGGTGGTGGTGAGAATGATGATGATAATAATGGTGATGAAGTTGCGTATGAAGCTGCTGTTGCTGACTATGATGACGATGATGCTGCTGATGATGATGATGCTGATAGTGATGATGATGCTGCTGATGATGATGATGGTGACGATGCTGTCTATGTTGATGATAAGGATGATAACAATGATGGCGATGATGATGACGCTGGTGATGGTGATGGTGACTATGATGATGACGAAGACCTCGACGATTAGGATGATGATGGTGTTGCGACTGGTGGTGCAGGAAGGATGATGATGATGTTGCTGATGATGACGAATATAAGTATGATGACGTTGATACTGATTGTTATGATGATAGGGTTGACTGCGATGATACTGGTGATGATGATGATGATGCTGATGATGATGATGATTACGACGATTTTGACGAAGTGTATGGATAATATGACGACGGCGACGATGCTGATGATGGTGAAGACGATGACGATTACATCGACGATCAGGACGGTGATGGTGCTGCTGCTGATGATGATGGTATGAAGATTGATGCTGATTGTGATGATGCAGACGCTGCTGAGGATGATGACTATGATCATGATGCTACTGGTTGTGATGATGAGGAGGAGGATGATGGTGGTGGGGGTTATGATGATGAGGAGGAGGATGAGGAAGTGATGATGACGATATGTATGATGAGCGTGCTGACGACGATGACGACTATGGTGATGTTGAGGCGGATGTTGCTATTGCTGTTGTTGATGAGGATGATACTTATGATGTTTGGCGTACTTGCGCTGAGTTTGATGATCATAGCCATTATGATATTGAGGGTGCTGATGGTTGTCACGACGATGCAAATAAGGTTGACGATTCCGATCATAACGACGACAACGATGACGACGACGGCGACGGTGATGCCGACGATATTGGTGGTGGTGATCGTGATGGTGATAGTGATTGTGCTGGAGGTTGGCATGACGATGATTACGTCGCCGACGATGATGATGGTGATGTTGATGATGACGGTGATGATGATGTTGGTGTTGGTGATGGTAATGGTTTGTGGTTCTGTGCTGTTGTTGCCAGTGCCTCGGCCCAGCCCGACGGAACACCCGACGGGGCAGGCGATGCCCGACGCGGAGTCGGTCGTCTGCGCCGTCTGCCTGGACGAGGCGCCGCTCCCGGCCGCCTGCCGCCCTTGCTGCCCGCCGCCGCCGCCGTCCTGGGGACGCCGCCGAGGAGAGGTCCAGGCACCGACGGGGATAGGAGCGCATCAGCACACAGACACAAACAATGACACACACACACACACACACACACTTTTTTGCGTCGGCGCTGGGCAGAGTGACTGCGCTGGCGGATGGAGCGAAACGGGGCAACGTTACGCGAATTCCGCCACCATGCAGGAGGGTGGGGAGGAAGGACGATTTGGCGAAAGCACACACACACACTTTCGGAGGTCTGCGCAGACTTCTTTGATCTGCGCTGGGCCCCCTGGGGGCGCCTCTGGCCTCGGGGTCCAGCGCCGATCCAAGACATCCGCGCGGACCTCCGAACGTTTGTGTTTCTGCCAGTCTTGATTCTTCCTCCTCCGAGGGGGGCCAGACTGACGAGGCACAGGGAGGTCGGGTCGGTGCCAGGCAGTCCTCGGGGGCCCCTCGGCGGGGAGAGACTGCCAGGGCAGGTGGGGCGAGGAGCGAGGGGGACTGCGGAGGAGGAGGAGGATGCTTCAGCTTCTCCTCTTCCGCCTCCTCCTCCCCCTCAGGGCGGGCCGGGCGTTTCGCCTGAGGCTTCCTCATCACTTATGACCCTGAAGCTTACAATTTACAACATATTCGCAGATGGAGGGCGGGTAGTTTTCAAAATGTGGCTCTCGCCTCAGCGCCGCGCACATTCGTTTTCAACATTTGCAAGAGTTTCACGGATTGAGGGTGTGTAGTTTTCAATTTGCCGCTCTCGCCTTAGCGCCGCGCACATTCGTTTTTTAATGAAAGAGTTTCATGGATTGAGGGCGAGTCGTTTTCAAAACGTGGCTCTCGCATTAGCGCCGCGAACATTCGTTTTCAAAATTTGCCACACCGCCAGACCGCCAGACCACAGACCACCATCAGAAAATAAGTCAGGACCCCTAAGCCCAAGCATTGTTTTTGGAATATGTATCGATCAATGCTCCTCCTCTGGACGCCGTACAGGTTTAGGGTTCAGCTGAGTGTGACACACCGTCCCTTGCTGCGCGCGTCCAGCGCAGTTCTGTGCGATCGCATCCGATTATGCCCCCCCAGAAAAGAATTGCGTCAGAGGAGTCTTAGAAAGCCGAGGATGGTCCGAGTAGTGATCCCAGGCGGCCTAGGAAGGCCCCAAAAGGCTGGCGGAATGTGCGGGTCGCGGGGAGGATCCCAGGAGGGTGGGGTGGCAAGCGTTCTGAACACGGGGTGCGAACGAGGAGTACGTAGGCTGCAGTGCTAGAGATGGACATGTCCCGCAGAACTGTGCGACTGGTGTCTCAGACGCCATTCCCCCGGACTGGTGGCGGGCAGTTTCGCGCATTCCGCCATCCTTTGTGATATCATCGTTCCCAGTTGGAAGCTGCCGAGTAGTGGTAGCTTCACGTATCAGTCGTGTGAAGTTCGGGTGGGGGAGAAGCAGTCGGCGGGGAGATTGCGGGCAACACTCAACAGAGAACGTCCCCACCCAAGTTTCGCCATGAAGCCACTCGAAGGTAATTTCATGGAATGCATATCTGCTCATGTTACGTATTATGAGCTTCTTCTTATGTCGTCGGAGTATGTTGATTCGGGATGTTTTGCTGTCTCTTGGGGACTTCTGGTACGTTCTGGGGGCCCCTCAGGGGCTTCTTGCTGCCTCTTTTGGGGTGGCAGTCTTGCACCAATTTCAACCACCTTGGAGCGATCTTGGATCCGCTTGATACTTTTTTAGTCCATCTTAGGGCCTGCCGTCCAGTGATTCTCGCTTTGGGGCTGCTGTATGGCCATCTTTGGGCTTTCTTGTAGCACCCTTGGGACGGTCCTGGGTCGCCATTGGGGGTCTTCTGGGCCCTCTCAGAGTCCTCCTGAACTCCACTTGGAGCTATCTTCGGCTGGATTGGATCCATCTTGATGTATCGGAAGACCATGGAAAGAACAGGTGTGAAGCCAACAGGATTGACATCGGTTTTCCGGAATGGAGAATTTGGGAGGCCTCTTGGGGGCCCTGGGGGCCTCTGGGGGGCTGCCTCGGACCATCTTGGGGCTCTTGGGCCTGCTTCGGAGTCATTCCGAGGGCCTGCCGACCATTCATTGTCACTTTTAGGCCGCTCTTTGGCCATCTTGGGATTCCCGTGGAGTCCTAAAGGGGCGCCCCTAGGATTTCGTCGGACCCTTCTGGGGTCTCTGCCTAGCTTCCTTGGGCGATCCTGTAGTCATCTTGAGGCTTCTCAAGCCTATCGGAAGTGAGAAGGCGAGAAGGCCAAAATCATCGATCGACGAGCCGAAATCCTTCACATCAGTAATTTTGGGTCTCGGAGCCCACAGGGCGGTTTTTCATGTTTTCCATTCGACGTTCCATGAAGCCCGATGTCATTCCGAGGCCGCGCGTCGAACGTTTTCGATGGCGCGTCGCGTTATGCGATGTCACGTGCGTTGGGGTCGTCAAAGGCTTGCGTGCTTGTTGCGGATCGGTTGATGTGGGCTGGGGTTTCTCAGGATTGTACATTTGCTTTGCGCTGGGGCGGTTTCGACCCCCATCCTTGGCTGATCCACCCCGCGGGTAACGTCGCAGGAAGAGTTCGATCATTTCGTTCGTAGTGCCAGCGATGCTGTCGCGGACATTGACCGCGCCACGGGGGGGGGTCGTCCAGAAATTTCCTACCATATTGCAGTGTTGGTTCTTCGTTTTGAAGAGACACCGCCCCGCGTCATTCCTTCCGGCCCCCTCCCTCGTCCTCCCTCTTCGCGTATCTGCCCCTGCTCTCCGCGTGTCTCCGTCGTCATCGTCCATCGTCATCGTCGCCATCACCATCATCATCAGCATCATCAGCATTCTCGCCGTCTCCATCATCAATACCACCACCATCCTCATCAACATCATCAAAACACCCCCCTTGTTCCCCCGCGTCTCTGCTTCGCCACATCCCCCGCAAGTCTCGTGGCCTTGTGAGGTGCTCCACCGAAGGCCCCATCGGCAGGGTCCTTAGTGCGCCGCCCAGCCCATGTCGGCACGCCCCTCAGACGCTTCGTGTCCCCATGAGGAGCTCATCGGAGGTCCCGGCGGCAAGGTCCACATGCCGTCGCCCAGGCCACATTGATGACACCCTCAAACATTTCGTGCCCCTATAGGCAGCTCCACCAAAAAAAGGTCCCAGCGGCAGGTTTCCCAGGCCGCCGCCCAGCATATTTCGGCATACGTTTCACACGCTTCGTGGCCCCACGGGGAGCTACACCGACGGCCCCACAGGCAGGGCCCACAGGCCGCCGCCCAGCCCATTCCGTCATACGCTCACAAGCTTCGTGGCCCCATTGGGGAGCACCCCCGATGGCCCAAGCGACAGGGTCCACATGCCGTCGCCCAGCCCATGTCGTCCACGACTGGCGCCCAGCACGGCTCCAAGAGCGCCCCAAGAGGCGCCGAGTAAGTTGCACCCTCATGCAAATAGTTGTTGTCACTTGTGGGGGTCCTCTTGGGGCCCTCTTGGAGCATTCTTGGGGCCCTCTGGGAGCGTTCTTGGGGCCTTCCCGGGGCCCCAGTGGGCCCTCGGAGGGCCCCAAGAACGTTCCCCGAGAGCCCCAAGAGGGACCCCCCAAAGTGGTACAAAGAATTCGCGCGAACGCGCAATCTGTTGTAGGCCTTTCGGGGCCCTCTGGGAGCTCTCTTGGGGCCCCCATTGGTGGCGCCTTGGGGCCTTGGGATGGCTCCAAGAGGCTTCGGGATTGCCCCAGACCGCCACAAGACAGCTCCGAGACGGCCGTCGAGCACCACGGGTGAAAGCAAGTGAGGCTAGGGAACAGGGCCTCTGGTAAGCCGCCACTGCGCCCCCTGGACTACCCAGACAGCGAGGGGACCTGAAACGCCCTGGGGCTCCAGGGGCCCCAGATTAGTGAAGTGAAGGTTTTTGCCATGCAAGCACCCCGAAATTCTTCACTTCACTAAACCGGACCCAGGACGAACTCGCTACGCTCCAGTCCCGCGGGAGATCCAAGACTCCCGCCGCCGCCCGGGGACGTTGCTGCATTGCGGTGCTCTGGTCACTGTTAATGGCTTCCGCGGGCTGCAGCGGCTCACTTCCATGACTACCCCGACTCACGAATCCAGTGGTTGGTCTGGCTCTATGGGTTGGTTTCGTTGTGTCGGTTGATTTTATGCTTGGTTGGCGGTCGGTGGATTTCGCGTTGTTCATTGGTGTCGTGAAGTGATTTGTCGTTTGGTTGGTCAGTGCCGTTTTGTTGATTCGTGCCGTTTTGTTGGTTGGTGTCGTTTCGTTGGTTGGTGTCGTTTTGTTGCTTGGTGTCGTTTTGTTGCTTGGTGTCCTTTTGTTGGCCGGTGTCGATTTGTTGGTTTGTTGGTTGGTGTCGGTTTGTTGGTTGGTGTCGTTTTGTTGCTTGGCGTCGTCCTGGCGGCGTGGCCGATAATCGGCGGCCTGCAATGGCGCCAGGATTTGTTTCGGGCCAGCCTTGATCGCCCTCATCATTCTCATATTCGTCAGCGTCAGCACTCGTCGCCCCCATCCGCGCACACATGCGGCCCTGGTACGGCTCTCACGCGGCCCTGCGAAGGCCTTCACTGTGCTCCCCAAAGCTTTCTGAGGGGCCCCCCAGAGGCCCCAAGAGGGCACTGGAAATTGTCGCTTCCAACTCCGCCAGGCGGAGGTCAACAAGGGTCTCACTGGTGCACTTCCAGGAATCGTCGTTCGATCCTCTTGGGGCCCTCCTGGGGCCTTCTGGAGCCGTCTTGGAAGCTCCGAGCGGCTCCATGAAGGCGCCGGGCGATATCGCTTCCAATTCCGCCAGGTGGAGTTAGACCAGGGGCTCACTGAGGCCCCTTTTTGCGCCCTCCTCTGCCTTTGAAAAAGCCCCGATGGGGTTCTTCAGTGCCGTCTTAGGGCCCCTAAGAGGCCTCCAGTAGGGTATTGAAGTTATCGCTTCCAACTCCGCCACGCGGAGTTGAACCCAGGGCGGCTCTCTATGGCCCTTTCGGGGCCTTCTTAGAGCTTTTCTGAGGCCCTAAGTGGGCCCTGGGAGGTGTCATTTTCACGGGCGTTGAAAGTGACACCGCGGAGGGCCCTCTTGGGCCCTTCTTGGGGCCTCTCTTGGGTCCCTCTGGGAGCCCTCTTGGTGCCGCCCTGGGGCCTTCTCGGGGCCTTCTTGGAGCCTTTCTGGTGCTCTTTAAGTGGGCCCTGGGAGGTGTCACTTTCACGGGCGCTGAAAGTGACACATCGAAGGGCCCGCTTTCCCTCGTAGCGCTGCCCGTGGCCGGGGCATTGTGCAGCGCATCCCTCGTCGAACGTATTTTGTCGGACGCGTGGTCGAATTCCGCCAGTTCGGTCGAGATGGTGGTCAAGCGGTTCGGTTGCAATGTAGCCATGCGGATCTGAGCTTACCATTTCTTGCCATTTTGGCGGGGATCGCAGGAGCGTTTGTGTTGTGATCAACTGTGTTCGATATATCCAGCGGCAGCGTTTCATCCCCATATATTATTTGGAAAAAAGTCAGCAGGGGCCAAATTGCTGATGTGAAGCAACATAGGTCTCGTAATCGAACCAGTTCCTGGCTGTTGGATACATCATATGAGTTTGGCCTCCTGAGGACATCCTTGGATGGGGTTCGTGGCAGCTTGGAGCCGTCTTGCGGCGGTTCCTGGGACCGTAGGCCCGTGGGAAGCATGTTGGAGGCTGGTTACCTGGCGGTCTGGAAGGACCCAGTGACCGCGTGGGGTGCGTCCTGGAGGTCTCGCTGGTAGTGATAGCCGCCGCGCAGCTTCTCAGGCCGCGGCCAGGAGCACCACCCCGCCGGGGAGACGGTCCCGGCACTCGTCTGCTGTTTGTTGGGCAGCTTCCCTCCCGGGACCCCCCGGGGTCACCCCACATGCGCGATGTGGTGAGATGTTCGCAGGCTTTGAAAAGGAGGAACAACGAATGCATCTTGCTGGAGATTCTAGCGCACCTTAGCCCCTTGAGATACCAGGAGTCTGGTTGAGGAGATCCCTTTTCCTGCCACTCTTTTACTTTGCTTTGCCCTCCTTTCCGTTGTCCTCTTCCTTCGGCCCCATGCTGTTCCTCCTCCCATCCCTCTCCATATCTTGCCGCACTCCCACGTGCCCCCCCCTTCTCCCCCCCCCCCCCTCCTCTCCCCCTCTGCTCCCCTGCGTTGCAGCCGCCCCGCCCGATTAGGCGGGCGGCGGAGTTCGAGGCTGGATCGCCGCATCGGCTTCCGTCACTCCCTCACCCTTCCATCGTCTTCCTAATGCCTTCCTCGATCGCCTTCCTCCCCTGCCTCGTCTTCCCATCGTCCGCCTCTCGTCTTCCTCTCTTCCACCGTCTTCCTCTCGTGCCCCTTTCCATCGATGGCTCCCCCCTCCCATCGTCTCCCTCTCCCTCCTCCTCCCCGCCCGCCCGCCGCGGGCCGACGAGGTCAAGCCCACCGAGCGGCAGTCCCGCGCCGGGCCGCGGACAGGCTGCGTGCACGCCGCGCCCTCGGCCCGCGGAGCAGCGCGCGCGGCGGGCGGCGTCTCCGGCGCCCTCCCCGCCCTCCTCGGGGGCAACGACGGGGGGGGGACGGGAGATCGGCTCTCGGGGCCTCGCGGCTCGCGGCTTCCGGACCTTCCAGCCCATTCTGGAAGTGGGCAGGCCCCCCCATCCTCCTCCACCCCCTCCTCCTCCTCCTCCTCCGCCTCCTCCTCCTCCTCCTCCTCTTTCTCCTCCTCCTCCTCCTCCTCCTCCTCCTCCTCCTCTTGCCTCCTCCCCCTCATCATCATCATCATCATCATCATCATCATCATCATCATCATCATCATCATCATCATCATCATCATCATCAGCAGCAGCAGCAGCAGCAGCAGCAGCAGCAGCATCAGCATCATCATCATCATCATCATCATCAGCATCATCATCAGCAGCAGCAATCGTCACCATCAGCAGCAGCAGCAATCATCAGCAGCAGCAATCATCAGCATCATCATCGTCATTATCATCGTCATCCTCATCATCAGCATCATCATGATCATCACCTTCATCCTCATCATCATCATCAACATCAGCATCGTCGTCATCATCGTCGCCAGCATCATAATCCTCATCCTCATCCCCATCCTGCTCCTCATCCTCCTCCTCACCACCATCATCCTCATCCTCATCCTCCTCCTCCTCCTCCTCCTCCTCATCATCATCAGCAGCATCATCAGCATCATCAGCATCAGCATCATCAGCAGCAGCAGCAATCGTCACCATCAGCAGCAGCAGCAGTAATCATCAGCAGCAGCAGCAATCAGCAGCAGCAGCAATCATCAGCATCATCATCGTCATTATCATCGTCATCCTCATCATCATCATCATCATCATCATCATCATCATCATCATCATCATCATCATCATCATCGTCGTCAATTCGTCCCCCTCGGATAAGAACGCACATCAATCACGTAAACATTCCGAGGTCCGCGTGGATGTCTTGGGTCTCTGCCCTCACTCGCCCATGCCGCCCATTCGCTCGTCAGTTCTCGACGGTTTTCCAGCCTCGGGTTTCCCTCCCGCGGCCGCGCTTCGCCGAGGGCGTTCCAGAGATGCGCAGATCGTCCCAAACTGCCGCCGGAGAGCCGAGCTACGACCCGCAAGTCAGGGGTCAACGTCAGGAGGGGATGCGTAGGCTCCAAGGGCGGAGGCATCGACCCATCCATCGCCCATTCATCACCGATAGACTTGGGCCTGGCAGCCCCCCCCCCGCCCAGGAGCGTGCAGAATCGCTGTCGGGGGAGCATGGGCACCGTGAGGTCCGCGCGGATGTCTTGGATTTTCGCTGGGCCTCCAGGGCCGCCCTTCTGTTTTTCTCTCCTCGGAGGATTGGCAGGGGGGACCCCCACCTCCTCTCGCCGGGTCTCGGCGGTTGTCGAGCCTCGGGATGCTCTCCAGCAGCCGTGGCTCGCCAGGAGCGTTCAGGGGGTTCCCGAATCGCCCCGAAGAACCGCAGGAAACCCAAGTCATGACTGAAAGCCGCACTTCCTCGCATTTTTCAACAAATCCCGACGGGAGTTCTTGGGCAGTTTTCGGCCTCCTGGGGCCCTCACCAGGCCCTCGGCCGTCCCAAGAACGACCCAGGATGAAGAACCGGTCACAGGGAAGGGTTCCTGACTTTTTGGGCGCCATGCTGTGTGCAAATCACGACGTCGGATGTTTGGGTCCATTTCGCTTTTCTCTCCTTCCCCTCCTTCTTCTTTTCAGCCGCTCTGCCTCCGCGTCCTGCCGCACTTGCTCCTGCAGGTTCATATTATCCTCCTCTGATCCTTCTTCTCTGTCGCGTCCTCGCTCACTCCTACCCCCAGAGGTCTGATCCTGCCATGTCCTCCTCCACGAACGTTAACTCCCTCTCCTATGCGTGGTGATGCTGATTAGCCCTGGGCCAAAGACTGCGAGTGTGAGCTAGGGAGCCAGGGTGCCTGGTTCAGGTCAGCAAGGCCCGTGGGCCATGGCTCCTTCGTGTTGTTGTCGATTGTGTTTCTGGGATGGCAAGGTCAGGTCGAGCAGGGCAAGGAGGAGGACGTTTGGGAGAACTAATGATGCTGATGTTGATGAGGATGATAATGATGGTGATGATGACGATCATGGTGGTGGCTTTGGTGATGGTGATGATGACGATCACGGTGGTGCCAATGATGATGGCGACGACGATGACGATACCGTGAAGCATGAGGATGGTGATACTGCTGATGATGCAGATTATGATGATGATATTGATGGTGATGTTGATGATGCTGCTGATGATGATTATGATGATGATGTTGATGATCATGATGATGGTTGTAGTGGTGGTGATGATGGTGGTGATAAAGAGGATGAGGAAGAGGAGGAGGAGGAGGACGAGGACTAGGACGATGATGCTGATGCTAATGAAATGATGATGCTGATCATGATGATGATGATTATATGGATGGTTATGATGCTGAGAGGAGGGGGAGAAGGAGCAGGAGGAGAAGGAGGATGGCGATGGAGATGACGATGACGATGACGACGACGTCGATGATGATGATGATGATGAGGGTGCTGAAGGTGTTGGTGACTATGACATGATGATGAACATGCTCTTGGTTTTGATGCTGCTGATGACGATGCTGACAATGATGATGCTGCTGATGCTGATACTGTTGATGATGATGTTAATGCTGATAGTGGCGGTGATGGTGAGGGTGATGTTGTTGCTGATGATGCTGCTGATGCTGATGCTGACGATGACGACGATGATGATGTTGATGGTGATGATTTTGGCACGTGGTGCTGATGCAGGTGATGCTGGTGACGGCGATGCTGTTGATTATGATGAGGAGCAGGGCTGCGGAAGGCGAACAGTTTGTAAAGAGGAGGAACACGTGCATGATGTGCACGGGGGACCACGGTTCAGTTGTTGTTGAGGACGACGATGAAGAGGCGTGGTAGACGGAAGCTCTTCAGGTGGTGGACGTTGGGGAGTGGCATGATTCCGACTAGGAGTGGGAGGAGGAGGAGGAGGTCGTGGGGGGATGTGGGAGGAGGGATGCGGTATGAGGACTGGTTTTTGGGTAGACAGATAGTTCGAGTGATGTTGTTGCTCGCGGCTGCCTTTCTGTAGCCGCAAGGTCGCAGACATTTTCTGCGAAGCCATGTGTAGGCAGATCTCACGTGGTATCAGGTGATGCCTCGCAGGAGGCGGGCGAGGAAAGTGCCAGGGGTAGTGGGGGAGGTGGCAGATCAGACAGGGGCTCGAGGGCGTAGCGGGGAGGGGCCGTGGAAGGTTACAAATGTCGTCATTGGGGTGGTGGGCACTGCTTCGCTGGGAGGGACCATGAGGTGTTCCACTGGGACTGCATCTGGCAGTGGCTCAATATCAAGGCGGCACCTGCTGCTGTGAGGAGCTGCTCTTGACTTGCGCTCCGTTGCTTCCTCCTTCCTCTCCTCCCCATCTCCATCCTTCTTCCCTCCTCCCCTCGTCATTCCTCCCCCCTCTTCCCTCCTCCTCGCCCTCCTCGAGCTCGAGCTGCGGACTGTGCCACGCTGAATGGTCGAAGCCCTCGTGCGGCCCTCTCTTCATCATCCTCTCCCCATCAGCGCGGGAGCTTGATGAGGGGCAGGGGAGAGGGTGCGCGTGTAAATTTTGGAAGCGCATCGGCCAAGAGGGGGTGCGTCCCCTGAGGAGAGGGAGACCGACGGACGGACGACATGAGGAGGAGCAACAGGAGGACAAAAGAAGAAAGGGAGATAGGAGAGGAGGGGAAGTGAGATAGGGGCGGAGCCAGAGGGATCAGCAGTCACGACGGAGGAGGGCGGGACGAGGGAGGGAGAGGGGCACCAACGACGCCGACACCCACTTAGGGAACCCGCAGGAGGGGGGGTTCTCTAAGGCGGCTTCGGCGGCGTCATTGGCCCTGATTTACTTTCGCTCGTGCTCGTGCTGCCCCTCCCGGCAGTCTCTGTCCGCATCCTTCTCGTCTCCTCGCCCCCCCCATGAACTTATCAAAGCCCACGAAGTCTTTGATGGCAATGAATACAACACTGATTATGACAGAGAATCTCATTCTCACAGCGCGCTCTGTCTGACTCAAGGGCCCTGCCGCAATCCAGGGCCGAAACAGTTGCGGTCTCGTGCTATAACAAAAACACGCACGAGCATGCATACACACTAGATGTACAGCGTATATCTCACACCCGTGAAAGAGTAAAAAGAACATGAAACAGAAAGAAGCCTTACTTCAATATGAAATCTAGCAAATCCAGATAAACACTCCTAAGGTTGCATTAACAATGAAACATAATGAAAACAACATTAAAATGCGTGAGAAAGTGTAACTAACTCCACGCTGAAAGAAGCAATGCCGATATATCGCACTGCATGTAAATAGATCTCCAACCGAAATCCACAATCGTAAACTCTCGGGCGGCGGGGGAGAGCGGAGGAGGGATGGGGGAGGGCGGATGAGGGCGGAGGATAATAATCACGCGGCATAGAGGCGCGCCGTGTCTCTCGTTTCCCACAAGTCCGTGGCGGGGCAAGCCTGCGCAGGCCCTCGACAAAATTTAGAACGTAAGCACTCTCGAAGTGCGTATGGAACGGATCAGCAGAAAACCTCGGCGATGTTGCACGGCTGCCAGCCGAGGAGGGCGGAGGAGGGAGAGGGAAGAATAGGGCGGAAGAGGGAGGGGGACAGTGGAGGTGGTGGCGGGTGTGTCACGCAGGAAGATTTTGAGGAATTACCGGTGGTCGTGTTCACGCGGCGGCGCTGGAATGACGATTCGAAACATCGGCCCCCCGAGCAGGATTTGTGTTTTGAATTCTTCCCCGCCGCCCTCTCAGAGCGCGCGCCTGGACGGTCGACGGGCCAGACGGAGCCGAAGGAAAGCGGAAGCAGAGTATTCCGACATTATGTTGTGAACCGTCCCCCCGCATTCTTTCTAATTACTCGGCATTTTGCATTGTATTATTTTGGCCCGCTGGTTATGGATCAATCCCCGCCTCTCAGAAGCAACGATAGGGGGGGGATAGGCATAGGGGGGGATGCATCGACCCCCAATCGCCCATTGATCGCCGATAGGGGCCCGATAGCCCCAACCTGCCCAGGAAGGTGCGGAGTCACTATCGGGGGCTATCGCCGATTTATCGGCGATGCATCGCCGATTCCGGGTCGATGCATCCATCCCCCCCTATGCCAGTCCCCCCCCCTATCGCAACCACGCCAGGCGTTCCGCAGCCGCTGCGCCGCGCCCTCCCAGCGCGGCGCGATCCCTCTGGGGGCCCCTCTGGACAGGCGGTGTGCCCCGTGTGCAACGCGCCGCTGCTCGACCACGGGATCTTCCAGGCGCGCGCGCGGCCCTCCGAGGCAGGGGTCTGTCCATCGCTGCTGCCCCGGGGATGGGTCCTCGCGGGCCTCGGCAGGCGGTGGGTATGGATACGTCGTCGGGGCCCCTGCCTCGCTAGTTTCTTCATTCCTTGTTAGGTTCTCTGCCTCGCCTCGGGGCAGCGATCTCTACGCGACAACCTATCACCTACAATTCCTTGTTTTTAGAATTCCTTGTTTTTCAACCTCCCTGTCTAGTCGGGGCCCCTGGAGCCGAAATGCATCCATGTCCACTGCCCGCTGGGGCTCCCAGGCGGCGGATGTGGATATGTCCCTGCCTCGCACGCCGTCCCCTGTCGCCCGTCCGCCCCCCTCCTCCGGCCGCTGCTGGACCACGGGATCATCAATCATCCAGGCGCGAGTGGCCTCTCCTAGCGCGAAGAAACAGGGAGAGGGGGTTCTGTTGGCTCTCGGAGGGACTTTTCGGTGGCCCTCGGGGGCTCTCTCGCCCGGGGATGCTTTGCCACAGCTGCGCCTGGTCGAGAGTTTTCCAGGGGAGGACCCAAATCGTCCCGAGCGGCCGCCGGAGGTCCGAGTTATGACCCGCCAGGCGGGGAAGGGGGAGGAGGGGCGATTCCTGCCGCCCTCTCCCCCAGCCGTCCCCTCCCCCCGCGGGGCGGTCGTCTCCAGGTGGGGCCTCGCTTCTACCGTCCAGGCCCCGCTGTCTTCTCAGTGCGACGATGGCTTCACGCAGCTGATCGACGTATTTCATGCGGTGATCTTCATGATGACGATGACGATGACGATGATGATGACGACGATGTCGACGACGACGACGACGACGACGATGACGATGACGATGACGACGACGATGACGATGACGACGATGACGATGACACTGGCGACGATGACGATGACGATGACGACGATGCCATCATTGTGATCTTGTGCATCGTTCGTGGCCTTGGAAGCCTTGAGGCCTCCCTCTCCCCCTCTTCGCTCGCCCACGCCGCCGTGCTGGCGCTCGGGGGGTCGGGCTGCTGTTGGTGGGGCGTGCCCCGGGCTGGCGGGGCTGCTGAGCGGCGCGTGCCCGGAACTCGGCGACGGTCCAATGGGGAGGCATGAATATGGGAGGGGGCTATGCCGACTGTGACCATCATAGCTGTCTGGATCTCATTGCCGCACCCCTGCTTCCTTCAACGCGTCCCCTGGCCCTCCCTGGGCCGCGCACGTGCCTCGGGGCCATGATCTGCGAGCCCCCACTATTGACGCCCCCCTTATCAGACGCCCCCGAAGAGTGTCGCTGGACGTGGTGGCTTGTTAAGCTCCGCGGCGAGCTCAGGTGGAGCGATACAACTGTTCCTATGGTGGGCCAACTGCAGCGACGGTTGAGGGCCCCCTCATGGTGGACAGCTCGGGGCCAGTGTGCAACATGAGCTCCGTCATTGTCAGACCCCGCCTGCTCACTGAGGTCATTGGTGGTCCCATTCACGTCTGACACCTCTCGTCTTCGCTTCGTGACGTGCTCTCATGGGGACACGTCGGACCGCCTTGGGGCTGTTCTGGGCTCATATGTGGCTGTCTTGGGGTCCATTGGGGCCTTCTTGGGCTGTTTTGTTGGGGCTCTCCTGGATCGTCTGAGGGCCCTATGTTGCAGTCTTGGAGCTCTCTTGGTCGTCTGTGGAGTCTCTTGAGGCCGTCGTGGGGCCGTCTTGGGGCCTTCTTGGGCAGTCTGCCTTTGAGGCCGTCTCGGGTCCTTCCAGAGGAGCTTTTGGGTCAACCCGGGGTTCTCTTCTGGTTCTCCTGGGCCGACTGGACCCCCCCGTAAAATCATTCGAGGGGTACCCCTCCTCCCCCAGTAACGACAAACTACGACGACGACGGACGAGGGACGACGACGGACGACGGACGACGGACGACGGACGACGGACGACGTCGACGACGGCGAAGGCGACGGCGACGGCGACGGCGACGGCGACGGCGACGGCGACGGCGACGGCGACGGACGACGGCGACGACCACGATCACGCCGACGACGACGACGACGACGACGACGACGACGACGACGACGACGGACCATGGACGGTGGACGACGGACGACGACGACGACGACAACGAAGACGATGACGACGACGACGGCGGCGGCAACGGCGACGACCACGGACGACGACGACTACGACGACGGACGACGACGACGACGACGACGACGACGAACGACGGATGGCGGACGACGACGGACGACGCACCTCGCACGGCGACGACGACGCCGGCGAAGACAACGAAGACGATCAAGACGATCAAGACGACCAAGACGACCAAGACGACCAAGACGACGACGGCGACCACGGCGACGGCGATGGCGATGGCGACGGCGACGGACACGGACACGGACACGGCGACGGCGACGGCGACGACGGAGGCGGCGGCGGCGGCTGCGGTGGCGGCGTTGACGGCGTCAGACGACGACGTCGACACCGAATACGACGACGACGACAACGAAGACGATCAAGACGACCAAGACGATCAAGACGACGACCACGACGACGGACGACGACGACGACGAAGATAACGACGACGACGAACGACGGATGGTGGACGACGACGCACGACGCACGACGCACGACAATGCCGACGCCGACGCCGGCACCAAAAACGACGACGACGAAGACAACGAAGACAGCGAAGACGAAGACGACGACGACGTCGACGACGACGACGCCGAATATGCCGACGACGACGCTGCCAACGACGACGACAACTACGACGACACCGACGTCGACGTCGACGATCGAGCTCGAGTGGGATGCGATTAATGCTGGATCGAGCCCGAGTAGGATTGCACTGAAGCTGGTTCGGGCCTTCATAGAGTCTTGTTGGAGCTGGATCCAAGACAGGTCGGTTCTATTTAGACGGGTTTCTGAGAAGACATCGTCACCTGGGGCAGAGATCCCACCTGCACCGCCGCCACCACCCCCGCCACCTTCACAGCTCTTGCCGTGTCCCCCTCGCCCTCCTCAACCTCGCCTTTATTTTCGCCCTGGCCCATCTCTACATAATCCTCGCTCTCGCCCTCACGTCAGCGTATGCCCGACACCGCTCGCCTGCTCGCCCATTTCCCCCGCGACCTGCCGGCGACATGCCGACGACGATGCTCCGCGCCCCGCCCTGGGCCCCGCCCCTTCGAACCCGCGCTGCTCGGGGGCCGCCAGCAGCGAGCGCGCACGGGGCGGCCGTCCGAGCGGGCGGCGGGGTGACGGGCCTCCCGCTGTACGATCTGCGAGGCTGACGCCGCGTGCGCTGGCCCACTCGGCGATCTCAAGGCACTGGCCGGCCCTCGGAGCAGATCGGCGCCCCGTCGTTCAGTGTCGTTTCACCGATCCCCTATCCCGATCCCCATCCCGACCCCCACCATCCCACCACCCCAGTTGGGGATATGCCCGTCGAAACTCGAAGGGAACAGCCTGTGTGCCCATCTAGGGGGGTCAATCTGCCAGTGGGGCCCAGGCCACGCCCGTGCTGATAAGGGGTCGGTGGCACGAGGCTCAGACCCGCGCCGCGACCCGCCGAACGCCTGCTCGCGACCTGCCGGTGGCCCGCCTGCCTTCCTTTAGAGGAGAGCGAGTCGAGACAACGATCCGAGGACTGTGAGCAGTTTCGTTGGCTCTTGCCCGTTCCCCAGCCTGAGGAAGCCTCCCAGCGGCTGCGCCTCGCCGAGAGCGTTCTGGGGGTGCTTGGGTCGTCCTGAACGGCCGCTGGAGAGTCGAGTTATGGCCCGAAAGCCACAGCGCAACGACAGGGGGCAGTTGAGACAGCGGTGCAGTCGGCCCAGATTAGTAGGTCGACCCTGCCAAATCAAGGGTACCCTTGTGTCCTGTGCCTCGCGACCCATGCCTCCTACATTTCTGTGGCAATGTGGCCCTCCGAAGGGTCTGGTGTCCTCTTGCGTGTCCTGTCCAATCGAGTCAGACTGTAGTTGGCCCTCGGGTGGCCCACTCGTCGCCACGGCTGGGCGCGGCTTGGGAACCTGCTGCGTCTTGAACCCCGGGAGGAGTCCTGGGGCCGCTGTTGAGCTGCCGTTGCCTCCACTCGCCGTGCCCCGGGTCCTTGGGCAGCAACTTACGGGAGTCCTGTTGTATGTCCTCGGAAGTACGTCTTGCGAGTGAATTGGCGTGCGCTAGCGTCTGGTAGGCGATGAGAACGCGCCGATGTTGCGTCGACTGGCGTCGACTTGGCGTCGATGAGCGTGGCGAGGGTCGGGGACCGACTTGGAGCTGCCGTCGCCTCAACTCGCCCTGCTCCGAGTTCCGCGCCTGCCACGGCCCGCCCTGGCCTTGGCATCGCTCGGACGTGTGCATCTTTCCCTCGGCGAGGACAATCGAGGAGCATCCTTGATCATTTGGCGACATCACGCACGAAACTGACAAAGAAAAAACAGGGAATGGACGTCCGAGCGATGGCGAGTGGCGCCGTCGGGGCCGCCTGCGATCTGCGCCCCCCCGCTCGTGTTCCGCAGCTGGCGGGGCCTGCGCCGTAAGAGCTCCACACCCGTGTGTGTGTGTGTGTGTGTTTGTGTGTGTGTGCGCTCGCGTGCAGGTTGGTCATCTGCTCCTGCTGCTATTGCTGCTCCGATGGTTTTCGGTCGCAGATCATGGGAGCATTGCGTGTCCTCGTCTTTAGAGTGCACCAGTGTACGCTAGCGTCTGTTGGTCGAAGAGATCGCGCCGATTCAGCGTCGACTGGCGTCGATGCAGCGCGTCGATTAGCCTCGATCTCGCAAGGGCCACCAAGATGGCACGGGATGCTCCCGCGAGTTGACACGTGATACGGTTCATCCCCCCCTTCGTCCTCATGATATCGGGCAGTTTTGTCGATGGCCACGGCAATTTTCACACCATTAGTTGTGGGTTGTGTTTTTGTTTCTGAGTCGGGTTTCAGGTTGACTTTGTTTCTTTGTGGGGACTACGGTGCAGCTTCCCAGTACGGCCCTGGTCCCGAAACATCCGAAGGGTCACGCCGAGTGTCTAGAATATACTTCTTTTGGAGTGGTCACAAGCGGGAACGTGACCACGCCGCGCTTGCTGTGGGACGATCTCCGATCGAGTTCGCGGAAAGAAGAGACTGTGTTTGTTGTTGCTTGTCTGCCGTTTTCATTATTTCGTGTTTACTTTAGCATGTTGTGTTCAGGTTATGTGTTTATGTTGTGGTTTCTCTCTCTCGCTCTCTCTTTCTCTCGTGTTTTGCCTCTCTCTCTCTCTTTCTCTCTCTCTCTCTCTCTCTCTTCTTCACTCGTTATCTCTCTCTCTCTCTCTCTCTCTCCCTCTCTCTATTTCAATCGTTTTTTTGTGCTTCTCTTCCTCTCTCTTTCTCTCTCTCTCTCTCTCTCTCTCTCTCCCTCTCTGGCTTTTTCCTTACGCTTCGCCGCGAGAGCGCGCCGAGGTCGACCCCGTGACTGGGCAAGAGACCCACCACGAGATCTTCCCGGAGCCCCTGGGGCCTCAGGGAAGGGGGGGGCGGAGGGGATTCGGGGGCAACGCCAGGGGGGGTCGAGAAGCGTTTCGGATTGGAGGCTTTCGGACGCTTTCGTCGGTAGCATCTGTTTTCCAGCCTCGGGATGCCTTCCCGCGGCTGCGCCTCGCCGAGGGCGTTCCAAACGACCGCTGGAGTTCCGAGCTATAATTTGCCTGAAAGCCAGGGTCAAGGTGGGATAGGCTCACAGGGGGATGCGTCGACCATCAGAGACAGGGGCCTGATAGCCCACCCCGTCCAGGAACGTGCGGATTTGCTATCGAGGGCCTCTCGCCGATCGATCGGCGATGTGTCGCCGATTCCAGCTCGATGTCCCCCCCCCCCCCAGCCAGCCCCATCCCTTGTCGTTACCCCTCGGGGACAGGGGTGGGGGGACGGCAAGGCAGGGCAGGGGGACGGGGGGAGGGTGGGAGAGAGAGAGAGGCACGAGGCGACGGACCGCCTCCTACAGTCAACCTGCACAGAAAGAATGAGCGACTTCCCAAGGGTACCCTTGCTCCTCCTCCTCCTCCTCCTCCTCGCTCCTCGCTCCTCGCTCCTCGCCTCCTCCTCCTCGCTAACCTTGCCTCGTCGGTCATCTTCGGCCAATCCTCAACCGCTTCCAAGGCCAGCCCCGCTCGAAGAGCCTCGGCATGGTCGTCCGAGGCCCTCGCATCCTCACCGCGCATCCTTACTGTGCGGGCTGACTAGATCTGAGAACGCTCAGCCCGCTTGTTGGCAGCGTGCGCCCACGGTGGCTGCGCTGGGGGCGAGTCGGCATTGGCCGTCGCTTTCCGCAGAGTCACAGAGCCACCGAGGGGCGGACCGCGAGAGATGGGAAGAGTGGCGGATCGCGCGTGAGAGGGAGGAGAGAGAGAGAGAGAGAGAAAGAAAGAAATATATATATATATATAGAGAGAGAGAGAGAAAAACAAAAAAGAGAAAGAGAGCCGGAGAGTCCCACCACGCGCGTGTTGCAGCCATGCAGGGCGCGGGTGTTTACGTACGCTTGGTGTAATGTCACAGCCTTGGCGTTTGATGGCGCGCTGTTACATCTGCGCGATCCTTCTTGTCAAGTCTCCCAGTGACACGCGCATCAATACATCCTGGTCTGTGGCCACACGATTGATCTGAGAACGATGAACCAGCGCTGCGCTCTCCAGGATGGGTCCAAGTATGCGAGGTAGGAGTGCAACAATGGGAGGAAGGGTGAGGGAGGCGGGAGGGCAGGGCAAGGGAGAGGATGTTGCCGAAGGGGAACAGGCGACACATACCTGCCCTGCTTTCTTGGATCTGTGGTGGAGTCCCTTGCGGCGCCTCCAGCGCCGATCCAAGACATCCGCGTGGACCTTCGACAACTGATACACTCATGCCCTTCATTTTCGTTGTTCCTCCACAGTTGTATGGTTTGCCCTACCGACCTGACCTGCCCTTTCGGGTTCGCCCGCCCGCTCGACGGGTCAGGCGATAGGGCTTAGGCTTGCAGATGAGGGTCGTTGGAGCAAGCTTAGGGTGCTTCCACCTTGCTCCTCCCGCTCCCTTCTCATTCCCCACACCCCATCATGCCCTCCGTCGACTGTCCCCCTCGCGGGGACGGGTCGACGGGTCCAGCCCCGACCTGCCTGAGTCTCCCTCCCCCCGCTTGCCCGCCGTTCGCAGAAGCCCTCCAGCACCCCATCAAGGCGCCTGCACATTATGCTCCTCCCTCCTCCCGGTTGCGCTTCCCTCGCTCCTCGCTCCTCCATCGCACCAGCTTCCTCATCTGCATCCCTCCAGCTCCTGCCCCCCTTTTTTCAAGGGAGGAAAAAACACCCGGACCGGACAATTGGCGTTTACTAAACGGCCCTGGGCGTTGAAAGTCTTGCCCTGTTTGATTCCTTCTTTTGGCGCGTTTACCAAACGGCCTCGCGTGTCGGGGTGGTTATTATCGGGGTGGATGTCCTGCCCTTTATTTTTCCTTTCCTGCTCTCTCCTCCGCCCGCTCCTCTCCTTACCCTTGTCCTTCCTCGCCCTCCTCCCTCATCCCCCTCGCCCCGCATTCGCTCCCCTCCCTCCCTCCTCGCCCGCATTCCGCCGCCCTTCAGGGTGCCTACAGATCCCTACACGCGGCGGCAGCCGCAGGCCGCCCCGTGAGCGCCGCCGCCGCCAGCGTGGCATGTCTGTGCCGCGCGGCAGAGCGCTGCGCCTGTCTCCCAGATCTTCACAGGAGGAAAAGGTATCGATTTCACTGCACTTCCTTGTTTTCGCTTTTGTTGTGTCTCTTAGGAGGCCTGCGTCGCCAGCGCTGGCTTCGCGTCGAAATGTTGGTCACAACGCAGCCTGGGGCAGGTCTGGGGAGTGGCCGTAACTGTCGGTACCTTCTGGTGCGCGTTCACAGCGTCAGCCGGCGTGGGCGCCGCTTTCTGGTGTGGCCGAGTCGGCCGATGAGAAGGAGGGGAGGAGAGGGTCGGGGGGGGGAGCACGAGGGCGAGGAGGTGGAAGGAGGAGGAGGAGGAGGATGAAGAGAAGCGCAAAATAATTGCGATGGGCAGGTAGCGCTTGCAAGCGCCTCGCTCTGTCTGCAGGGGCTCCGCTTCAAGTGCGGGAGGGTTGAGCATCCGTTGCCACCGCAGTTTGACCTGGCAGTGAGTTCAAGGCTTTCAGCGTGCCAGATTTTCTGTGGAACACCGTGTGCACAGCGATGTGTTGCCAGCATGCCCTCGAGCATGGTAAGATAGTGATGCTGTTGCCGAGCCTTGACGGTAATGATTTCGAAGCTTGTGATGGTAATGATGATGCGAAGTTGTTCTCATTGTTGCGGTTTCAGTTGAATCTGATTTCGTTGTGCATTCTAGCCCCACGTCGCCTTCGTGTGGTTTACCTCCTTCAGCCACACAGAATAAGCTCCTTGGGTCTCATATCATGCCTTTGTGCGATCCACCCCTCGCCGTGCAGGCAGCGTGGCAGAGATCTCGAGGTTGCTCAGCAGCGGGGCATCTGCGAACCGAGCGACGGTGGGCTACGAAGAGGAGCAGCAGCATGCGTAGCAGGAGGCGGAAAAGGAGGCCATGGGGAGGGAGGAGATTTTGGCTGTATTTGTATAGGTTTCCTCGGGAGGGAGGAGAGGGGGGAGGGAGGGAGAGATGGAGGAAAGGAGGATCGTGTGCGGGGGGAGCAGGAGGGGATGTAGAAGGGGGAGGGAGGAGGGGGGCAGGAGGAGGAGGAGGAGGACGAGGAGAGGGAGGATCGGGGGTCGGTGTGCACAGACTTGGGCCGCCTCATGTTTTGGTCCGGGGTTGAAGAGGAGGAGAAAGAAGAGGGAGGGAGAGAGATTCTTAGATAGGTGATGGAGATGCGAAGGGAGAGGATTCTGCCCTCGGGACAGCTTGTGCGGGCCGACGACCCCCATCCGGCCAGATCGGGAATCGAAGGGCCTCCCGTGCTGGAGCGGAGGCAACGAGCGGGCGCCGCTCCTTTCCTTGCACCCCCTCCCACTCCCGATTCTTGTTGTCTGCAAGGGCGTCGGGGTCGAGGGGAGCCAGGGACACCACAGACAGCGGCGAAGGGCTACAGGTCTCAGCATCCGCAGAGAAGTCGAGGGGTCCTGGGGTCATTCCACTCGGAGTCTCTAGGGAGGTGCCGGATCTGCTTCACGTCTTGTGTCAGATGCAGTGGATGGCGTCGGACGCAAGAGAGGGTTTTGAACCCTCTGTCCTGGTCCCTGACAGGGGGCAGGGCAATCGGCGGGAGCAGATACCGAGAAGCATGATCATACGAAATCGCAAATTATAGTGAAATGGTTGGAGATAGCGGGCTGCCAGTCTTAGGTTTCAGGCAAGTTGAGGAAGGGAGGGAGGCACGCAGGCAGACGGAGGTACCCCTTCATCCTTCCCTGTATCTGTTTCCTACCCTCCCTTGTCCCGTCCCCCATCTTCTCCATACTTCAGGTGCCTGGTCCCGAAGTAGTCGAGGTGCAGAGTAGGTGCGATTGGGCACGAAGCGGTACCTGAAGACTTTGCGCAAGTCTGGTCGATTTGCAGATGGTCTGGTGCGGATGGGCAGCGCAAACACAATCGGAATTGGCCGGATTGTTCTTTGTTAGTTGCGTCGACGGGCTCCACGGAAATTGGCGAGTTGGAGTCTTTGGGTGTGGTCAGGGTTGACGTTCTTCTGCGGGCAGTTTTTTTCATTGGCCGTTGTGCTGGTAGCCACATCTTCTCGTTTTCCTTGTCTTGTCTGCTGCCCGTCTCAAATGGTAATCTCTCCGTGGGCAAGGTGGGTGGCGTGACGCCGCTGCACATGGCCGCTCACAGTGGACACTCGGAGGACCAGCCTGGGGCGGCTTGACCAACATGTCCTTACTGACTTTTCGAGCGAGACATTCAAAGGTGAGCATTGAGGATGGTGGCGAGGAGGAGGCGGAGGAACGGGGAGGCGAAGGATGCAGAACAGGTTGGATGCGGAGAAGAAAAGGCGGGGATATGATAATGATGAGGAGGATGAGGAGGAGGTGGAGGAGGAGGCGGAGGAGTGGAGGAATGGGAAGGAGGGAGGGAGTGAGGAAGGGAGGGAGGAGGCGGAGGAGGAGGCGGAGGAGGAGGCGGATGATGATGAGGAGGAGGAGGAGGAGGAGGAGGCGGGCGCCATCGTGAGCCCGCTTGGTCGTGTTACTGTCGTGAGGGAGCTGCCACGCGCATATGCCACCGCGTGGCCGTCTGTGCTCTTCTCTACGCTTACAATGGCTCTTTTGCTGTTTCACACCATGCCAGTGTTCAAACACGGGAAAACTTCATAGACAGAATTTGTCGGAGGTCTGCGCGGATTTCTTCGATCGGCGTTGGACCCCTTCGGCGGCGCCCCCAGCGCTTCCCCTGGCGCGCTCCGCGTGCCAGGCATGGTGTGTCCAGCGCCGATCCAAGAAATCCGCGCTGACCTCCGAACCCTTCAGTTCATCCAGTTGTTTCTTCTCATAATGGGTGCTCTTTGTTCACCCTTCATCAGTCGAAACATATATGACTCCCGTTGAGTGGCCAATGTGCCGCCTGGCGCGCGGTGATGTTCGTTTATTCGTTCGTGTGGCTACTTGGGTCCGCTTTCTTCTGCGGGGAGGTCGCTGGACGCGTGATCTTACTTTGGCAAAGTGGCTTAGTTATGCGCGGGCTGTCCCTGCATCGGCGTGCAACCGTTATGCCTATACGCTGAAGTGCGATTGTTTTTGTTTCCTCCAGCGTTTCCTCCATTGGCCCACTTGGGCGACTGGTGGTTCGCCGTGTGTGCGCAGGTGGTGGAGGAGAAGATGAGCAGGATGAATAACAGGGTGAGGGAACAGGGGAAAAGAAAGAGAGAGAGAGAGAGAGAGAGGTGAGGATGTGGATGGTGATGTGGGCAGATTTGTGAGGGGCAGGGGCAGGGGGAGGGAGGGAGGGTGAGGAAGAGGCATGGTGGAGGAGACGGA
>CAUYUJ010010113.1:552313-577313 GCA_963575745.1 Prorocentrum cordatum
CCGATGCCCAAGATACCCCAGTGTGTGACCCAGCCGACGTCGCGGTTATTGCGCGGTTCTTGCAGGTGACGAAAGTTGTGACAAAGATGGCCGCGTCCAGCGATGTGAGTCGAGTGTTGAGCGCGTTTTTGAGCGGCCGTGTCGGGTTCCTGGGAGCTCTTCTCGCTGGGTGGCGAGGGTAGAATTATCTCTCTCTCTCTCTCTCTGTCTCTCTTTTCATAATTAAAAAATGAAATTCGAGAGCGACCGGATGTTGCATGTATCTTTCCCCCGCCCATGCGGCTGCCGAGCGCGCCGTTTGAACGCGGTCGCGCATCTTTCCCGTGCGCTTCCCCTGCGGCTGGTGATGCGCGCGCGATCATGCTGAATGTGTTTTCGCATCCGTACGCGCGTATCTTCGCAATTGTAATGGTGAGTTTTCGGCATGACAATCGTTCACTGCTGCCTTTTGCTGGCCACCTTGGCAGTAAGCCGCATCCAAGGACTGCGCGAGGAAGGGCGAGGCCAGGCGCGCGTTGCGATGCAAGGAATTCTTCCGCAAGGCGCGCGTCGACGGGCAGTTGTGACGGGCGGAGCGCCTAGATGGTGTCAACCCCCGGGAATTCGTGGATCGCGCTGCGTGCGTAGAGCCCCTCCATTCTGCGAGAGTGTGGGGCGCCCTCTGGGATGTGTCGACACGCGCCCGCAAGGTTCGTGATCTCCCTTAGTGTGGCCCCGGGAGCGCGTTCTTTCCGGGGAGAAGGGGGGATTGGCAGGTATTTTTTGCGGCTGGTGCAGACTCGGCAGGGCAAGCGAAACAGGGTGTGCAAACACATGCGCACGTGCGACGACAAGCTGACCAGGCTCGCGCCATCGCGCACACTGCGATTCCGGTCGGATAGATCTACTTCCGAAGCCAGATGGGCGAGTTCAAGATAGCACAATATTCGTCGCCAGGTCCTTCTGGGTCTCTTGTACGCGGCGCCCCTCGCGGAGCTGCGAAACAGTGGGGGTGGCTCGCGTCGAGGGCGGCGCCGGGCGCCAGAGTGTCCGGCGCCATAAATCTACCAGACGAGACGCTCAGACAATGGTTGTGGGGTCCGTTTGCAATGGTTTGCTACGTTTTCGGTTTGGATCCTGTCTGGCGTTGGCATGGGAGGGCGCGGTTCGATTTGAAAACCGCTACGCATCGCCCACAGACAATGCAACAATATTTCGCGCGCGCGCGCGAAACTTGGGTGCGTTTAGGAATGTTTGGGGTGATTCGGGGTCGAATCGTGTTTTTTTGTTTCTTTCTATGTGTATATATATATACATACATATCTAAAACATAGAATGACTCATATGTAGATATAATTACATAAATACATATTCCGTCAGGGCTTCGCCCCCTGCCAACGGCCCCCTTTTTCGGAGTATGGGCCTGGAATAGCGAAGTCGTGAGGCTTTGGCTCCGCCGTGAAGCAATGTCGGGACCTGTTTGTTTTTGGACCCCCTGACCCTACGGATCTGCGTGAGGGGTGCCGCCGAAATTCCGAAATGTGGCAAAACATGTTTATGCATTTGGATCTGACCCTACGGATCTGCGTGAGGGGTGCCGCCAGATTTTAGAAATGTATTAGTAAATCCCTTGGGTTTTTGGACCCTGATTCCGCCGATTTGCGTGAGGTGTGCCAGAAGACTTTAGAACTGTGGCAACTCCCTTCTGTTTTTGTTACCCTGCCCGCCGATTTGCGTGAGGGGTGCCACCTAATTAAAGAACGGTGGCAAATCCCATATGTCTTTGGACCTTGACTCCGCCGATCTGCGTGAGGGGTGCCACCAGATTTCAGAAATGTGGCGAATCCCATGTGCTTTTGGACCCTGACCCCGCCGATCTGCGTGAGGGTGCCACCGGGTTTCAGACATGTGGCAGATCCCGTGTGCTTTTGGACCCTGACCCCGCCGATCTGCGTGAGGGGTGCCCAGAGATGTTTGGAAATGCGGCAAATCCCTTTTGTGTGTGTGTGTGCGTTTTGCCCTGACCCCGCCGATATGCGTACGCCGATCTGCGTGAGGGGTGCCGCCGAATTTCAGACACGTGGCAAATCCCTTGCGTGTTTTTGTTACCCTGACCCCGCCGATCTGAATGAGGGGTGCCACCAAATTTAAGAACAGTGGCAAATCCCATGTGCTTTCAGACCCTGGCCCCGCCGATCTGCGTGGCGGGTGTCAACGCTTACCCGTCCCAGCAACTCAGACAATACTATTTGGGCGTGGTAAAATTGCCCGTTTTGGGCCTTCCCCTTCCTCGCGCGGTCCATCAACAATTATTCAATTCACTGCGTGGAGCTCCCCATATGTGCATCTACTCGCATGGACCTGTCCGCCGTGAATGTCTAGGCGAAAGAGCTGTCGAATATTAACGGGCTTCAGTTGTGACGGTCTGGACATCAATCTAACTGCGAATGAATTGGAGTGTGAATGAGCCTCAGTAGTACGAGCGCGTCTCTGTGCATGAGCCTGGGGCCTCCTGGGGCCTCCTGAAACCTACTGGGGCTTCCTGGGGTATCCAGGAGCCTCTTGGGACCTCCTGGGACCTCCTAGGAAGGTTTCGTGCCCCAGGAGAGGCGCAATCTATAGCAACAGACGTACATAAAACATTGCGGATTAGAGCCACAGGAGAAGGGCAATCTATAGGAACACGCGTAATACACCAAGGACTCGTGCCCCAGGAGAGGCCCAATCTATAGGAACATGAGTAAAACATTTAGGATTGTGTACACAAGGCAGATAGGACCATCTATAGGAATACATACGTAGAACATCAAGAAATCTTGGCTCCAGTGAGGCCCAATCGATAGAGCATGACGTAAAGCACATGGGATTAGAACCACCAATCCTTGTTGCCTTCTTGGGCCTCTGCTACCTGGGCCTCCTTCGGGCCTCCTGTTTGCCTTCCGAGGCCTCCTGGCGCTTCCTGTGGCCTCCTGGGGCCTCCTGTGGCTTCCTGAGGCCTTCTGGAGCTTCCTGGGGCCTCCTGGAGCCTCTTGGGACATCCTGTGGCCTCTTGAGTCTTTCTGTGGCCTCCTGATGCCTCCTGGACCTCATGTGGTCTCCTGGGGCCTCCTGGAGCCTGTTGGAGCCTCCTGTGGCATCCTGAGAAGAATCTGCGCCCACGAGCCTGGCCACCAAAACAAGCAAACCGATCGAGACATCCTCAAAATCTGGCCCACCTGGGGGGTGAAAATGAGCGCCTCGCTCGAGACATCCTCCGAATCTGCTCCGAAAGCGAAGGATGTTGGGCACAGAAACAGGCAAACCGCCTGAGACATCCCCACAAAATGGCTCGAGTACGGCTCCGGTGGCAAGCACACTGCCTGGGCGGCTAGCCCCTTAGGGTGGCTGAATGTACGCCTCGCTCGACATCATGCCGAGAATCGCTCCGTGATGGGCGGAGGATGTTAGTGCACGGTGTGAGACAGGCAAACGCCGTAGAAGGGTGGTCGCATGTAAGGGAGGGGGATCGCGTGAGCGGGGGGGGAAGGAGAGGGGAGGAGGGGGTGAGACATCCACACAAAATGGAACGAGAACGAGGGGCCGTCAAACCACCCATGGCGGCTCCCTTAGGGGGCTGAATGATCGCCTCTCTCGAGACATCCTCCAAGTCTGCTCCGAAAGCGAAGGATGTTGGGCACAGAAACAGGCAAACCGCCTGAGACATCCCCACGAAATGGCCGCGAACGAGCCCGTGCAACCACCCCTGGCGGCTCCCCTGAGGGGTGCTGAAATGAGCGCTTCGCTCGAGACATCCTCCAAATCTGCTCCGAAAGCGAAGGATGTTGGGCACAGAAACAGGCAAACCGCCTGAGACATCCCCACAAAATGGCCGCGAACGAGCCCGTGCAACCACCCCTGCGGCTCCCCTTAGGGGTGTGAGTAGAGAATGACAGTCTTGGACTACGTGACCTCACATCTGCTTCCGAAGGAAGCGAAAGATGCTGGGCCAGTTAAAACAGGCAAACCGCCTGAGACTTCCCCACAAAATGGCCGCGAACGAGCCCGTGCAACCACCCCTGGCGGCTCCCCTTAGGGGTGCTGAGTATGAGTAAGTCTGTGTATGAGTATGTCTGTGTATGTGTACGTCTGGGTATGACTAATACTGTGTATGAGTAAGTCTGTGTATGAGTAAGTCTGTATATGAGTATGTCTGAGTGTGAGTAAGTCTGAGTATGAGTAGGTCTGAGTATGAGTAAGTCTGAGTATGAGTAAGTCAGTGTATGAGCAAGTCTGAGTATGTCCGACAGGAGGGGAGGAGAAAACAGGAGGAGGAAGGAGGAGTAGGAGGCGTCCAAGTAATAACACGAACCCCATCTTAGGATATGGGGAAAAACAGTACGCAGCACAAAGCCAACAAGGAACCGTCAGCAGCAGGAAACAATTGTAACAGTGGAAAGTGGAAAGTGGAAGCTGCAAGTGGCACAGGAAACTGCGAACCTTCGCCCTTTTCATCCTGGTGGCCCCACAATGGGGTCGGCGCATCATACAGACTTACATATATATATGTATGTATGAACGTTGGCCCTTGTTGACTTTGGGGCCGAAGTTCGCGATTCGTCTTGGAAAACATTGCGCGTTGCTTCGGCGCAAGTCTGCGATGTTTCTTTCGATGCGAGTATGTGACGATACGCGCGCGCCTTCAAGTTAAGTAGAGCCTTTTTCTTCCGAGGTTTTGGAATGCACATGAGTAGTAGTAGTATTCGTCGTCGCCGTAGTCAGAGTATTAGTGGTAGCCGCGGTGGTATCAGCGTTATCACCAGCAGTATTAGTGTTTCGTATCAGTAGTAGTAGTCGTAGCAGTAGTAGTAGTAGTAGTCGTCGTCGTCGTAGTAGTAGTAGTAGTAGTAGTAGCAGTAGCACTCGTCGTAGTAGTAGTAGTAGTAGTAGTAGTAGTAGTAGTAGTAGTACTAGTAGTAGTCGCATTAGTAGTAGTAGTAGTAGTAGTAGTCGTAGTAGTAGTAGTAGTAGTAGTAGTAGTAGTAGTAGCAGTAGTAGTAGTAGTAGTCGTTGTCGTAGTAGTGATAGTAGTAGTAGTAGTAGTAGTATTTTTTGGCAGTAGTATCAGTAGTTGCCGCCGTAATATTACTAGTAGCAGTAGCCGTAGTAGTGGAAGAAGTAGTCGTAGTAGTAGCAGTAGTAGTAGTAGTGGTAGTAGTAGTGGTAGTACTAGTAGTAGTAGTAGTAGTAGTAGTAGTAGTAGTAGTAGTAGTAGTAGTAGTAGTAGTAGTAGTAGTAGTAGTAGTAGTAGTAGTCAGTAGTAGTAGTCAGAAGTAGTAGTAGTAGTAGTAGTAGTAGTAGTAGTAGTAGTAGTAGTAGTAGTAGTAGTAGTAGTAGTAGTAGTAGTAGTACTAGTAGTAGTTAGTTAGTTAGTCTATTAGTAGTAATTAGTAACACTAAGAGTAGTAGTAGTAGAGTAGTAGTAGTAGTAGTAGTGGTAGTAGTGTAGTAGTAGTCTAGCAGTATTATAATAATAGTAGTAGTAGTAGCATTTGTGGTAACTACTCGGCTGTAGTAAAAAAGATTTTTTTTTTTTTTTTTTTGGGGGGGGGTCGTTGTTGTAACGATTTCCCTTTGCAGTGGAAGTAGTCGTAGTAGTATTTGCCGTGGTAGTAGTAGCGGTACTACCACTACCACCAGTGGTACTACTACTACTACTACTACTACTACTACTACTACCACTACTACTACTACTACTACTGCTACTACTACTACTACTACTACTCCTACTACTACTACTACGACCACTATTTCTACGACTACTAGTTCTACTGCCAGTACGTCTACTCGTATTAGTAGTGGTGGTAGCGGTTGCAATCGCGACCGTAGTCGTGGTATGAGTAATGGTTTGTGTGGGAGCTGTAGCGGTAGTATATAGGTAGATGGAGTAGTAGGAGTAGAAGTCGTAATAGTGGTAGAAGTAGTATCAGTAGTAGTATTCGTTGTATTAGTATTAGTAGCAGGTGCAGTAGCAGTAGCAGTGCTAGTGTTGGTAGTAGTCGTAGTCGTAGTAGTGATAGTAGCTGGTACGATCTTAGTGGTATGTATTGGTGGAAGCCGTTGCGTGGTAGCAGTAATAGTAGTAGTGGTAGTCGTCGTCGTCGTCGTCGTCGTCGTCGTAGTAGTAGTAGTAGTAGTAGTAGTTGTAAGAGTAGTAGTTGTACTCGTCGTAGTAGTAGTCGCGGTGGTGGTAATAATAATAGTAGTAATTGCCGTTGTCGTAGTGGCCGTATTAGTCGTATTACTAGTGGTAGGAGTTGTGGTAGAAATAGACGTAGTCGTATTAGCATTCGGCCGTTTTGCATTTGTAGTACCAGTACTCGTGTGATTCGATGTGGTCGCAGTGGGCAGGTAGGTAGTAGTAGTAGTAGTAGTAGTAGTAGCAGTAGCCGTCGTAGTAGTAGTAGTAGTAGTAGTAGTAGTAGTAGTAGTAGTAGTAGTAGTAGTAGTAGTAGTAGTAGTAGTGGTAGTAGTAATCGCAGTGAACGTAGTAGTAGTACTAATAATAGTAACAATAATAGTAGCCATCGTAGTGGTTTAGTATACTAGTGGTAGTAGTTGTGATGGAAATAGGCGTCGTCGTTTCAGCATCGGTAGTTTGCATGCGTAGTACGGGTATAGTGTGATTCGTGTGGTCGCAATGGGTCGTAGGTAGGTGGTAGGATAGTCGGAGGAGGCGGCAGAGAGGCAGTGCAGACAGGCAGGGGATCAGGCCGGAAGGCTAGGTAGGTAGGTAGGGTCACGGTAGTAGTAGTAGTCGTTAGTAGTAGTAGTAGTAGTAGTAGAGCAGTAGCATTAGTAGTAGTAGTAGTTGTAGTAGTAGTTAGTTAGTAGTAGTAGTAGTGGTATTACGAGTACCCGGGTACTATACTAGTAGTAGTGGTTGTAGTTTAGTAGTCAGTAGTAGTAGAAGTAGAAGTCGTAAGTAGTAGTAGTTATAGTAGTAGTTGTGTAGTAGTAGTTAGTAGTCGATGTAGTAATAGTAGTAGTGTAGTAGTAGGAGTAGTAGTAGTAGTAGTAGTAGTTAGTAGTGTCAGTAGTCGTAGTAGTAGTAGTAGTAGTAGTAAGCCGTAGTAGTAGTAGTAGTAGTAGTCGTCGTATAGTAGTAATGGTTGTTAGTAGTAGTAGTAGTAGTATGTAGTAGTAGTAGTTGCAGTCGGTAGTAGTACAAGTAGTAGTAGTAGTAGTTATTAGGTAGTAGTAGTAGTAGTAGTAGTAGTAGTAGTAGTAGTAGTAGTACTAGTAGCAGTAGTAGCTGTAGTAGTAGTAGTAGCAGTAGTAGTAGTAGTAGTAGTAGTAGTAGTAGTAGTAGGAGTAGTAGTAGTAGTAGGAGTAGTAGTAGTAGTAGTAGCAGTAGTAGTAGTAGCCGTAGTAGCCGTAGTAGTAGTAGTAGTAGTAGTAGTAGTAGTAGTAGACGAAGAAGAAGTATTTTGCTTAGTAGTAGTAGTGACAATAGTATGAATTGTCGTCGTCGTAGTCAGAGGAGACTGGGACAGCAAGGCATCTCTCGGGATGGACGCCGTCCAACTCAGAGGAGGATAGCGCACCCATGCTGGGACCCTTGCCTCATTCTCGCATTTGGGACCTCCTGGGAAAGCCCCGTCGCTTGAGTTGGATTCGCATCGGTAGTCGGATCGCTCCCCAGGCTAGGTCCGGGGAGTAACGGTATCGGTCTCCTTCCATATCTTGGAGGTCTAATTCAGCATCGGCGTTGGTGTATCCGTAGAGTCGAAAACAAGGTTAATTTGAGACAGTCCCGCTTATTGCTTCACGTCGGTTAGTCCGGCCCGCTCTGGCCTATCCGGGGTTCAATCCAGTTTAATATGGTTTCGAAGGCGTACAATTTGGCTTCGTAGCCCTTAGTCGGTCTTGCGAAGACCTCCCAGAGTTACCTCCTAATCCTTCGATCCCTGACGCTCTCCCAGCAGGGAAAAGGAGTATCAGTGACACGCTGCCGTCGTTGGTCGCCCGTCAGCGTGTTACTCCTTCGTTTTTGTCCGCTGTTGGGTGTCCGTCGGTGTTTTTTTCGACAGTAACATGCTGATGGATTCACCACGGCAGCGTGAGCTTGACACTCGAAGAACAAAAGTCGGCAAATTTTTCGGAGCTCCGAGGGTGCATGTTTATGCTTTTTCTTCGTCCTCTAGAGACTTTGTTCTGCTCCCCAGCTCGGGGATGAGGGGGAGGAGAGGGGTCGGTGAGTCTTGGGGCCTCGCACGGACGCCATTGTGGTTTGCTGAGGGCGCCGCCAGCGCCGGCGACGGCAGATATCCGCCGGCAGGGGAAAACCTCAATCACGAGGTCGACGAACACGTCGTAAGCTGGCCGCCCTGGAGGTCCTGTCTTAGAGACCGTGTCTTCAGACGGTCGAAATCTGTACGGAAAGAATTGGTACAAAGAGAAAGAGCAATTCCTGTCCATCCTGAGCAGGATTTCGTTGTCCTCGCCGCCACAGGCGCTGTCCTGTTGAGACAGAGATCCTTCTGGCGAGCAGCGACCGCTGTCGGTTTTGGACAAGACTGGTTGTTCCACATCGCATCCATTTGTTTCGTACCTGGGCTGGGACAAGGATGAATCCGTTCCAGAGCGTTCCGGAACGGTTTCAGAGCGCTCTGGAACGCTCTCAGAAGGCCGCGGCGCCAGAGACGTCCTCCAGAGCCGCTGGATCTTGGAGATTCTCGATTCATCCTCACTCGATTGTATCCTCGCTTTCGCTTCGTCTTGTTTGGGTGTCCAGAGTCACTGCCTTTTGTTTTTTGTCGTGGCGGCGGGGCGGGGCGCGGCGGAGCCGAGGTGGCGAACCAGGCGGCGCATGGCGGCACCACCGCGCTGTTCCTCGCGGCCGCGGGGGGGGCGGGCGGGAGGGGCAGCGTGAGAGAGACGTGGGCCCAGGGGTCAGAGGAGGAAAAGGTACCCATACTGCTGCTCCCTTCGCCCGTTTTTCCATGATTGTCGCCCGTTTTTCCATGATTGCCACCGCTGGGCATGGGTACCTTTGGGTCGCCCCATGAAAGAGGCCCCCGTGGTATTTTATGTGGTTGGCATGGCGGGTTGCCTGTGTGCAGCTTCTTGGGATCAGTATCATGGAACGCATGTGTTGGGCTTCTTCGCGCAGTGGTGCATGAACTTGAGCTCCTCGAGGCGCCGTGGGGAGGTGTGGTCTGCTTGACCTATCCTTTCTTAATGCATCGAGGGGCCGCGTGAGGGGGATATGTCGATTACACTTTAGAGTTGCCATTCGCCGGAGGGATCCTTGGTGCGGGCCCACGGGGGGGGCCCCCCGATTGCTGAATGCGGTGTGATAGCAGCGGCCTGCGCGCTTCGATCTTGGCGCCCGTGCGCCCCCCCCAAAAAAGCCGCACACCGAAGGCTGCTCTTGCCTGGGGTCATCCTTCTGTGCAGCCGAAGATGCCCAGGGGGGATGCCTCGACCCCCATCCGACAGGTTCGAGGGTTAGAGGTGGTTGGACCGTATCATCGTTTTTCGGCACCTCTGCGGCATCGGGGCGCTTTCTGGCGGCTGTGCCTCGCCGAGAGCGTGCCGCGGGTACGCGGATTGTTCCGAGCTGCCGCCAGAAAACCAAGCTGCAATGTCAGGGGGATCTGCTCGGGGGGGACGCATCGACGCCCAATCGCGCGTTGATCGCCGATAAGGGGCCCGAGAACACATCGCGCACAGGAACTTGGGGATGTGCTGTCAGGGGCCTATCGCTGATCTATCGGCGATGCATCGCCGATTCCAGCTCGGGGGAAGAGGAATAGGAGGAGGAGGAGGAGGCATCGATGGCGGGGGCGGGAGACGGACCCAGATATGCGACGCTGCGACGCAAAACAAAAGGGTCGTCTTCACCGACGCTGGCGCGTCTGATGCCCGCGTAAAGTCGCGCGTAAGCGCCCTCGTCTCCAATCTAGCGTGCCGCGCCGGCGGCCCGCGTAAACTGCAGCGTAAGGTCGCTGTGTCATCTCGCGCAATACCCTTTTTCATGATCGTCGCTCACATGATTCGTGTTCCAACGGTGGCTTGTACTCGATCTCGGCCTGTGGTGCCCGTTCCCAGGACCCAGCGACCATCCAGCATAAACCCAGGATGAAGCCCTGTCCTTCGGGGGAGGTGGTCTCGGGACCTTGGGGGACGCGGGTTGAACAAGTCAGTTTCGGCGGATGTCAAGGGGAGGGGAGGATGGGGAGGGAAGGGAAGAGGGAGGGAGGGAGAGGGAAGGCATCGGTTTTCGGGGCTTGATGTGCTCGGACGTTCTCGCGGCCTCTCGGCGATTTGCAGGCCTCGGGATGCATTCCAGCAGCTGCGCCTCGCCGAGGACGTTCTTGGGTTGCCTGAGTCGTACCGAACGGCCGCTGGAGGACCGAGTTTCACCCCGAAATCCATCAGGGGAGGGGGGGACGGAGGAGGCACCTCCTTCTCCTCCTCCTCCTCATCCTCATCCTCGTCCTCCTCCGCGGACGCTTCCACTATGGACGGATGCCACTGCGAGAGTCCAGATTTCGGCAGGATCGGCAAGGAGGGCAACGGGGTGAGGAGGGAGGGTAACGAAACATCACGGTGGACCACGCACCGATGTACGCCCGCATGATCGCGAGTCTGCTTGTCGGTCCGCTGATTATTTAATCGCTTCGCTCATTCCGCCGGCCCATACAGTCTCATGTCTGCCGTTTGCCCGAGGGCCTGGTGTCAATGCGGCGCTTTGGGGGTTCCTGGGGCCGCTTGGGGGACTCCTGGGGCGCTCGGGGGGGCATTTGGGGGGCCTCCTGGGGCCGCTTGGGGGACTCTTGGGGGCCTCCTGAGGGCCCCGTGGGGGCCTCTTGGGGCCTCTTAGGGGCCTCGTAGGGGCTTCTTAGGGCCGAGGGCTCGAAATGTTGTTTCGTGTTCCCTCTCTGGGGCCCCTTTGGGGGCGTTCTTGGGGCCCTCTTGGACCGTTTTGGAGGCTTCTTGGGCCGTCTTCGAGCCCTCTTGGGCCATCTTGGGGCCCTCTTGGGTGCCTCTTGGGCCCTCTTGGGGCGATCTTGGGGGCCTCTTGGGCCGTCTTGGGGCGTCGGGAAGCCGAAAAGGTGGAAGCTCCAAAATCTCTCAAAAACCTATGGAAAAACAATGATTTTTGCCTCCGGGGGCCCTATTGGGAGTGCTCTTGGAGGCCTCTTGGGGCGTCTGGGGGCTATCTTGGGCGTCTTGGAGCGATCTTGTGGCATGTCGGACCCCTCGTGTACCATCTTGGGGGCCTCTTGGGGGCCTCTTGGCCTTTCTTGGGGCTCTCGGGGACGTCTCGGAGCCCTGTTGGTGCGCTCATGGAGCGCTCGGGGGGACCCGGCCGGGACCTGGTCGGGGTACTTTTCGTCCGGGGACCCCCAGGGGCCGCCCCGCGCGCGCGAACTAGAAAATTGTTAACCAGTTACCGGAGATCTTAGCACGCCTCTGGCCCGTTGGGCCGGCGAATTTGCCCTCTTCGCCTGAGGGCCTGGTGTCCCCAAGTTACCGACGACCACAGCCCTACCCCGATGGAACACCTGCGATGGCCCTCCTCCTCTACAGGCCCAGCTTCGGAGAAGGCTAACGAAGCTGCTCAGAAGCCCCGAGGCTTCCTGAGACTTCTGCGGAGGCCCGCCCCCTTCTCTGCCCCCCTCTCCTGGGCGGTCCGCCGAGCTGGTCGGCAAGGGCGAGGAGCGGGCCACACTGGGGGAGCGGCGCGACGCCCGCGCGGCAGGCCCAGCACAGCCAGGCGGACGTGGTGGCGCGGCTCCTCGCCGGAGGCGCCGCGGTGAACCAGGCTCCCGGGGGCTCAGGGTGACAAGGGCAACGCTACCCATCGGTCGTTGAAAGTAGTTCTGGGTTCCCAGATCGAGTGGCTTCACCTCTCCCCTCCTCCAAAGGGGGCGGGGCGGACATCCAATCTACTTCCGACGCCTTCCTACTTCATGGTTCTACCTAGGCTTTCCGACCGATGTGTAGGGGGATACAGTCGAACCGCATAATGAGGATGGGCAACCTTCCCAAGGGTATCTCTTGCATCCTTGCCCCTTCGGCCCATCCTTGGCCACTTTTGCTGGCCGCGCCCCGCTCGAAGAGCTTTGAAATGGCCCTCCAAGGCCCTTGCATCCTTATCGTGCGCCCTTATGATACGGGTTGACTGTAGGCTCGGAAAGAATGTTGACGGCTCGGTCGGTTCGGTTGCGTCGCAGTCGGTTGCGCTCGGTCGGTTCGGTGCTGTCGGTTCTTGTATCGTTGCCGCGCCTCTGCGCCATTCTGGGCTGTTTTCGGCCTGTCGGTTTCGGTTTTGCTGTCGGTTCGGTCTGTTTTCGGCTGTGGCTCAGGGGGGACGCATCGACCATGGACCCCTCTCGCCCACTGGTCGCCTCTATGGGGCCTGATGGCCCGCCTTTCCTGGCACCGTGCGGACTCGCTATCGGGGGCCTATCGCCGACCTATCGCCGATTCCCTCTCCATGTACAACTATTTCTTCTGTGTAGTTATTTTCGACATTATATGTTGTCAGGAAGCTCTACGAGTCCCCCGGCGGTAAGAAAGGTTGACGGTTTACCGCCGGCGCCCAGTTCGGCGACAGGGTGGAGCTAGTTGGCGAAATGTCGAATAAGGGACGCGATCATACCTTCCGCGGCCTGGCTCAGCCGATTTTGCCCCCCCCATGAGCCGGTCCCCCCTGACGTTGCCGCTCAGCAGGTGGGCCGCGTCCCGCCGTCCCCCAGAGGGCGACATGCAGGGCGCGCGTACTAGTCCGTCGTAGGAGGAGGGGGAGGGCAGGGGGAGGGGGAGGGGGAGGGGGAGGGGGAGGGGGAGGAGGAGGAGGAGGAGGAAGGAGGAGGAGGAGGAGGAGGAGGAGGAGGGGGAGGAGGAGGAGGAGGAGGAGGAAGACGTGACGGCGGCCTGTTCTGGCCCTCGTCCCTTCGGGGCTTCCTGGAGGCCTCCTCGTCGCCGCGGCTGGATCTGTCTCAAGAAGCACGCCCGTGCCTCGGGTCCGAGAGCGCGTGGAGCGCAGCCTGCGCGTGAGAGGTACGTCCTTCCTGGTGCGCAGTGCGCATCTTGCGCCACGCATGGATATTTGGTCTCCACGTTAAGATGCAGCTCCAGGCGGATTTGTGCAGCATCGGCGCGGGCATGCCACATCTGGCCGAAAGTCGGCCGTATCCTGCATAATCCCGCTTCATCTGGCTGAATCGTAGGCCGAATCGCAGGCTGAAGCTGGGCAGATCCGATCTGATTGCCCCCCCGATCAGGCTCAGTACACCTGAATCTGCTTTGCGGAGACCTCCCAGAACTGGCCTCCTGATCTGCGGATGTCGGATGTCGCAGGGCGTCCTCCGAAGGACGGCCAGTCCAGACAACGGCGGCCCCCCCGCCGAGCCCAGATCCGTTCCACACCGCTCCCCGGGCCCTTCCTGGGGCCCATGCCGACCCGCTTCTCGCGGTGGGGCCAACCGCGGCGACGAGGGGCCCCCGGGAGGCCCGGACAGGGGCGAAGAGCGCCAGGGAGGGCCGCCCTCATCCTCGACCCGCAGCGCTCAGCCCCGAACGCCCGCGGCGGGGTTGCAGCCGCGCTGACACGGCACGAGCCTGGAGCAACCTCACCGAGCGCGTTCCACTACTCGCAGAGTGCCTACTCGCAGACGTCAGGAACAAAAGAATCACGTGTTGCCTGCCTCGATGTAGTTTCTCGTAGATCCTCCACGGCGGGTCCAGGCCATTTGCGAGTAGTTGCTTTGCGAGCAGTGGAACGCGCTCGCCTACAGCCGGCCTGCTGGCATCTGGCATCTGGCGTCCCGTCCCGCTGCGGCCTCCGGCAGGCCACCGACAACGGCGGGGCGCCGCTGCACGTGGCATCGCAGGGCGGCCATACGGAGGCGCGCGCGGCTGGCGGCCGGCGGGGGCGGGAGGGGGGGAGGGTGCGGGGGGGCGCCGAGTAGGATCGGGGACGAAGCGAGGAGTGGATGATGCTAGAGAGCGGTGGGAATAGGTAGGGGAGGGGGGGGGGGGGGGGGGGGGAGGGGGGAGGGGGGAAGCTGGGAGGGTGAGAGGGGGAGGGGGGAAACGTGAGGGTGGGAGAGAGGGAGGAAGGGATGGGGGAGAGGAGGAAGGTTGGGGATGTGGAGAGGAATGTGGAAGATTGAGGAGGCGAAGGAGGAGGAGGGATGAGGAGGATGAAGAGGAGGAAGAGGAGGAGAAGGGAGAAGGAGGGAGGAGGAGGAGGAGGAGGAGGAGGTTAGGAAGGCAAGTGGAAGGGTTTAGAGGAGGGATAGGAGTTTACGGGGAGGAGGCGGGCGGAGGAAGGAGTCGGCGAGAAGGACGTGGAGAGGAACCATGCGGAGGAGGAGGAGGAGGAGGAGGAGGAGAACAAGCAGCAGCAGCAGCAGCAGCAGCATTGTGGGTAGGCAGCGCACTCCGAACGCCTCCTCCCTCCTCCTGGGCGGGAAAGGGGTGACTCTGGGAACGCCTCTCTGGGGCGAAAACCTCCTCCCCCCTTGGGGCGGACGCCTCCTCCCTCCTGCCCACCCCCTCCCCCCTCCTGCCTCCCAGTTGGGGCGAAGTGGGCCTTCTCCCTCCTCCCTCCTCCCTCCTCCCTGGGGCGAAGGGGCCCCCTCCCTCACCCCTCCTCCCTTCTCCCTCCTCCCTTCTCTTTCCTCCCCTCTCCCTCCTCCCTCCTGCCTGCTCCTTTCTCCCTTCTCCCTGCTCCTCCCTCCGCTCTTTTCCCTCCTCCCTCCTTCCTCCTCCCTCCTCCCAGCTCCCTCCTCCCTCCTCCCTTTTTCCTTCTCCCTCCTCCCTCCTCCCTCTCTCCTCCTCCCTCCTCCCTCCTCCCTTCTCCCTTGTCCCTCCCTCCTCCCTCCCTCCTCCCATCTCCCTCCTCCCTCCTTCCTCCTCCCTCCTGACGCCTCCTGCCTACTCCCTTCTCCCTCCCTCCTCCCTCCTCCCTGGGGCGAAGGGGGCCCCCTTCCTGTCGGGGAAGCGGCGCACGCCCCCACCAGGCGGTGGCGTGGCTGCTGGCTGGAGGTGCGCGCGTGGACCAGGCGTTGGTTGTCGTCGTCGTCGTCGTCGTCGTCGTCGTCGTCGTCGTCGTCGTCTTCTGTTGAGCGGCAGTGGGGCAGAGGGGAGGAGGCACGGGATGACGAAGAGGACGCGGCGATGAGGACGGGGAGGATGGGGGAGGGGGGGATAAGAATCGTCGGCGCGCCGTGTGGCCTCCTCAGAAGGCGGCGGGTCTTCTCAGAACCATCCAGCCTTCTGAGAAACGTTCGGTAGCTTCGGAGAAGGTTTAGACAGCTTATGAAAACGCCCTCCCCGTCTGCCTTGCCCCTGGGAGCGCCGCTGAAAAGGAGGGGAGATAATCATATGCAGAGGGGGGATAATCATATGCAGCAAGGGTACCAGTTAGAACGGGGAGCGATGAGGAGAAGGACGAGACATACGAGGAAGAGGCGGCACATAGGGAGTATGAGTCTGACGGGAGGAAGGCACGGGGGAAACGGATGGGGATAGAGAGGGTCAGGAGTAGTTGGGGGAAGTAGGACGTGGTGCAGACAGCCGCACATTTGCATGTGTTCTTTTGTGATGCCCTTGCTGTAAGTATTTATTATGCCGCTTATGTGAGTAACGTCGCATTCGTCCACATGGTATCGCGAATTCGCTTCGACGTCGTGCTTGTCATTGCTCTCGCCCGTGCCGTTTGCTCTTGGCTGTATGCCTTCGCGTTTCCCCTCCGTTAATTTCTCTAGGCCACCTTGTAGCTGCAGGGTCCTCCAAAGCTGCGAAAGCTGCGGACACCGCACCATAACGAAGCTGGTTTGTGCACGTTTGGATACCGTGGCCCGTGGCCGCCGCGGCCCGGTTTCCCCGCTACCTGCCCATCAACCGCTGCTACGGTTTCGTGCAGCGGCGATTCATGTTTGGTTCAGCTCTCTACAGATGGAATGAAAACGCAGGCGCCGTTGCAACTGCGAGTATGGTATGACGCGGACCACACCCACTTCCTTTCCCACTGCTTCTGCAATCTCTGGTGCCGCGCGTGAAACGACCGCTGCTGTTGGTCATACCACACGTGTGATATGAGTACATGTTTCAATGCTATTGTTGTTTTCAAGGGCGACGTGTACCAGCGTTACTATGATTGCCACGCGTACCGTTATTCAACAGACTCTCGAGACACGGACGGCCATCACATTCACGAATGGCATTCCATTTCCATGTTCTTTTATATTGGTATCGCTACGACTACTGGGCCGAGCGCACCTACATTAGTTGCTATTGCTGCGTATGTCGAGCGCATCCTTCTGGTGTAGTTGCTACCATGTGGCAGTACCACCATCATTTATTTTGCTGCACCCTTTGCTTCCATCGCGCGCTACTACTACCATCTCCACGGCCACATATCGTTTTCACTACCCACCAACCCACCCCAACCTAATTAACCCGAAGGCCCCAAATTACCATCTATTCGCAGGTGGGGAGCATCCCCGAACATTGACAACACACAGATGGAACCTGTACGTTACCCGAAAGTTTAGGTTTTCGCTTTGGTTGTGGTTGTCTGGTAGGTAGTCAAGTACCATCACGACGACTGCCGCATCGGCCAATCGGAATTTCGGATGCACTAGTATAAATTGTATCTTCCCAGTGGCGATAGCGACGAGGTGGTTCTTAGAGTCAATGCCATCTGTATTGACGCGCATGGAAGGGAAACTTGACCCGAATGTTGGGGCGATCGTTTTTTTTTCCGAACTGGTATTGGCAGCCTCAACTGGCCAACTTCCGCGCGTCCTGGACGTCCGACCTTTTCTTCCTCATCCTCCCACTCCTCCTCCTCCGCCTGCTGCTGATCCTCCTCTATAACCCTGCCCGGAAGGTCGGGGACG
Source organism: Prorocentrum cordatum (assembly GCA_963575745.1). Taxonomy (NCBI): domain Eukaryota; class Dinophyceae; order Prorocentrales; family Prorocentraceae; genus Prorocentrum; species Prorocentrum cordatum. The sequence goes on from CAUYUJ010010113.1 coordinate 569,197, forward strand.
GCGGGAAGACGCCCCTGCTCCTGGCCGCGCAGAGCGGCCACACGGACGTCATCGTGCGCCTGTTGGCGCAAGGCCCCGTCTTTCCGGCCAGTGTTGTTGCTTCCGCGCGCCTGGAGCGGGTGTGGAACAATGGGGCACAGTGCCAGACATCAGTTTGCTCACGCTGTCGTTTTCTTATTCATTGTTTTGAAGATCGGCACGGGCCCTCGCACCCTCCCTCCCCATCCCATGTGGAGTAGATTTGGGTCGGAACGCCGGATAAGAAAACGTTGACAAGGATTTGTTGCGAATGTGTCAGCCTTCTTGTGCAATTGACAATGTTTCTTGTTCGTCTGCCAGCTTTTCTTGGCGTGCTTAGACAGTTTGTCTTATCCAGTGGTCTGCTTGTCTACGCCGATTCGGGCAGACTATGTTTCTGAGCATTGTGGGGTTGTATCAAGACTTGCCGTACGTGTTTACCCATCCCAGTCGTGGAAATTTCTTCTCTATCGAGATCGTTGTGGTGACGGATTGGGAGGATCTCAACACATGTCGCCGGGACGGTTGAGTGTGAGGGGCGCGGGGGGGATTCGGAGCGGGGTTGGTGGGATTATTTGGCACGACTACGACACGTCCTGCGGGCATTATGCGTGATGATTGTTGGGGATGCCCTCGTGTATATGAATGCTGATTGTTCGCTGCCCAGGTCTCAGGAGCTTGGTTTCCATGCTTGTGTTTTGTATTGCACTTGTTATTCAAGAGTCTTTCGCCATTCCGCCGACCCCCACTCGCAACGTGTTCAGCAGGTGCATGCCCCGCATACAACACGCCCACGAACCGTATACAATAAACGATATATATATATATAGCATATTCTATGACTTTCGCGCAACGTGTGCAAATCAAGTGCACAACGCATGCACGGCGTACCGAAAGCGTAAGCAACACGTACATCACACCGTGCATCAAATCTGTACAAGTGGATTCCCACAGGGGGAACCTGAATTTTCATGTTGAGCTTTCCGCCCCAAGATGGCCCGAATAGCCACTCGGAGGCTCACGAGGCGCCCGCAACGGGCCCCAAGAGGACCCGAAGAGGCCCCCGAGGTGCCGAAGAGGCCCCTGATTGCTAAGGCATTCGTTGAACTCCTACAGATTTCGGGGACTCCTTAAAAGCTGCCTTGAAAGTTGCCACAGGTAGCCTTAACAGCTGCTTAGGGGCTCCTCAAAAGCTGCCAAGGAGCGCCTGAAAGCTGCCAGAGAGCACCGTAAAAGCCGCCACAGATAGCCTCAACAGCTGCCAATGAGCGCCTGTAAGCTGCCGAGGAGCGCCTGAAAAGCTGCCAAGGGCACCTTTAAAGCAGCCAAGGAGCGCCTTGAAGCTGCCACTGGCCGCCTGAAAAGCTGCCGAGGATCGCCTTTCAAGAAATGGCATTCTGCATAACCTAAAGAAAACCAGGGAGTGGACCATTTTACCAGGGAGAGAATTTGTTTCCGGGGTCCCCCCCCGGACCCCCCCTTGGCGGGGAAGGGACATAAGGGAAGGAGCCGCTCTTCGACATAATTACGACATAGATCGATCCCACATGTTTGCTCGGTTTCCCGTCACGACGACGATTCAAAGGAAGCTGGCGTATTTTAGTGTGGATTGGGCTGGCCTCGCGTCGAGGGGCCACTCACACACGCCAACAGGGTCGGCGGATTCAGCGTTCCTTCTGGCAGGACGTGTCTTGATTCATCTGTTTCACCCGCCCCCACTGATCTCGATTACGTCCGCAGTCTCAATCTTTGTTGCTGGCCGTTGTTTCTGTGCACGCCAGCTGGCGAGGCGCGGCCGTCAACCGGGCGGCGGAGGACGGTTCGACGAATGTGCCTCTCTGTCTCTCGTGTTTTGCTTTTGCTGCCGCCGAATGTTCCAGCACGCGCCGCCACACAGTGAGCTCGTGCCGTGTCGATGAGTCTGCGACCCCGCCGTGGGCGTTCGATGCTGAACACCGCCCACTTTGGAACGATTCCGCGGTCGAAAAGCCGCCGATCGTTCAAGGTCCGATAATCTACTCGGTATCGTTTAACCGATCCCCATCCCCATCCCCATCCTCTTCGAGACCCCCACCAAATTACCACCCCAATTGGGGATACACCCCTCGAAACCCGAAGGGAACGACCTATATCCCCATCTAGGGGCGTGAATCGGCTAGTGGGGCCCAGGCCACGCCGCTGGGGATGGGGATCGGATAAACGATACTCATCTACGCGGTGTCAGGAACCAGAGCCGGGGCCGCCACGACACGAACTTTCCGCACGTGGTTGATTGTGAAGACCTTGTGGCCGGTGCCGCGGACCTTGAACGGGGAACCCAGGGCGTCTGGGAGGCAAGTGCTGGTGTGCTCCCCCTGGCAGGAGCGGGTGGCGGTCATAACCCCCATGACTCAATTTTGTGTGGCTCCCGCCCATCTCGCCATGAAGCGAAGGGGTCCCGAAGCAAGCAATGATTTTTAGGGGCGAGGAGGGGACGTCGGACGTAGCCTCGAGGGGCCTGGGTTTCAGGAGCAGTCCGCAGCGCGCCCCACGCGCAGCGGTCGCAGCCCCCCCTCCTCCACCTTCGGATAGGCTAGGCCTACACTCCCCTGGCCGATTGGACGGCGACAGAGCCGAGGAGTCGCCAGGAGGGGGCGATGTCCTGAGGGAAACGGGCCCTAACTAACTATAGAGCCGGGGGCTCTTTTACCCCGCACCAGGTCTTCCTCCTGAGTGCTCCAGGGGCCCCCCCTGGGTTGGGCGTGGCGTAATGGGGAGCCGATCAAACGGGGGGGCAGCGAGGGCTGCAGAACAGGGGCCGTGCAGGGCCCAGAAGGGACGAGGCCTGTAGGGTCCGAGAAAGTGCGCCTCTCTCTTCCGCCCGCTGATCGCCGCCCCGTTCACTCGCCCCCAATGGGGGGCCGCACACGCTGCAGAACGTCCCGGACCCCTTGGCGTCGGGACCCGCTTCCTCTTTGCCAGGCGGGGCGGCCTGGGAGGAGCGGAGGGGAGGCGGGAGCGGCAGGGCGCGGTGGCCCGCCGTCGTCCCCTCCGCGCGCTCGCTCGGCCCTCGCTGCCTCGGCAGCCGCGTGCCCAGCGGGCCTCAGTGCAGTCGGACCCAGGTCTGAGGCAGAGGTCGGTTCGGGGAGGGTGCCCTCGTGTTCTTCGTGTTTGCTGGATGTGCCCGTGCACTCTGAGGGGGGTCGAGGTTCTGTTTGTTTTGGCCGACGGAGGGTCTCATGTTCTTCAGGGATGCTCTTCTGGCCTAGGTCCGACTGTAGCAAGGAGCAAGGCATATGTGAGCATGCATCGACCCCCGATCTCCCATTGATCGCCAATAGGGGTCCGATAGCCCCACCCCGCGAAGGAAGGTGTGGATTCGCTATCCAGGGCCTATCGCCGATCCATCGGCGATTTATCGCCGATTCCAGGTCGATGCACCCCCCAAGTGCTAGTCCCCCCTATCGTTGCCCTTCAAAGACGAGCAGCTGGCTTCAGTAGCAAGTTGTTTGAGCCTTGTATGCCCCCCCGTAACTCCGCCTTTAGAGTGCAACTACGTGCGCTAGCGAGTGGTATAATCGCTGATGACGCGCCCATTTTGCATCGGTCCAGCGTCGATTCGCAAGAGCCAGCAAGATGACACGGAAGGCTCCCATGCGTTGCCATTTCGTCGGATCTCGGCGGTTTCCCAGCCTCAGGATGCCTTCAGCAGCTGCACCTCGCCGGGGGCGTTCCACGAGTACCCAAATCGTCTCAAACGGCCGCGGGAGAGCCGAGATTTGACCCGAAAGTCAAGGGCTCCGGCAAGGGGGAGTAGGCTCAGGGGGGATAAGGCAACCCGCATAGTAAGGATGAGCAACCTTCCAAGGCTACCCTCGAATCCCTGCCCCTTCGGCCTACCCTCAGCGACTTTCGCTGATCAACCTCGTTCAAAGAAATTACATGGCCCTTCAGGGCCCTTGCATGATTGACGCGCGTCCTTCTTACACGGGATGTCTGCACATCTGCCCTCAATCGCCCACATATCACCAATTGGGGCCCAGCCGCCCACGCCGCCCCGGGACGTGTGCTCTCGAGGACCAAGCGCCAACCTATCGGCGAGGCATCGCCAATTCCAGGCCGATGCTTCCTCCCCTGAGCCGGGCTGCCCGCCTCGCTCTCCCCCAGGGAGGCAAAAGAGGAAGGGAGGAGGGGGGGGAAAGATGAGGAATGAGGAGGGAGGGGACAAGGGGGGAGAAAGAGGATGAAGGGGGGAGGGGAGAGGGGGGGGGATAGGGGTAGTTAAAGCCGGGTGCGATCGCGCCATATCTGATATCCTTTTTCTCCCAGCCATCCCCTCCCATGGCGCTGATTATGTCTTTCTCCGCCGACGGGGAACAGCGGACCCAGGACCTCCAAAAGGACACCCTCGTGTTATGCGCAAGCAGACAGGGGGAGCTGTGTAGATTGGAGCAGTCGGAGGTGGATGAGCTGGAGGACGAGCAGGCTGAAGAGGAAGATGAAGAAGAGAAGGATGATGATGATGATGATGATGATGATGATGATGATGATGATGATGATGATGATGATGATGATGATGATGATGCTGCTGCTGCTGCTGCTGCTGCTGCTGCTGCTGCTGATGATGATGATGATGATGATGATGATGATGATGCTGATGATGATGATGATGATGATGCTGATGATGTCGATGATGATGATGATGAGATGATGTTGATGATGATGATGATGATGATGATGATGATGATGATGATGCTGATGATGATGATGATGATGATGATGATGATGATGATGATGATGAGGAGGAGGAGGAGGAGGAGGAGGAGGAGGAGGAAGATGAGGAGGAGGAGGAGGAAGAGGAGGACGGAGGGGGACGAGGATGAACATCAGCAGCAGGAGCGGGAGTGGGAGGAGCGGGAGGAGGCGGAGGAGGCGGACCAGGGGAATGCGGATGAGGGTAAAACAATGGTTGACAACGGCGAGGAAGCATTCGGATCCGGAAATGTGGCCCCTCGTTGGGTCGAGAGCGCCATTCGGAAGGGCAAAGCGTCGATCCTAAAACACTCAAGAACGTTCCGACTGAACAGACTATCAATTTCTGAGGTCCTGCTCAAAAGCCGTACGCGGAGAGGGCGGGATAGATTCCAGACAGAGTCGAGGGAGACAGGGGAGCCGTATTCATAATGCGTAATTCTGGAGCGAGAGGAGGGTGGGGAGGCGGAGGGGGTGGCAGGGAAGGAAGGATTTCTTCGTGATCCTTCCCCCCTCCTCCAATGGTGGGAGAAGGGATAGAACGGAGTGTAGTTCAGAGGGGGGTGAATGGGTATTGACAACGACAGTGGGTCGACCTTTTGGATAATTTCAAGTTCAATGTCGCCCGGCGGTTAAAACATTATATTACAGATGTTATGGTGCCTTGCCCGTATCACCTGGAAAGGCTCATGAGCGACAAGCATGCAGTGTCCAGCAACGTGTCAGAACATGTGACCGAAACCGTAAGTTGTCCAAATTTGTCACCGAGTTTGGGATTCGCATTGGTTTCGAATCAAACATTCAGGCGCTGGTTTCGGTCACACTCGGGCAGGTTTTTGGGCACAGGTTCGGTCTTTACACCCCCCTGATAAGGACGAGGCTGCGTGATACACGTTCGCTTCTGCCTGGATGCGTCGCCCCATGACGCGCGTCTTGCTATACTCTGCAGGACGGCGCGTCGGCGCTGCACTATGCCGCGGAGTCCGGTCACACTGAGGTGGCGATGTTTTTGTCTCTCTCTCTCTCTCTCTTGCTGGTCGTGCATCTGCCATGCACGTGTTCCTGCGCGTGCCATTCCAACCGAACAATAGCATGCGGCATAGAAGTAGTTGCTTGAGGGTTTTCGGCTTAGGGTGTTACGTTTAGGGTGGTAGTCTTAGGGCGTGGGGGTTAGGATGTCAGATTTAGGGCGTTTTGGGGTTAGGGTTTTGAAGTTAGGTCGTATGGTGTTAAAGTCAGCGTGTTGGGATTAAGGTGTTAGGGTAAGGGTGTTAGGCTTGGTGTGTTGGCCTGAGGGTTAAGGTGTTAGGGTTACGGTGTTAAGGCTGCGGTGTTAGGGTCACGGTATTGGTGGTAGGAGTGTAGGGTGGCAGGGGTAGGGTTCCAGAACCAGAGGGTCGGCGTGACCCAAAGGGGGGTGAAGGGAAGGGCGGTCCGATTTTTGAATCCAAGGGGTTGTTGTGGGGTGCAAGCGCTGCCCCCCCTCCCTTTCAAAGGGGGAGAGGACGACATATCGGGAAAAGAGGGGAGGGAGGGGGGGTCCAGGAACCACGAAACGGGTAAAGATCAGAAGGGGAAACAAACACACAGACACCATTGGTCGTCGATTCCCCACAACATATGGGAACATGTGGGAAGTGGGGGGGGGAAGACAAACACCCAGAAATCAGGGGAAACTAGGGGGAATCCTGTTATTGGTGTCTGTTTATTTGTGTGTGTGTGTGTGTGCCAGGGCCCCTTCGAAAGAGGGGGGTGGGGAGGGGCGGGGCCCCAGACCCACCCCCCCTCGAGGCGTGCGGCATCCGGCGGCGCGCCTTCTTCTCTCGGAGGCAGGGAGCTCGTGAGAGGGGCCCTGGGACACACAAATGAATACATGATTCCCCATATGTTTCCCCATATGTTTCCCATATGTTTCCCATAAATAACAGGATTCTCCATATGTTTCTATACTTTCTGGGCGTTTGTCTTCCCCCCCACTTCCCACACGTTCCCGTATTTTTTCCCGGGAGTCGACGACTATTTGTGATTGTGTGTGTTTGTCCCCTCCTGAGCTTGGAGCGTCGCAACTGCGGCGCATTTGCCCCCCTGCTCTCGCGATATCTCCTGTGATCGACTGCTGGGCTGGCATGACGCAGCGGGGACGGAGGAACCTCAGCAGGAGCAGGGGGACGAGGGGGATGGAAGAAAAGGAGGAGGAGGAGTTTGCGTGGTTGGCGTGACACAGAGATCAATTGAGTCCCCCTTTCATGCTGCGAGGATGGCCCAAATAAGTAGTTCGCCGGATTTAGTTTCTTTGCAGTGTCGAATGAGCAAGCTCCAGTGCAGTGCGTGCGCCCGCTGCCCCAACGTATGCGGCCGGTGACGCACCGTTCGCAGTCATTGCCAACACGTGTTGCAGCTGCCGCGACTTGGCCCACTGACCTAAGCCTCGGCAGGTGGCGGGTATGGAGTCATTCGGGCCCTGGTCGAGTTGAGGATCAAGTATATCCACATCCGCCGCCAATCGAGGCCCTGGAGGATCGACTCCCTGGGCGGAGGTTATTGACAAATCCCTGCCTCGCAAGTGTACCAGACGATATTGATTTCCCCCCCCCACCCACCGTCCGCTCCCGCGTAGTCGTACAAGCGTTGCCGCAGAAACGTCTTGGGCGCCGCGCGTCCATCTGGAAGGCCCAGGGCCTCACCCAAGAGGGGCCCTGCTGGGTCGTCTTGGGGCCCTCTTGGGGGACTCTGGGATTCCTCTTCCCCCCCCGCCGCCGCCCCCGCTGCTGCTGCTCCCCCCCCCCCCAGGAAGGGAACGGAGAGAGGGCAGCGGGGGGGGGAGGAGAGAACGGGTAGGGGAGAGGGGGGAGGGGGGGAGGGAAGGACGGGAAAGGGAGGGAGGGAACGGGGGGAGGGAGGGAGGGAACGGAGGGGCGGAGCTGCGAGGGGACGGAGGAGAGGACGAGGCCAGGAGGAGCAGGAGGGAGGCAGGATCGGGCAGCACTTGGCCCGGCCGCACCCGCGCCACCTGCTGGCTTCGCTCCCCGCGGGCTGCGCAGTCGGTCGCCCGCCTGCTGGTCGGCAGCGCGGACGTCAACCAGGCCTTTCTCGCTGGGCAAGGGGCAGGGGGGAGTTCATCGCGAAGGCCTTACGGCTGGTGCCGCCGACCCTGAGGAGAGACGACGACGACGACGACGACGACGACGACGACGACGACGACGACGACGACGACGATGGCGGCGGCGGCGGCGGCGACGCTGACGTGGGCCAGAGTCCTCAGGGATGCTTCCTGGGGTCACTTCGGAAGGCTCTCGGAGGCCCGTGGGCAGGGGGGGAGCTCCCTCCCTCCACGCCCGCCCTGGCCACGAGAAGGAACGGGGTCCTGA
>CAUYUJ010010113.1:582313-629813 GCA_963575745.1 Prorocentrum cordatum
TGACATTCTTCATAAACAATATCGAAGCAGTTGTTTGCCCGTTCCGTTTCTCATGGCTAACACTTCGCGCCCAAAATCAACGAGCAATGCACAAAAGTCCTCCCCTTTGACGACGGCAAATAAAACCTCGAAAGGTACGTCCACCGTGGATCACGTGGCGATGTGTTTCACCCGATACGCTCTTAATGTGTGGATTTCAAAAGAATTCGCTTTGCAGCGGCCTGCCAGTAGTCACTTCGCGCCCAACGTCAACGAAACATACACATAATTCCTCCCTCTCGACAGGTGCAATGTTTTTTATATATAAAAAAGGATAAAAAACAACAACAACAACAACAAAACCTTCGAAGGTACGTCCACCGTTGCTAACGTGGCGATGTGTTTCACCCGATACGCTCTTAATGTGTGGATAGGGCAAGAATTTTCTTTGTAGGGGGCCTGCCAGAAGATTTTTTTTGGAATCCGCCGATAAAAGGAAACCTTTTGGAATCCACCACAGAAGGAATCCTTTTGGAATCCGCCACAAAAAGGAATTCCCTTATGGCAGACGTACAAGTTGACCTACGGCCCAAGGCGCACCAACGAAAAAATAAAAACATAAAAATTACGAGGAAAACGGAAAACATAAAAACACGCCTGGGACTCTTTCGTTTTTGATGACAGTGTGGTTGCGTACCCCCACCACAAAAGGATTCCTTTTGTGCCGGGGCTACTAATCCAACAAATCATCAACAACGTGTGAGTCCCAGGCGTTTTTTGCATTTTGTTTCTCTTTTCCTGTTATTTTCCTTCTTTTTTTTTCGTTGGTACCCCCTCAAAAGGAATCCTTTTGGAATCCACCACAAAAGGAATCCTTTTGGAATCCGCAACAAAAGGAATTCCCTTATGGCAGACGTACAAGTTGACCTGCGGCCCCGGGGGTACCAACAAAAATCAAACAGGAAACGGGGAAAAACAAACAATAAAACGCCTGGGACACTCTCGTGTTTTTATAGCATTTTGGTTGTGTGCCCCCACCACAATAGTATTCCTTTTGCGCCGGGTCTACTAAACCAAACAATCTTCAAAAAACGACAGGGTCCCAGGCGTGCTTTATTTTTTGTTTCTTATCATTTTTTTTTCGTTGGTACCCCCTGCGCCGTCGGTCAACTTGTACGTCCGCCTTAAAAGAATTCCTTTTGTGGCGGATTCCAAAAGGATTCCTTCTGTGGCGGGGGTACCCAGCCACAAATCTTCAAAACACGAGAGAGTCCCAGGCTTTTTTGTTTGTTCCTGGCAATATTGTTTTCTTTTTTCGTTGGGACCCCCTGTGCCGTCGGTCAACTTGTATCTACGGCCCAGGGGCGACCAACGAAAAAGACAAACAAATCACCAGGAAAAGAAAACAAATGAAAAAAAACGCCTGGGACTCTCACGTTTTTAATGAAATTTTGGTTGTGTACTTCCACCACGATCGGATTCCTTTTGTGCCGGGGCTACTAATCCAAACAAACTTCAAAAAACGAGAAAGTCCCAGGCGGTTTCTCTTTTTTTCTTGTCCTGGTAATTTTTGAATTGTTTTTTTCGTTGGTACCCCCTTGCGCCGTCGGTCAACTTGTACGTCCGCCTTAAAGGAATTCCTTTTGTGGCGGATTCCAGAAGGATTCCTGTTCTGGCGGGGGTACCCAGCCACAAATCTTCAAAAACGAGAGAGGCCCAGGCTTTTTTGTTTGTTTCTTTTTGTTCCTGGTAATTTTTCTTATTTTTTTGTTTTCGCTGGTACCCCCTGCGCCGTCGGTCAACCTGTACGTCTGCCATAAGGGAATTCCTTTTGTGGCGGATTCCAAAAAGGATTCTTTCTGTGGCGGAGAACAACAGGATTCCTTTTATAGTGGATTTGTAGTTCTCTGAGAACGTCTTTTTGGATTCAGGTCCAAAGGCATCGCGGACGGCTCCACGGATCCCCGAAAACCAGTCCGCACAGGGTTCTTTTCTGTATATATTTATATATATATATATATATGTGCACATCCACATCTGTCAATACGTTCTCCGTCTGATTGTCTTTCTTCGTGCTTGCGGGGGTCGGCAGTCCTGATGATTGATCCACACGCGGCAAGTAGATTCCTTGAGTTTCGTACGGCATCTTGTGCTGTGATCTCTTTTCTTCAGTCTGGTAATCACGTCTGGCAGCGCCTCTTCGATTTCGTGCCAGGTGAACAAGGACGCCGCTTCCAGCTTAACGCACAGGTCCGTTGTCAATTGGCCGTTTTGGCAATTGACAGTGTTTTTGCTTCCAGCTGTTTCCTGTTTGTTGTTCCCCTAATCCCTTTCTGTGACATGTATCGTATGATGTTCCTTTCTGAGCCATATGTTTATAAACTCTGCTGCGCGTGGATGTCCATGCAGTTCCATTGTGCAGATCCGGATGGTTTTCTTCATGCATTTTCCCATCCACCTTCCTCATTACACCTCTTTTTCTGAGTCAGCGCATTTGTGTATCCGTGCGTATCCTCGACGTTATCTCTGCGTCTACCTTCACTCACGCATTATTGTTAAAGCCTTGTCACCGGGTGTATACATCTGTCTGGTTGTTCACACCCTTGCATCTCTCGATCTCTGCTTCTCTGCCTGGTTTCCGTCACTACTCAAGACGCTTCGCGTTCACCGCCCGCCCTTTCCAGTTTTCGTTGCTTGTGTGGACGATGGCCGAACACAATACTCAGACGGCTTTAGCTTTTCCTGGGGCGCGGCTCAAGGGAATCTCCAAATGCGCGAAACGCGGGGCTTGATGACGGCCGAGAAGTCGCTCCATCCCGTCGCCGAGCGGTCCTAGGTATACTGCGTGTCCGCCAATTCGTCGCCCCCGTCGCGAGGGGATGCTGACAGTGTTCTGATGTTTCGCGCCTTCCGTCGGGCGACGTACCCCCCGACGGCGCGAGGAGATGCCAAACATGGGCCCAAAGAAGGCTTGGAGACATCCCACAAGAGGTCGACAAGGGCCAAAGAGGGCTCCAGCCATCTCGGCTTGTAGGCTGCGGCGGTTCCCCGCGGCGGCCAGCGGCCCGACAGCAGTCGCAGTGGAAGGCAGGGGAAAGCACCCTGACCCCCATCATTGGCGCTTAATGAACTCAGGAGGAACAAGTAGAGATACAGACACGAGTAAGCGCTGGTTTCCAGAGGCTGACATGTACGAAAACATGGTAAAGGGAGGGGGAAACGAAAACCTTGAACATATCGGCAACAGGGTGTTTTGGCTGCTCTGTAAGATGGGAGGGGGGCGAGTAGGTGTCCACGAGAAGACGTCCTCACGATGCTGGGTGGCCAACGTCACCTTCATTCCAGTGCCTCCGCCGCTCTCCGGCAACGTCTGCATGGGATTTGCGCTGGCCTCGCCGTGGTTTTGTGCGCGCAGGCGCCGTTCGCCTTGCGGGTCGCACTGCTGGGAGGCATCGCGCGCTTTCAATCGCCGTTCCTTGAGTTACGCTCTATGCAACCGGTCTGTGAGCGCCCAGGCCGTGCTGGAGCGGCATGGCGCCGCGTGCCGCGGAGCATGTGAGAGATGGACAGCCAGATCAGCTGAGCCAGCGAGAGAGAGAGAGAGAGATTCGTTCAATCCCGTCAGTTCCTTCTTCACAGGCTGTTATGCGAGTGCAGGTTTCTTTTGGAAGTGCTTTGGCACTGAGGCTTGCTGTCCCTATCAAGCCTGACGTGCGCTTTGGCAGCGAAGCACCATTTTGTCCGCCGCCACGGCCGCGCGGGTTCATGAGCCAGCTCGCTACGCGAGTGATGTGTTTGTGTCCTGCCCGTCCTTCCTCCAATCCTGTCCGTCTCCCTGCACTCCAACCGTCTGTCCCAGTCCTGTCTCGGATGCCCAAATCCGCAGGAGATGTCTGGTGGCGCCACCCCGCTGTTCTTGGCAGCCCGGGGTGGTCACGCGGAGGCCTTGGGCGCGCCATCGGGGGGAGGACGATGAAGCGGGGAGTGATAACGATGTTGATGTTGATTATCATGACGAAAATGTTCATGATGGTGATGATGATGATGTTGTTGTTGATGATGATACGGGTTTTGATGATGATGGTAATGATGATGATGATGATGATGATGATGATGATGATGATGCTGATGCTGATGCTGATGCTGATGCTGATGCTGATGCTGATGATGATGATGAGGAGGAGGAGGAGGAGGAGGAGGAGGATGATGATGGTGATGATAGTGTTGTTGCTGATGCTGACGATGATGCTGATGAGGGTGATGGTGACGATGATGATGATGATGATGATGATGATGATGATGATGGTGATGATGATGCTGATGATGATGATGAAGATGATGATGATGATGATGATGATGATGATGATGATGATGGTGGTGATGATGCACGTGACGACGACCACGACCACGACCACGACCACCACGACCACGATGAGGGGCGATGCGTGAGAGACTCATTAGCGCAAGGTGTTTGTACGGGTGGAGAGGAGGATGAAACCAGTAGGGACGAAGGTGGTAATGCGAATGATGGATGAGGGAAGTGGGAGCAGAGGGAAAGAGGGCAGGTGAGTGATTTGGGGAGGGAGGCAGGGCGTGGAGAGGGAGGCGGAGGAGATAAGGAATAGGATGAGGAACACCGAGACGGATATTGGGGAGCGATGAAAAAGAGGAGGAGGAGGAGGAGGAGGAGGAGGACGGGGAGGAGGATGTTGGATGATGGGCGTAGCGGCTGAAGGGAAGTTGTGGGAGGAGTGCCGATTGTGTGTTTGCCACGTCACGTGATGGCGGGGGCACGCGTGCTGCGCCGATAAGATCGTCGTCGTCAGACGTCCTGGAGGCACCCTGCAGGCCATTTCGAGCTAACGTGGCCTATCATGCGCCGTCGTGAAGGCCATCTGCAGGCGTGTTGGACCACCCCGGGCGGGATGCTCCGGATCACTGGGGCCTGGCTGCCACGGCATGCACGGTTGCGGGCGAGGCGAGCTGCTCGGGATTGTTGCGCCTTGATGGCCGCGAACAGCATGGGCAGGGGCTGGACTTTCCTGTTGGATCTGCGAGTCAGAGAGCCGATATGTCGCCTTCATCGTGCACAATTTGGAGTGTGAAACCTGATTTGGAAGTTCCAGAGGCTGAAGTTCTGTATCGACCAGCCAGCAGCACGTCCGTGTATTACATGGCATCCAGTATTTGCAGCTTTTCTGCAGACAGCGGGCAAGTGGGCGAGGCGTGGATCTCAGGAGGCGTCGCGCTGCCTCCAGCGCCGCGGCAAAACACCAGGAAAGAGGGGGTCGTCTCATCCTTGATTCTCCTCTCTCTCTCTCTCTCGCTCCGTATTCCCCCTCTCCCCCCTCAGCAACAAGCTGGCCCAGATGCTTCGCTTGCTAGGTAGGCTGGCTGGCACGCACCAGCCAGAGTCGCAGAGAAGAAGTAGCATGGGCAAAACATAAAATGCAGGACATGCACCCGATGTACCCGATATGCCATGCCGATGCCAGGTGCTGCATCAGAACAGAGGCGAGCGAAGTTCACGCTCGCATGGGCCCGATGCTAATCCTCTATACGTCCACGTATATGTATATAAGTGTATGTGTATTTATAGATGTATATAAGTGTATATATATACATATATATATGTATATATTCCCCCTATCAGACCTTGCCACTGTAGGGGTCCGAGCGATTCATATGGTTATGTGAGGTTTGGCGCCGATTTCGGCGGCACGCCCGGGTGCCCGGGTGGCCAGGTGCCCGGGTGCCCGGGTGCCAGGGTGCCCAGGTGCCGGGGTCCTAAAGCCCTATAGTCCCATCGCCCCATAGCCCTAAAAAGATTATGATTGGGTTTTCCCAGTATGCACATACATATATATATATATATATATATATATATATATATACATATATATATAAATATATATTCTCATACGCACCTCTCCGAGGGAGTAGACCTCAGAGGCGATTAATGCGCAAGCGTCCGCGATTTTTCTGGGCGTTTCGCTCGGGACATCCTCGAAATTCTGAAAATCGGTGGCACCCCTCACGCAGATCGCGACGTCAGGGTCCAAAAACACATGGGAAATTCACCATTTTAACATAAAACCTTCAACAACACATGGTAATTTCAATAATTGTGACCCCGATTCTCAGTGAATGGCGGTTTCGCTTGAAAAATCCTTCCAAAATCGAGCCCCAGACCCCGCCTCGGAGCCTCCTGGGGGCCTCCTGGAACCTCCTGGGGCCTCCTGGGCCTTCTGAACCTTCTGGCACCCCAGACCCCGCCTCGGAGCCTCCTGGGGGTGTCCTGAAACCTCCTGGGGCCTCCTGGGGCCTCCTGCGGCCTCCTGGAGCCTCTTGGGGCCTCCTGAAGCCTCCTGGGGTCTCCTGGGGCCTCCTGGGGCCTCCTGGGGCCTCCTGGGGCTTCAGAACTACATGCACACAGAGACACAAATCACGCCCAACACATCACACGCTAGACAAACATAACACACACAACACCTACAACACACAAAAAGCACGCACCACACGAAGCATACATCACAAACACACACACACACACGCACACGCACACGCACACGCACACGCACACGCACACGCACACGCACACGCACACGCACACGCACACGCACACGCACACGCACACGCACACGCACACGCACACGCACACGCACACGCACACGCACACGCACACGCACACGCACACGCACACGCACACGCACACGCACACGCACACGCACACGCACACGCACACGCACACGCACACACACACACACACGCACACGCACACGCACACGCACACGCACACGCACACGCACACGCACACACACGCACAACACTCACAATCCTGGGGCCTCCTGGAGCCTCTTCTGGTATCCAAGTCGGGCCTCCTAAGGCTTCCTGGGGGCCCTGGTACACACATCGCAAGGTGTGGCAACCCCACTTGCGCTCGAGTGCGACTTCGATGTTGCATTTCACTCCTGCTTCAAACGCCCCTTCAGTTTGTTGTATGAGCCTGGGCACACACGTGCCACTTGTATATATATATATATATGGGTAGGGGGACCCGTGGCCCCCCAAGTGCGCTGATTTGTCTCCCGGCCGTTTCGGGCCCGGCGGGGGGCGCCAATTAACGTCAAAGGGGGCCGAGAGACGTCCAAGAGGGCGCCGAGATGGCCCAAGAGCGCTCCAAGAGAGCCCCACACCGCACAAGAGCGTTTCAAAATTGGTTCAACATGGCTTGGAGACAGCCCAAGAGGGCTTCAAGACGGCCAAGATGCCCTCACAAGGTCTCCCACGAGGCACTCAGGAGGTGAAACAAATCTGTTGTTGTTCGGTTGTTGTTGCAGGTTGTTCGTGTTCTCGCTGTTTCGTGCTTCCGACGGTCCAATACAGCCCGCGAGGCCCCAGAAATAAGCTCAAGACGACCGAAGAGTCAACGAAAGAGGGCGCCACGGCAGCGCAAGAAAGTCCCAAGACGGCCCAAGAGTGCCCCAAGACGGCCTAAGAGGCGCCCAAGATCGCCCCAAGAAGGCTAACGTCAGCGTCTCATCCCTTTTGGGTGCCTCACACCACAGTGGTGCAGGCGACAGCACGAGCTTGCAGTTCAGCATGCATGATGTTTCGTCTGCTGAAACGTTCAGGGGTGATCCTGGCTCAAATCGCCCAAGAGAGCCCCAGGACGGCCTCAACATGGGCCCAAGAGGGGGAACACGAACCGACAATTCGAGCCTTCCGCACCAAGAGGCCTCGAGGAGGCCCCAAGAGGCCCGGCACCCAACAGGGCCCCCTGAAAGGGGCCCAAAAAGACGCCCCACGAGCACCCCAAACGGCCCCTAAGAGGCCTCCAACATTGCCTTCAAGAGGCCCCTGGGAAGCCTCCCACGAATTCCAAACGAACTTCCACAACCAAGGCACGGTGGCGGGATGGGCCGAAGGCCACTATAGGGAGCGTGAGCCGAGAACCCGAGATCTTCGCCCCAGGAGACCTCCAAGAGGGGTCAAGAGGTCCCCAGGAAGCTTGGCGACAGATCACCCGTCGACCGGTTGATGTGAGCGGAGGAGGAGGAATGAGGAAGAGGCAGAAGGAAAGAGATTATGTTGACCTCATGATTCATGACCGCTTTGTTGTCTCAATGCGGTCAGCACTCGACCAGATAGAACCTAAGTGCGCGCGAAGCGCGCGATGGTTCTAGTGTGTACAGATTTACATATGTATGTACATGCATAGATGTGTACATGTATATACACACGCGTAGATTCTCTATTCGTGGTTGTTTATGTTCTTTCTGCCCGTCACGTCCCGGCCTTTCGCCGTGCACGTCCTTCTCAGCCTCCTCGGCAGCCAGAGGGAGTCAGTTTGCAAGAGAGGCCGCCGCCCTCGGCGAGGGGCTTCGCCTACCTCCTGCCCTCGCATCGCGCCCACCCATCCCCCCACCTTTCCACCCCTCCACCCCTCCAGTCATGGGCAACGTTTGGGGGGGGATACATCGACTTCCAAGCGCCCATTGATCGCCGAGAGGGAGGACTCCGCGGATCCGCTATCGGGGACCCATTCGCAAACCAGTCGACGATGTATCGCTAAGTCCAGGTCGATGCTTTCCCCCCTAGCTGGTCCCTCCCCTGATATTGAGGTCATGGGAAGAGTGGGAGGGAGGAGGACGAGGAGCAGGAGGAGGAGGAGTAGCATGGGGGAGGAGGAGGAGCAGAAGGTGGAGGGCGAGGATGTCGCTTTCTCTCTCTCTCTCTCTCTCTCCCTCTGTATATGTATATATCCACATGTGTATATATATATATATATATACATATATAGATGTATGTATACACATCCCCTTTTCTATATGTTCTACTATATGGGACCCTGCGACCCCCCACCCCTAAACGGGACCCTCCGGATCCCTGGCCCCAGCGGGTCCCTGCCGAAAGTCCCCCAGTCTTCGGGAGCCCCCAAGAGGCCCCAAACACCCACCAGACGCCCGAAGACGACACAAAGAACACCCGCGAAAGACTTCCGAAGTGCAGGAAACATTGTATTCCAAATGTTTTTCTATGGTTTTGGGAATGCTCTTTTCTTTGGTCCAGGCGTCCGAGACCGCCCAGGAGGCTTGAACATCACGCCAAAGCTCTCCGAGAGGGCTTCCAGGCAGTCGAAGAGACCCCCAAAACGGCCCAACAGGGCCCCCAGATGTCCCGCAGAGAGCCCCATGACGGCCCAAGATGGTCCCAAGAGGCCCCCCGAAGCATGTCAAGTCGTGACCCGGCCGTTCAGGGACACCGCAGTTGGAAGCAGGGGGCCTCCAGAAGGCCCCAAGAAGTCTTATGAAACTCTCATGAGTTAGCTCTCCAAGGAGCCTCCGCTAAAAGGGCAGAGGAGGATGGGGAATAATACGCAGGGGAGGGCGAGAATGAGGATGGGGAAGAGGACACATGAGGGAGGAAAACCGAATCACATTATTGTGACGACGATGCCGGAGAAGGCAACGAGGAGTTATCGTTATACGTTCTGTTTCATGTTCCTGCCTTTCCGCAGCGATGTCCGCCTGCATGCCAATCTGCAAGGACACAGATGCATGGCGCGAAGCGCCAATGCAGTCTTGTATTTCTATACATGTATCGATAGATGCACACACATCCATGTATAGATATATGTGTGTATGCACATATATATATATATATATATATATGTATGTATATGTGCAGCGTGCGACCTAGCGCCTAGCGGCCGCCAGCCACGCATCCAACAGGCTGCGCCTCGGCCTTGCCGCGTCCAGAGATGGGCCCCTCGGGGCGGAGCCCCTCGCACCCTGGCGACGCGCCCCAGGTCATCGCCTGGCTGCTCGCAAAGAAGGCCGAGGTGGACAGGGCCACGGAGGCTGGGGCGACGCCGCTGTGCGCCCGGCCCCCGGCCCCCCGCCGCGCCTCCCCGCAGGGCGGGCTGGGGGACAGGGTGGGAGCGAGGGAGGGGGGTGGAGGGCTTCTGCTCGACGACTGGATCGCGCTGGCTGGCTCGGGCGGGTGGCGCTATTGACCTTGAGACATGCCACTTGCGCCACCATAGTGGGACAGCGGCGCAAAGGAGGGAAAAGGGGGAGAAAGGAGACGGAGTGGATGAGGCGAAGAAAGGGGAGGAGATTGATGACGCGGAGGAGGAGGAGGTGGAGGTGGAGGAACATTGGGGAGGATCGGGAGGAGGAGAAAGAGTACGTGTGGAGTGCGAAAAGCCGACGGGCCACAGTGGGAGGTACATCGCCGCTCACGGCGGACGTGCAGAGGCGCATTCTTGGCGTTGTTCTTTGCCGCCCGCGTCCTGCCTGCAATATCAACTTGCGTAAATAATTTCTCGGGTTGGCGATGGGCTCTTCTGCTGGCGCTTCTGGGACAGCCACTGGCGCGTTCCGCGTGCCAGGGAGGGCCGATCCAAGCAATCCGCGTGATGCTTATGCAGTTGTTTGTTCCTCTACTGTTGACGAGCAACGGACAAGGACCAGGTTGGGGTGAGCAGGAGCAGGAGCAGCAGCACGAGTGGCAGCATATTATTCCAGTGTCTGCGCATGCACATCGGACATCATGTCCGATCGAATTATTGTGTTCCAAGACGGTTTGAGTGGGCATGGTCTTCAGCAGGCCTCAGCACGAGTGCAGGTATACCGCCGCATGGATGAGATCGGTGAGATCGGTGATAGCTTCGTTTGATGTTGCTGCACTCTTCTCTGTCGTTCCGAGGCGGTTCTCGCTTGTTATCCCTCATGCCACAAGCGCCCGTTCTCATAAGCTATGTTTCAAATGTGCGTTGTCTTTCGGAGTGCTAGATCAACTCTGCAAGCTGTCTTTGATGCGGGACAGGCCATAAGTAGGCTATTGGCAGGCGGAGCTGTGCCAGATGGAGAGGCATATCCCGACGTGTCTCTCTTGCTTGCTTCATGAGCGTTTGCTGATTTACGAGTTCTTGCTTCCCATCCCGCTCTCTGGGGGGAATGTGGAGGTCAGGGTAGTGGAGCAGATTTGGGTGAGGGGGAGCGGAGCATGAGGGGAGGACAGTGGGTGGAGGTGAGAGGAAGAAGGGAGAGACGTGTTGGATTTTCAGATGAACAGGCGAGTCATTGCTTGGGCCAGATAGTAGGTAGCCGCACCTGTCCTTGCTGGCATGAGGGTGCGTGTACTTTGCGCGTTCCGTGCGCGTGTGCTTGCACGCGTTGGCTTGCCCGCCCTCTCATGAATTCAAGCCTATGTGGGCGAAGCGCATGCGGCGCACGTTCGATTGCAGTTTGGCTTGCACATCCCGCTGACTCATGGCCCGCTGGTTCCAACGTCGCGGAGGTGTGGAAGGCGTTCCGTGTGAACGCGTGGGTGCCCACATGTCAGCGCGTATTCGTGATTGCGAGAGCGCGTGCATGTGCCACAGGGAAGCGTCGAGGACAGGATGTAACGGCGGTTCAGCGTTTGGGCGGTGGCGATGGTCATGATTTCGTTGGTTGGTGGTGGTGATCGTAGTGGTGTTGACACCATTGGGGACTATGATGATGAGTGTCGGTTACGGGGATACGTACTCGATGATGGTGATGATGATGTTGACGAAGATGATGGTGAGGATGGGGAGGAGGATCATGATGCTGCTGGTAACCATGGTGGTGATGGTGATGGTGATGATCATGATGGTGACGATGATGATCATGCTGCTGATGGTGCTAAGGATGGATGATGAGTGTGATGATGATGCTGATGATGATGATGATGATGATGCTGCTGATTATGATTATGATGGCGATATTGCTGCTGATGGTGATGGTGATGATTATGATATCTCTGACCCATTGCTGCGGATGATCTTGATGATGAGGATGACGATGGTGATGACGATGTTGCTGATGATGACGACGGCGACGGCGATGCTGGTGATCATTCTGATCAGTATGATCATAATGTTGATAACGATGATGACGACGATGATGACGATGTGGATGATATTCAAGTTTATGTTTATGTTCATGTTCATTATCATGATCATGCTGATCATGCCGATCATGGTGGCTATGCTGTTCATGATCATGCTGTTGTTTGGTCAAGTTTATGCTTATGATAGTTGTGATGGTGGTTATGATGGGGAGACGGAGGAGGAATAGGAGGAGGAGGAGGAGAGTGGAATGGGTGGTGGCGATAGCGTCGCTGATTGTGCCGCTCCAGGCTGGCATCGGGAGAACGCCGCTGCACTGCGCTGTGAGCGGCTGCCACACCGAGGCGACGGATCCGCTCGCCCCTGCCGTGCTCGCGGGGCTCCCTCTCCATGTCGGGCTGCCCCCACAGTTCGATGGCCTTCCCTTTTTGAGAGTGGTCACGCTTCGGACGGGGCTAGGGCGAACTTGCGTCCGTGCCAGAGCGTTCCAGAACGCTCTCAGAGCGTTCCTGGACGCTCTGAGAAGGCCGTACAGGACTTTCCCACACCGACGCTGTCGGGGCCCTGGGGGCTCTGGAGAAATTCAGCAGACTGGACAGGGGGTGCGCCACTCACACCCTGTCGAGAGGCCTCCTACGGCACGGGCACATCGCGGCAGGCCCAGTGAGGCTCATGAAAGGCGATCTCGTGGGACCGATGGCCTCGCCTTGCCCTGAGCGTGTGCTGGAGGAGGTGTGGTTGAGGAGGATGAGAATCGGGAATCAACAATCACATAACCAACCAAAGCTCGGAGGTCCGCGCGGATTTCCTGGATCAACGTTGGACCCCCATTTCCTGGCGCGCAGAGCGAGCCAGGGGCGGCGCCTGAGGCGCCGCCAGAGGGCTCCAGCGCGGTTCCCAGAAGTCCGCGCGTGGCGCGCTCTGCGCGCCAAAGATGGGGGCTCCAGCGCTGATCCAGGAGATCCGATCCGAGCGGACCTCCGAGTCGGAGTTCATGCCATTGTTTGTTCCCCCTGGCGAGGGGGACGAGCTCCAGCGGCGCCTCCGCGTCCCCCACCCCTGCCAGTGGACCCGCCGGGCGAGCCCGCCGCTCGGCGAGGCCGCTGAGGAGCCGGGCGGAGCGGCGGCGGTGCCACCACCCGGTTGGTGGTCCGGATGTTGGTGCGTTTTTCCCGGCGAGGGGCATCGGCCAGCAGAAGGCAAGACGCGCACGAGACTGACACAGGGACGGGGAATGGACGTCCGAGCGATGGCCATGCTGAGGCTGGGATGGGGGTGCTGAGGTTTTACCATTTGCAATGCCAGCAGTGGTCACAAACTGTTCGCCGCCTGCACCCGCAAGGCCTGTTCGGAGAGCAGGAAGCTCAACCGAGGTCGCTTGCCAGGTGCTGATGTGCGGAACGGTCGCCCCGCCGCACTTCCCGCCGCAAGCCATGACATGCGACCCCCGAACGCGGCCCAGCAGTTTTTTTTGTTTTGTTCGAAAGCGCGCCAGTGGATCACCCTGAGTACACAAAAGGGGGGGGTGCTCGCAAAACCTCCCCCCTCCCCCCTTTCACAGGGGGGGTGAGCTTTTCGACCCCCCCCTCCCCCCTTCAAGGGGGGAGGGTGGTGATTCCGAACCCCCCCTCCCCCCTCCCCCTTGAAGGGGGAAGGGGGGTTCGGGACCCCACCCCCCCACCTCCCTTGGCGCTGGAAAGGGGGGGGGTTCGACCCGCGTGTGGGCCCAATCCCAACCCACTGGGCCCAATCCCAACCAACCTGGGACCAATCCCAACCAGTGCGAAAAGCAAACTGGGCCCAATCCCAACCACCTTGGGATAGCCCCACAATAGGTTGTTAATTGTAGAGAAGCCCAAGATGACTGCGAAGACCAAGTGACACCCCTTATGTCAACGCAGAGGATCTGGGAGCCAACATGCGTGCTCGAGTTGGAATTGGTCTCAGTTTTTGGCCTGCGCACGAGCACTACGTTAAGATGAGCAAGAGGGCACCGAAGCGTAAGCAACAATGCACCGAATTGCATCGATTCTAAACTATGCAAATGGATCCTCGTAGTAGTAGTAGTAGTAGTAGCAGTAGCAGTAGTAGTAGTAGTAGTAGTAGTAGTAGTGGTGGTAGTAGTAGTAGAAGAAGTAGTAGTAGAAGTAGTAGTAGTAGTAGTAGTAGTAGTAGTAGTAGTAGTAGTAGTAATAGTAGTAGTGGTGGTGGTAGCAGTAGTAGTCGTAATCGTAGTCGTAATAGTCGTAGTAGTCGTAGTAGTCGTAGTAGTAGTAGTAGTAGTAGTCGTAGCAGTAGTAGTAGAAGAAGTAGTAGTAGTAGTAGTAGTAGTAGTAGTAGTAGTAGTAGTGGTAGGAGTAGTAGTAGTAGTAATAGCGATCGTAGTAGCAGTGGTAGTAGTAGTAGTAGTAGTAGTAGTAGTAGTAGTAGTAGTAGTAGTAGTGATAGTCGTAGTAGTAGCGAAACAGGTAGCAAGTGTAGTAGCAGTAGTAGTAGTAGAAGAAGAAGTAGTACTAGTAGTGGTGGTAGTAGTAGTAGTAGTAGTAGTAGGAGTAGTCGTAGTAGTAGTGGTAGTAGTAGTCGTAGTAGAAGTAGTCGTAGCCGTAGTCGTAGCTGTAGTAGTCTTAATCTTAATAATGGTAGTAGTGGTAGTCGTAGTAGCAGTAGTAGTAGTAGTGGCAGTTGTAGTAGTAGTCGTAAACGGTGTCGTAGTCGTAATCGTAGTCGTAGTAGTAGTCGTAGCCGTAGTCGTAGTAGTCGTAGTAGTAGTAGTAGTAGTAGTAGTAGTAGTAGTAGTAGTAGTATTAGTAGTAGTAGTAGTAGTAGTGGTAGTAGTAGTAGTCGTAGTAGTAGTAGTAGTAGTAGTAGTCGTACTAGTCGCAGCACTAGTACTAGTAGTAGTAGTAGTCGTAGTAGACTTTGTAAGATTACTAATGTTAAGAGTAGCACTAGTAGTCGTAGTAGTAATAGTAGTAGTAGTAGTAGTAGTAGTAGTAGTAGTAGTATGAGTAGTAGTAATAGTAGTAGTCGTAGTAGTAGTAGTAGTAGTAGTAGTAATAGTAGTGGTGGTAGTAGTAGTAGTCGTAGCAGGCGTAATCGTAGTAGTAGTAGTAGTAGTAGTAGTAGCAGTAGTAGTAGTAGTAGTAGTAGTAGCAGTAGTAGTAGTAGTAATACTCGTAGTAGTAGTGCAATACGTAGTAATAGTAGCAGCAGTAGTCGTAGTAGAAGTAGTAGTAGTAGACGTAGTAGTAGTAGTAGTAGTAGTAGTAGTAGTAGTAGTAGTAGTGGTAGGAATAGTGGTAGGAATAGTGGTGGTAGTAGTAGCCGCAGTAGAAGTAGCTGTAGTCGTAGGCGTGGCTGTTGCAGTCTTAGTCGCAATAATGCTAGTAGTAGTAGTAGTAGTAGTAGTAGTCGTAGTTGTAGTAGTAGTAGTAGTAGTAGTAGTAGTAGTCGTAGTAATAGCAGTAGTAGTAGTAGTAGTAGTAGTAGTAGTAGTAGTAGTAGTAGTCGTGGTCGGTGTCGTAGTCGTAACCGTGGTAGTTGTAGTACCAGTAGTAGTAGTAGTAGTAGTAGTAGTAGTAGTAGTAGTGGTAGTGGTAGTAGTAGTAGTAGTAGTAGTAGCCGTACGAGTCGTAGTACTGGTAGTACAAGTAATAGTAGTAGTAGTAGTAGTAGTAGTAGTAGTAGTAGTAATAGTAAGTAGTCGTAGTAGAATTCGTATGATTATTAGTAGTAGTAATAGAACTACTCGTAGCAGTAGTAGTAGTAGTAGTAGAAGTAGTAGTAGCAGTGATGGTGGTTGTGGTGGTGGTGGTGGTAGCGGTAAGTGGTAGTAGTAGTAGTAGTAGTAGTCGTAGTAGTAGTAGTAGTAGTAGTAGTAGTAGTAGTAGTAGTAGTATGTAGTAGTAGTAGTAGGAGTAGTAGTAGTAGTAGTAGTAGTATTAGTAGTTCTAGTAGGAGTAGGAGTAGTCGTGGTAGTAGTAGTAGTAACAGTACAAGTACTAGTAGTAGTAGTAGTAGTAGTAGTAGTAGCAGTAGTAGTAGTAGTAGGAGTAGGAGTAGTAGTAGTAGTAGTAGTCGTAGTAGTAGTAGTAGTAGTAAGTAGTAGTAGTGGTAGTAGTAGTAGTAGTCGTAGTAAAAGTGGTGATGGCACCCGTACTCGTAGTAGTAGTAGTAGTAGTAGTAGTAGTAGTAGTAGCAGTAGTAGTAGTAGTAACAGTAACAGTAGTAGTAGTAGTAGTAGTAGTAGTAGTAGTAGTAGTAGTAGTAGTTGTGGTAGTAGTAGTAGTAGTAGTAGTAGTAGTAGTAGTATTAGTAGTTCTAGTAGGAGTAGGAGTAGTCGTGGTAGTAGTAGTAGTACTATTAATAGCAGTTCTCCAGAATCCTGAGGAGTTCCGAAGATTTCGAAGGGATCCGGAGGAATCTGGAAGACCCCAGCCGTGGTTGGAATTGGTCTCATTTTTGGTTGGGTTGGAATTGGTATCGTTTGTGGTTGGAATTGGTCTCTTCTCTGCCTGGAATTCGCTCCGAACGGTTGGAATTGGGCCAAGTCGGTTGTAATTCGTTCCATTTCGGGTTCGACCCCCCCCCCTCCCCCCCTGTGCGTGCGCCCAACTGGGTGCCGGGGCGAGAGTCTCTCCCGCAAGGGGGGGGTCTGGCCTCGGGATAGTGAGTAGTGAGTAGAGAGAAGTGAGTAGTGAACAGTGAGTAGTGAGTAGATAGTAGCGAGTAGTGAGGAGTGAGGAGTGAGTAGTGCGCATTGTGTAGTAAGTAGTGAGCAGTGAATAGTGGGTGGTGGGGCTTGGGTAGTGAGTAATGAGTAGCGAGTAAGGAGTAGCGAGTAGTGTATCGTGCGTCGTGAACAGGGCATTGTGAGTAGTGAGTAGTGAGGAAGGAATAGTCAGTAGTGCGTAGGGAGTAGGGAGTAGCGAGTAGTGATAACTGAGTCGTGATTAGTGAGTAGTGAGTAAGGAGTAGTGGGTCCTGGGTAGTGAGTAGCGAGAAGTGAGTAGTGAGTAGCAAGTAGTGGGTAGGGAGTAGCGAGTAGTGAGTAGTGGGTAGTGAGTAGTAAGTCGTGAGTAGTGAATCGTGAGTACTGTATAGTAAGTAGTGAGTAGCGACTTGTGACTAGTGACTAGTCCGTAGGGAGTAGGCAGTAGTGAATAATGAGTGGTGGGTAGTGCGTAATGGGTACTGAATATTGCGTATTGGGTAGCGAGTAGCGAGTCGGTAGTAGCGAGTAGTGAGTAGTGAGTAGTGAGTAGTGAGTATTGTGCAGGGAGTTGGGAGCAGCGAGTAGCGAGCAGCGGATTGTGAGTAGTGAGTTGTTGGCAGTTAGTTGTGAGTAGTGAGCTGTGCGTACTCAATAGTGAGTAGTGGGTAGTGATTCGTGCTTAGTGAGTAGTGAGTAGTGGTCAATGAGTAGTGTTTCGTGAGTAGTAAGTATTGAGTATTGGGTAGTGAATAGTGAGTAGGGAGTTGAGAGTAGTGGGTAGGGAGCAGTGAGTAGTGAGTAGTGGGAGCGCAGTGAGTAGATAGTAGCGGGTGGTGAACACTGCGTATTGGGTAGCGAGTAGGGTGTAGGGAGTAGCGAGTAGTGAGTAGTTAGTAGTGAGTACTGTGTAAGGAGTGGGCAGAACCGACGAGTGACTAGTGGATAGTGAGTACTGAGTTGCGGGCAGTGAGTAGTGAGAGATGAGTGGTGAGTAGCGAGTACTGGATAGTGGTTAGTGGGTATTGGTTGGTGATTTGTGATTGGTGAATAATGGGTAGTACGTTGTGGGCAGTACATCGTGAGTTGTTGAGGAGTGGGTAGTGAGTAGTGAGTAGCTTGTAGTGAGCAGTGCGTAGTGAGTAACGAATAGGGAGTAGGGAGTAGGGAGTAGTGGATGGTGATACGTGAGCAGTGGGTATTGAGTAGTGAGTCGTGAGTAGTGAGAAGTGAGTAGTGAGAACTGAGTAGTGAGTAGCGAGGTGTGGGTAGTGGGTAGTGGGTAGTGCGTAATGAGTAGTGAGTACTGTTTGGGGTTAGGGTTCGGGTTTGGGGTTAGTGTTAGGGGTTGGAGTTAGGGTGAGGATTAGTGTTGAGGGGTGGTACGGGTCGGGTTGCGGAGCTCGGGGGCGCCGTGGCGAAAGGGGGGGGGGATGTTGGCAGCCAAAGGGTGGGAGGGGGGGGGGGGGGAGGTCGGACCCCCCCCGTTTTGAAAGGGGGGGAGGGGGGGGTCCCCGACGACGGATCGGGAAAGGGGGGAAGGTGGGGGTGGAGTCCCCGACGACGGATCGGGAAAAGGGGGGGGCCCCCGACGACGGATCGGGGAAGGGGGGGGGTCCCAACCCCTTCCTCCTGGGGGATCCAACGGCGCGCCCTCCCTTTTCGCGGTGTCTTGTGCATTCGTGAGAGACATTGGGTGCACGTGTAGCCAAATAGCTAGAGGGCCCAGTGCTGACGGCGCCCCTGCCTTCCCGGGCACCAGAAGGGGCGCGCCCGCCGTGCGGCGAGGCCCGACGAGGGGCCAGGCCGAACGGCGGCGGTGCCACCGCCCGGCTCGTCCTTCCTCTTTCAGAGGCGGCGACTGCACAGGGCGTGGTTACGCCAGGGTGTGCGATCGGCGCCACTGCGGCCCGGGGTGCGCGACGCTGTCCTCGTCGGGCTTCCTCGGGGCGCGGCGGAGAACTCCATTGAGGTCCGCGCCCGCCCCGTAGGGTGCCACCCGGGGCGATGGTTGCAAACCGCATGTTTTGCAAACCACATCCTTCGGAGTCGCCGACAAAGATAGACTTTCGGAAATCTGCGCGTATTCCATGGATCTGCGCCAGAGCCCCTGGCGCGCTCAGCGCGCCAAGGGTCCAGCGCGGATCCAAGAAATCCGTTCGGAGCTCCAGTAGCTAAATTTTTGTTCGTGCAATCGTTCCGTTTTCCCAGAGGTGTCCTACGAAGAGGTCTTCCAAAGTCACCAGCCATTTTGGCGAGCACATACCCAGGTGCCTCCTTGGCAATTCCGCCACCGTGCCAGCGAAGCATTCTAGGTGGCAGCTACCCCAGGGCGACACCATAACCGCCCAGGGACCCCCAGAAAGAAGCGTGCTGCACGCAACTGGTTGCGATGAGAAGGGTGGAAGGCCCCGTCAGAGGACCACTGAAACCTTGCCATACAGCAATTTGCATTCTTCCACGCCTCAACGTGCCAGGAGGCACGGTGGCGAATCCAGCAGACGTCTGAGCAGTTCACGGGTTTGCATGCAGGCGCCGTGCCCCTGTTCGGCTGAAGAATGGAAACCAGCGGGTCGCAAGTGGCTCGCCCATGTATTCTTGGGTCGAAAGTCGTCCCCGCATGGGGTGAGAGCGTCAGGTCCGCTCTATTGTGTGCGTGTGTTTGGCGGGCAGGGGCCGCGGGCATTTCGTTCTTGGCGCTCCCTCCTGTTGGCGTTTCGTTTTCCTCTGCCTGGCCTTCCTATCCCCGAAGAGGAAGATCGGCATAGACACAATTCCGGAGGTCCCCGCGATGCTGTTGGATCGGCGTTAGGCCACGCTTTTGCGGCGCCTCTGGCGCCGCCCTTGGCGCGCCGGGGCCGATCCAAGAAGTCCTTGCGGAGCTTCGGTAGTGTTTGGTATTCGTTGGTGGCGTTCTTGTCTTTATATTTGAGGCCAACTGCGCCGCGAACGCCGCCTCCCCATTCTCCGCTGCTTCGTTGCTGCATTCCTTTGGTCCGCGCCATCTTATCCTCCCCCGCATCCTTGCGGCGACACGCGCTTCGGGAAATTGTTTGACGACTCGTCGGCCTCCCCCTCGCCGAGGAAGTTTTGCAAAACAGCCAAGTGACCCACTGGCCGTTGGGTGACTTTCGCCAGGCTATCTACTACAGGCTCCCAAGCCACATGGGGGGCGTGATGATGGTTTCGCCCGGCTCAGCGTGCGCATGCTACTAGCGTCCCATGTCTGACATTGCGTAGAATTTGCACACCATCGAGCGCGCGGCGCTTCCGAGGTGATGCGCCATCACATTATCATGGTCGCAAAGACGCGGCCGAGGAGAGCTCCGTTGCAGACGCTCGTGTGCGCCCCATCATCGGAATCGTGTGCGCGAGGAAACGGAGAGGAGGAGGGGGCCGAGGCGGTAAGTGAGGGATGGAGGGAATGCTGAAGGGTATGTGTTCGTTGCTCGTCGGGTTTATATTCGCGACCTGCACGTTTTTGCAGAAGCCGCCTGTGCCCGTGGCACTCTTCCAGGCCATGCTTCATCGCCTCTCATCCCCCATCCTCTCCTTTTTGTCCTCCTCCATCTTCTGTTCGCGTCAGTTCCTGTTTCCTCCGTCCGCCTCCCTTGGGCTTCTCTGTCCCCTGCCACTTGTTCTGTTCTCCTCTTCCCCTTTTTTTCTGTATCCTTCGCCCCTGTCCTCAAATTGCGTTCCACTGTTTCGATAGTGTGACATCGATCCACTCATCCCCCCTCCCTCCTCCCGCAGCTCGCCTGGGACCCTGGCGGAACCCCCGTGCCGCGCACCTCACCCGCCAGGCCATCGGGCGCCTCCTAGGCGGCCCGCCTCCCTTGCCTGCAGCGTTCTCGCTTGGGAAGCGCAGGGGGGAAGGGAGGAGAAAGAGGAGGAGGAGGAAAACGAGGAGGAGGAGGAGGAGGATAAGTAGGATGGGCCAGAGGCGAAGGAGGAGGAGGAGGTGGATGGGGGGGAGCAGGAGGAGGAGGGGGAGGAGGTGGAGGAGGAGGAGGAGGAGGAGTGACTGGGTAGGAGGTGGATTGATGGAGGGAGGAGGAAGAGGAGGAGGAGGAGGCGTAACAGCAGCATGAGGAGCGTGGTGTGCAACGAGTGCCGGAGAGGCGTCTATCCCACCAGGGACCTGGGCCGGGACGGAGGGAGAGAGGGAGAGAGAGAGAGCAGGAGTTGTAGGACGGGGACGACACAGGGTCGCCCCTGCTCCGTGATCAGCGTCCTTGTCTGTCGCGGCCCAGGGGACGGTGCGGTCAGTCAGGACGCCATCTTCCCCCCCCTCCGCCCCCTGCTTTCCCTCCCTCTCCGTCCACCATTCTTTTCCCCCTCCTCCCCTGCCACCTCCCGCCTCCGTCCACTCTCCCTGGACCCTTCGGTCTCCAGCGGGACGGGTGGCACGACGGGGGGGGGCGGACGGCGTGGAGAACACAACCCGGTCTTCCCACAGATAGAATTGTGCCTGGACTGTGAGGGGGGTCTGCCGTCCGCCGCCTGTTAGCGACTTGGGGACGTGAGCCCATGACTGACCGTCTCTTCTTTCGCACCTTAGCTCATTCGCCTGTCGGTTTCCCCGTGCCAAGGCTTTTTCCCTTCCCCGAAATCCCCCCCCCACACCCACACACACAAACCCACACAAGCACACACACAAGCACTCATCCCACCCCACACCGCCTTCCTCCTCCAATGTCTCCTCTGCTTCTTCTTATTATCATTAGTATTCCTCTTATTCGTATTATTATTATTATTATTGTTATCCTTCTTACTTCATCATCTTATTATTCGTCTTCTTTCCCTATCGTCACGTCCGTCACCTCCTTCGCGAGTTGTTACGGACGCGTCGAAAGCGTTGGGCGCTCACGCAATTCGTGCATGCCCTCCTCCGCGTACGTACTGAGGCGCAGGCGCGTTTTGATGTCATCGGAACTCTCATTATCTGGGTGCGATTCTGCTTCGGATGTGCACCCTGTCTCAGTCGAGCTGATCTTCCTCTCCTCGTCCTTGTCCGTTTCTGCATTGTCCAAGGACCTGCAGCTTGCTTCGACACTGGATGAGGCTGATCAGTAAGTAACGAAAGGAGCAGATCGCCCTTCCACCTTGTTGCCAGCAGTGGTCAGTGCGGCCGCACAGCAGCTGTTGCCAGCGTTTCCGACTCATCAGCGTGCGCGTGGGGAGACATGGTTGTCCGTCGACCGCGGATGAGCCATTCCAGCTTGTCCTCTCAATCAGTGCCCCCGTCTGGTCGCTGTCGCCGTCGTTTCATCAGTGCGCCTAGCATTCCCTCGAGCGCCCCTTCAGGCCCTTTTCTCTTCACCCCCCATGCGGGTCACACCCCATTACCACCCGCCCGATCCGCGCCGATCCGATAGATCCGCGCTGACCTCCGAGCTTCTGTGCTTCTGGGCGTTGTCTGTTCCCCTCCGGTTGCCCGTGCGGCGGGGCGGCACCACGCCGCCGCGCCGCGCCTCGGCCCAACTCCTTGCTGGCAGGCACCCTCGTGCAGCCGGTGGCCGGCCGCCTGCCTGGCGCTTGGCGGAACTCGTGCCTGAAGGCGCGGAGCTCCGCGAAGCCGATCGCCCCAACGTGTGGTCATGGACTGCGCCGAACGTCTCGTCCGCTTCTGTTGGCCCCCCCTCCTCTTCTGCCTCCTCGTCGTCCCTCTTCCCTCCTCAGCCTCCCTCCCTCCTCCCCCCTCCATCCTCCTCCCTCCCCAGCCTCGGCCTCATCTTTCCCCCTCTTCCCTTCTCAGCCTCCCTTCTCGTCTTCATCGCTCGCCGGCTCCGCCTCCAGACCCGGAGGCGGCGGCGCTGTGCCTCGACCAGAGCATGTCTGGCTCTGCGTGCCTGGCTCGGGGGAGCCTGGCCTTCTGTCCGCAAGAGAGGGGCGGCGCTGAGGTGAGTCGGTCTGGTGATGCGGCGGGGGCGAGCTGAAAGGAGGAAAGGCACAGTGGATACATATTATTTGATATGAGTTAGAACAGGTGGTACGCGCCAGGGAAGCGAGCGGGATCCGCATTTGCGGACTCCGAGTCCACTTGTTGTTTTCCTCCCACGTCGGCAGCCTCTAATGACAGTGGCCCATACCGGTCTTCATCGGAGTGAGGGGCATCCGCTCGCACGAACCCACCTCGGATCTCACGCTTGTGGGACGCCTCGTTCGGGACGCTCGGGGAAAAAAAAGCTGTGTCGGACGCCTCGCTTCATCGATTGTTGAACCTCATGATCATCCGTCCGCCTGGCCCGCTGGGTTGAAAAAGCCACGAGACGCCTCCTGGACGCCTCGGGGCGAGCAGACGCCGCTGCGACTCCCAGCCGGTGAGAGGCCCAGACACGGGGGGGTTCACGCGGCCTCGAGGGGGTCAGGGGCATGGCGGTGGGGAGGAGGAGGAGGAGGAGGAGGAGGAGGAGGAGGAGGAGGTGATGGCAGCGTCCGAAGGAGGAAGAGGGGAGGAGGATGAGCAGCAGCAGCAGCAGCAGCAGCAGCAGCAGCAGCAGCAGCAGCAGCAGCAGCAGCAGCAGCAGCAGCAGCAGCAGGGGGAGGGCATTGGAGAGGGGGGAAGGGGGGGCCGCGGGGTCGTGGCCCCCCCAGCGGCCTGGGGGCCCAGGGGTCCAACGGGTGCGCCACTCCAAGGGGCCACTTCGATCCGATCGATCCGATCCGATACTGATTCCGGCGGGCTCAATCTGCTTCGATTTCTCGCCATGAGGGAAGCGGGTCCTGAGGGAAAGGGGTCCTCAGATGTTCTTCAGCCGTGTGGCTTCCACGGGAGGTCCACGAACTGCCAGGACTGTTTGAAAACGACAGGATGAAGAATTGGTTCTGGAGGACTCTGAGTTCAGGACACCTTTCCCTAAGGACCCGTCTGTTTCATATTCCGACGGTGCGATGCGTCACTATGTTTGCATGCCGTTGTGTTGTACCCTGGCGCAGCTGGTTCGAT
The DNA here is from genome assembly GCA_963575745.1 of Prorocentrum cordatum. Taxonomy (NCBI): domain Eukaryota; class Dinophyceae; order Prorocentrales; family Prorocentraceae; genus Prorocentrum; species Prorocentrum cordatum. The sequence continues at coordinate 605,834 of CAUYUJ010010113.1, forward strand.
TCGATTTCGTTTCCGTACCGATGCAGCTCGATCCGGCGCGCATTCCGTTTCTATCCGATGTCATGTTGATTTATTTCCCGATTCTGGGTTTCGCTGACATGCATTTTTGCATTGCTTTACAAGTATCGGCACCTGCGGCGGGCTGTTGATTATGCTTGAACTTTCAGCCTGGTACATTCGAGGGGGGTCACCCCAGTATGTGTTTGTGAGGCCCCTGTCAGCCCCTCCTCCTCCAGGCCTCTCTCTGTACTCCCTTGTGCGCCGCCATATCGGTTCACAAGGGCCCTTGAGCTTGTACTCCCTTGTGCGCCGCTTGTGCTCCCTTGTGCGCCTCCATATCATGGCACGTTGGTGAAGGACGCGCCCACGCCTTCGTGAAAAGAAAGAACGTGCTCTCTTCTAGCACGGGTCCACCTATTTGTACCTCGTGTCTCTCTGTATCCATACAGCCACTCCCGTACACTCCACAGTGGCAGCGGAGCCTGTGGTTGAGATCTACGACGGAAGTCAAGACGACTCCGCTGTTATTTGATTTTCGGGTGATGTACTCTTTGCTCTTATCCCGTTTTTTCCGTCCTCCACCATATTGCACCGATCACTCCCATGGACTCTCCAGGCGACGCTCAACCTTGAGAATATTAACATCCAGCATATCTTTGGTTACAGCCATATCAGGATCATTGGGGAGGAGCTGGAGGACGAGAAGACGTTCCTTGGGAAGGTGATGGCGACGTGGGCTGGTCAGATCAGCACTGGGCCCGCTGGTTATCACAGCCCTGGACGGGGACGCAACCCAATTCGCAACAATCCTTATCAGCTTGGACTCCGTGGGGACGTGGTTCGCCGGGTGCACCAGATCGGCAGAACACGCCTCTGCGAGGACGTGCTATGCCTTTTTCACCCCTCTTGCCCCGACCAATTTGGGATATGCCGTTGCTTGATCTTCTGATCGCCAACGGGGACAATTTCCTGAACAATCGGAGGCCCAAAGGATACCAAACGACCGAAATCTCATTTTTGATGGAAAAGTGCCGGAAGATCTGCTAGAGCCTAACATGACGGAGTTGCATATGTGGCTCGCTACTACCAGAAGCCCGAAAGCACAACGCGGATACTTCATTCATCGCTATGCCAAAGACGACTTCAATATCATTAGCGAATCCATCGAGGTCCAACTGTTTTCAGAGGGCGGCGGGCAGGTTGTGGTTAAACATATCAAGAAGGCTGTTGCCCAATACCAAGACCGCAGGATGCCGAAGGTCTTTATATATATATATATTTATATATATTATGTATATATATATATTTATATAAAAAAAAAACTTTTCTATTCAGACGACACCAAGCGTAAGCGATATGTTTCCCCGGTCAACTACATTGCGCGCAAGCGCGTGCTTTTCCGAAAACTGGAGAGGCGCATGACCTAGCCAGAAGCACGGAAGGGACGCGTGCTATTTAGAAAACCCAAGCTCCACGACGCTGTTTGGGATACGGTTGAGCACTTGACAGAGGGATCATGCGACTTTGTTTGGGTGTGTGAAAAGCTACGGAAGGATCATGCGACGTTGGTTGGGTGTGTGAGAAGCTTCGGGTGTTCGAACGACCACTACCTCTGGCAAAAGGCGGCCGTCGTATCCATTGCGTGAGTTTCTCCTCGCATTCTATCGGATATCATGGGGATGGTGACGGATGCGAGGGCCAGGAGTCGGACCTGGACGACTTCCAACGGATTACTATGGAACGTTCTTTGTTTACCTAGCCCGAGTCCCATGAGGAAGGCGAGATCATGACCGAGGCCACCAAGTGCATGGGCGACGACATTGTAATCTTCGCGGCTGGGGACTCGCCCGACGACTTGGTTCTAGAAGAGGAGAACGCCGTCGCCATTAACGCGAGCTACTGTCAGGTACAACAATACTCACGCAAACGGAAGCCTGGACGAGGCTTCTTCAAACCGCAACACCCAAAGGGGAAGTCCAAAGGCTCGCGGACAGGAAAACGACGAGGGAATCGCAATGCACATGCCCGACCGAAGCCGTCGACCAAATCAAAGTTGATGAGTCGCTTCAAATGTGCCCGATGTGGGAAGATGGGGCACTGGGCTCGGGGGGGGGGGGGGGGGGGCGAACTGGCCAGGCGAGCGAGGGCGCAAGCGACGAGCAGGCTTCGGCGGTTCCCGAGCAGTTCCTTTCAAACCTACCATCCAGTTTAGAGTCAGTTCTGCCACCTTCCTATCTTGCAACTGCCGACGCTGGAGATGCATGTTCAGTGGACTTTGGCTTCAGATATGCTTCTGTTTGGTGGGCACTGGAGCTCAGCACGGGGTATGTGGCAGAGATCATTTTGAGAAAATGGTGAAATATCTGGGAGGTACTTACGGTGTGGAGCCTATACTGATACTTGCGCTCGGAATGGACGCCATGGGCGTTGGGGTATCTACCGTGTTCCTCCCCAGCTGGACCTTACCTCTTGTTGTGGCTAAGACTTGCGGTACTCGCGCGGCGCATGCGATCGCTTGTGATGTGCCCCCCCCACCTCTAGTGGAAATGCAGAGTCAGTTTGGCGCGGTCCTTGATATGCCGGGCGGCATTATCTCATGGGGGGCACTCGACGGCAGCGAGTCGAGTGCACGAGGTACGGGCAGGCGAACACATTGCGGTCATTTTCTGATTTTCTGGGGGGGGTGCAGATAAAGAAGAAGATCGCGACGGTCTCTCCGCAGACTCAGAGGCGCTGCCAAGTCGCAGAGCCTGAGGGCGCCGTCTTCTACGCGAATCTGCAGGCGCCCTCGGCTCGAATCTGTCCTTCTCAGCCAACTGCCCACCCCCGACGCCCCGCGCGACGCTGCGCCGCGCAGAACGCATCCTCGCCAAAAGGTAGCCGCAGCCGGGCCCCGTGACCGCCGGCAGGTTCAGTGGCCCCGCGGTGGCCCCAGAGAAGCAGACGTGGCAATGCAAACAATCTTGTCTGAAGCTGTTCTCCATGCTGGGCCGCGCAGCCACTGAGCGCCGCGCGGGGGCCCGCGTCGGCGCGAAAGCCTACAAGAACTTGATCGGGGGCGCCCGGGCATGGATCAGGGGGCGGCGGCGCCCGCGCAACAGCCTGGCGACCCACGACCCTTCTCCCGAGTTGGGAGGGGCTCGCGGTGGGCAGGAGGCTGGAACCCGACGGTTCGGGCACTGAGAAGACCGACCAGGCCGTGCCCACGCTCCCCGAGATGGCCATGCGCCATCGGGGCAACAAGAAGACCCCATGGTGGACATGCAACGACTGCCAGATGCGCTGGACGAGGCCCCCGATCGACGGCTTCGTCAGCACGGGCGCCCCAGTCCGCGTGGAACGAGCGACGTTAGGGAGTTTTGCGGGCTGCGCCTTCGTGGAGATCTGTGAGATAGGTTCTCCAGTTCTGCGAGCGACGCATGAGGGCGCGTGTCGGGCGACCCAGTGTCGCACTATGAACTCCGACGCAAGGCCGCATGCGCGGCCGAGCGCGAGATGCGCGGGGACATCATGGACGGGGGCGGCTTCGAGACGGTCGCGGTGGCGTGCGACGTCTGGATTCGCGGGCAGACGATGTTTTTAACGGTCGCAGGGCACATGTTCGAGTGCAGTAGGAAATTTGCGATGTTTTTTGTAGTTTGACCGACTCCGTCGGCCCTCCATCTGCATATGATTCTACGAAGTTGCGGATGACAGAGGTTGTCCACGCAGATAGCACTACATAATTTATGCAGGATGCTTGGTCTGAGCCGTCCTCTGCCCGTGCCTTGGGCGCGAAATGGGCTGGCCGTGATCTCTTTTGCCGCGGGGCTGCTACTGGCGCAATGTGCGCTGGCGCGTTGCCGGCAAGCATCTGTACCCAGGGTGCCTATCTCAGTCAGTTTGGGCAGTTCATATCGCCAGATGCTACCAATGTAAGCCTGGCCGGCCCAGCATTTGGCAAGCGCATGGCTATGCTCCGAGGCCCCCAAGTGTTTATCGGCAGTCCGTCGTTCCGCGCGACTCGGTCGAAGCGGCCGAGGCGCGCGGGGAGACTGACGACTGATTCTGTGGCAGACCACCGATGGAGCCTACACTTCATCTTCGCAAATTGCCTACTTGCGAAAAGTTCCACAGAAAACACGTCTGCCTCGATGTAATGGATTGTAAATCCCCTTCGGCGGATCTGGCCATTTGCAAGTGTTTTTTTTTGGTTTTGAGGAGTAGTGGAACGCGCATGCCTAAGAAGGATCTTTATGAATGAGAAGAGTGAAGAAGATGAGGAGCACGATGAGTAGCGGGAGCTGGCTGAGGAGGAGTAAACAGCAGAACGAGCAGGAGGAGGATGGACGAAAAGGAGTATTGGGAGTATTTGTGTGTGGATTTCATGGCATGGGGGCTGCACAATGGAAAGTGCGCAACTTGAGCATTTCCGCACTGGCCGCAGCTGCATTGATATCACGTTCCCAGCGGTGGCTCTGCTTTGAAAGAAACAACCAGCCGCCCGCTTGGCTTACTTTCCTGAGCTCTCTCAACCCTCCCAGGAGTAGGAAGAGCCGGAGGAGGAGGCGACAGGGGGGTGGTGGAGGACCAGAATTTTGATGATGATGATGATGATGATGATGATGATGATGATGATGATGATGATGATGATGCTGCTGGCGGTGATGATGATGATGAGGAGGAGGAGGAGGAGGAGGAGGAGGAGGAGGAACGAGAAAGAGGACGAGGAAGAGGAGAAGGCTCGGGAGGACGAGGAGGACGAGGAGGAGCAGGAAACTGAGCAACAGGCAGAGCAGCGGGGGAGACGGCTGCCTGGCAGACGGATGCGGGAGCGGGCGGGGGCAGCCGGCAGGGCGGCGGGGAAGCCCGCTGCCTTGCACGAGAGGTGTTGCTCGGGAATGTCCACGGCGCGCGCAGGCGAGCCGAGCCCGCTCCCCCCCCCCTCTCAAAGACGAAGACAAATAATCATAATAGTAATAATAGTAATAATCATAATAATAATAGTAATACTAATAATAATGATAATAATAATGATGATAATAATAATAATAGCCATAATAATAATAGTAATAATAATAATAACAATAATCGTAATAATGATCAACATCGTAATCATATTAACCATAAAAAAGGATCATAACAGTTATACGAAAAAGAAGCATAATACTACTACTGGATCTCCACATAGGAGTAATACTCCTAAGGAGTAGGAGGAACATAATCATATTACGGATGCTACGAACAAACATAAGGCGTCGCACAGACAGAGACCATGGGGAGCCCGCGCGGATGTGTCGATTCGGCGCCAGGCCCCCCTTGGCGGCGCCTCCTGCGCTGCCCCTGGCGCACTCCGCGCGCCAGGGGGGGGGGGAGGCCAGCGCCGATGCAGGGAATCCGCGCGGACCTCCGAAAGTTCACAGTCGTGCCCATGCGACCTCCTCCCTTCGCCCTGGTCCCCACGCCTTCCGCCTCCCTCCCTCCCTCGCCCCGCTTGCCTCCTCTCTCCCCCCGCATTCTCCTCAGATTCGATCGAGCCGAGTGCTCGAGCCCGATTGTCCAGACAGGGGCGTGGCGCCTCCCCTCTCTCTTGACGAGCCTCCCGCATTCCTTTCCTGAGCCTCATTTCCGTACGCCGATGCTGTAAGCGTTCAGCAGTCACACAGGAGCGCGCTGCATTGCAATGCCCCGCGTCGCATCATCGGCCCCCGATCTCCCTCGGTCCTCCCTCCCTCTTTCCGTCGTCCCTCCCCTCTCGCTTTTCTCCCCTCCGTTGTCATCATTCTTCCTCGCCCCTCATGCCCCCACCGCCCCTCGACCCTCCGATCTCAGCCGCTTGGCCCTCTCTAATCGACTCCAGACCTCGCCTCTGCTCGTCTCTTCCATCGCCCCTCCTTCATCGCTCGTCCGTCCATCGCGAAACATCACGACCGGAGCTCTAGTCCCTAGACCCAATCTTTCTGCGGCATGTTTTGAGCCGGGTCGATATGTGATGGGGCCCGAAACCATCATTCGCCTGCTAGTGGGAGTCATATTTTTGGGGCTCAGTTTTTTCCGCGGCAGCACGCAGCAACTGAAATGTGATGTTCAATCGGATCTGCGAACATTCCGCTTTGATTAGTTGTCGTAGTTCTTACCTATATCATCATGGGGCAACGCGCCCGCTGTCATCAGCAACGCAAGTCGGATGACCAATTTCGCCATCGCTTGCCCTCATGAGCAACTTTCACATTGCTCTCCGCCGTGAGGGGATGTTGAGTATATCGACGCCCGTATCGATTCTGGCCCTGGGGAGATTTTCGGCTTCGCCAACGTTGACAGTGGCCATGAACGCCAGGGAGTGCCATTTGCGTCGCCACCCGCATTTTTTTGCAGCTTCATAGGGCATCGGCACTGAAACCGCCCGCGTGGATCCCAATATCCATGGGCCGCGTCGTTGACGCCGCACTCACGGCGCCCATACCTCACCGTACGCGAACTGTGGAACTGGCCTCATTGATCTTAATCCCGAGGGAGATTTGTTCAAGGCTTGAGACAGAGTTTGGTCCGCATGGTTTTCGGTTTCTGGCAACTGCAGAGGGTACGGTCGAAATAGTGGACGTTTTACCGAGCACGCGCGCGATCTTCACCGCCGCCACAAGGAACCACGCTGATGCACATTTTTTCGCCAGTGTGCGCCGAACCGCCTTGTTCGCGGCCCGCGCGACGCGAGACGCAGAGGCCGTGGAGTTTTTTCCCGCGAGTCGGCCGCATCGAAAGTTTCGCGGGGTGGCAGTCAATCTTTCTGTGCTCGCATGGCCGGCGGCAATTGCCAGATGCAACTCTGTCGAGGCGCATGATTTTTGGATGACGGGCGCCAAGTCCACCAGGGCCTGAGGCTTGTCCACGATTCCGCGCCTGAACAAGGGATTCCTTTTTCGCCCTCACAGTACCAAACAGTTTCGACGGACTTCCGCTTGTAACCATTGCCAGACCTTGCGGAGCGGAGGCAATATTAAGATTGGTTGGTAGAACCAGGTTGGTAGAACCAGGCTTTTTTGCCGAATGATCAAACATATTTCGAAGAAATCGTTATGTGGTGCAGTCCCGTCGAGGTTTCTTGAGGGGGCGACCATTTCCCCACGGACTTGGAGGTAAATGTCATTCCTATCCCCCATGAATTTGATCCCCCTCAGCAGGGCCGTGCAGCCATGCGAAAAATCGCCCCGGGCGCAACGCGTGCGACGCCAGGATCTCACAGGAACGGGCGTGATGAACTGCCTGCCCAAGACCCCTGCTCCTCGTTGTCGTCCTCCTCCTCCTCCTCGTCGTCGTCCTCCTCCTTTGTCTCCTCCTCCTCTCCCTTCTTCTCCTCTTCCTCCTTCTCCTCCTCCCCTTCTTCTGGCCTCTGCCCCGCTCGCGGTCCCCGTGGAGGCTGGCCGCCGCCCTCGGCTACTCGCGGGAGCTCTGGAAGAGCGGCGGCAAGCTCTGCCTCGGCCTCCTGGCCGTGTGCTCCCTGCGCCCGCCTCAACGCGGCGGCCGCGGCGGGGGGGGAGAAGGACGGGGGGAGGGAGAAGTGGCGGAGTCGCGGGGACCTGACGGGACAGGGAGGAGGAGGAGGAGGAGGAGGAGGAGGAGGAGGAGGAGGAGGAGGAGGACCAGAAGGACGAGGACCAAGAGGACGAGGAGGAGGAGGAGAAGTGCGAGGAGGAGGAGGAGGAGGAGGAGGAGGAGGAGGAGGAGGAGGAGGAGGAGAGGGAGGTTGAGAAGGATGAGGAGGAGGAGGAGGAGGAGGAGGAGGGGGAGGAACATGAGGAGGAGGAGGAGGAGGAGGATTTTGGCCTCCTAGATGGGGTCCGAGTAGATAGGGTTGGAGGATGGCGCCGCATCGCCGATGCATCGCCGATGCGGCGCGATGCGGATTCCTATTTTCTCCGCGCTGGCGTCGCCGATACACCAGCGACGTCGCCGATGCATCGTCGATGCATCGCCCCAGGAGTTGTCCGATTTCGAGCGTGCCGAAGCCGAGTATTCCTGCCTGGCCCTCGGGATGATATCGGTCCTGGGTGTTGTTCCGTCTACCGAATATTTCCATGGTATGGTTTCGCGACCTGCGAAGGCCAGGGTCCAGAAACCTGCTGGACCCCATCATCAGCCCGTCCCTCACGGCACGGGCGTGAGATGTGAGAATTGTTTGAGGCATGTCACGGCTAGATGTCGGACCCAGTGCGATGGTCCCCGTCTATCGCAGCTCTTCTCAAAAGGGGAAGGGGGTAGTGGCCACGTGCTGCACTGGGCTCGTCTCGAGTGCCGCACGTTCAAAGATCCGCAGGTGGCTGTTTCCAGGGACTTCACACAGGTTGGACCAATCCTTTTCCCTCTCGTCTTGTCCGTGGCCCCTTCCCACCTCCCAGGTTGGCCCCAGCCCCGAGGTCCCTGCCGCGCCGCCACAGGTAAATGCGGCCGAGCACCTAGTGGTCGACGAGACTCCCCTCCTCCCGCCGATAGGTGTTCGCAGTCAGTCGGGAGACTCCGTCTGACCCCGTTCCTGCGCCAGTATATCTTGGATTGGCTTGGCGCGTTTTGGTCTTTGAGGTTTTTGAGGAGAGGGAGAAGGAAGGGAAGGAGGAGGATAACCAGCTTAGAGCCAATACGCGCCAACGATGCGGCAACACCCTCCCGCCGAGCTCCCTCTTCACACGTCTTTACAAACATGTATTTCAATTGCGGGAAGTGATGCACCGTTGGAAAAATAATTCACATTACACCAACTGCGTTTGATAATCCGCAATCGTAGCAAACTTGAGTTCGTGGGACTTCAGCGCCGTTCTAACAGTCCCGAATCGTTCCAGAACGCTGTTCCTGGGATGTCAACTCCGCGAATCCATGAAGCTGCTGCTTCCTGATAGTCCTAAACTGTGCCCGAAAAACGTTCCTGGGACTTCAAAAGTACGAATCCTTGAGTTTGTTGCAAACGAACGTCCACGGATAATGTGCGCGGCGCGAGGCGAACCACATTTTGAAAAGGAGCCCTCCTTTATCCTCGAAGTATCTGCGAACGTTCAGAGACAATGTGCCCGGCGGTGGGGCGAGAGGCACATTTTGAAAAGGACCAGCCCTCCATCTTTGAACATTGCTGCAAATTCGAATATGCGCGGCGCCGCGGCGGGAGCAACATTCGAACGCCACCGCCACCGCCCCTCCATCCAGGATGCTGCTGCAAACTTTTCAGACGAACGTTCGCGGCGCCGGGGCGAGAGCCACGCTGTGAGCAGGACCCGCCCTCCCTCCGTGGAGCTGCTGCGGAGGAGAAGGAGGAGGAGAAGGAAGCTGAGGAGGAGAGGGGGAGGCTGAGGAGGAGGAGGCGGAGGAGGAGGAGGAGGAAGAGGCTGAGGAGGAGGAGGAGGACGGCGAGGATTTCCAGAGGAGCCAGTTTGACGAGGACGAGAGGAGGAGGAGGACTGGATGGAAGAGGAGAGCGCGCGTGAGGAGGCGGAGGAGGAGGAGGAGGAGGAAGAGGAGGAGGGGGAGGAGGACAAGGGGGAGGAGGAAGGAGGAGAAGGAGGAGGAGGAGGAAGGACGATGGGCGTTTCAGTTCCAGCCATTCCCAGCCCGAGCAGCATAAAAAAAAGGAAGGGCGACGATCCAGAGCGAACGCAGCGGGGGAGGGCACGGTGGGGGGGGAACGCGGAGAGCGGCGGTGCGAGATGAGCGCGGGGGAAGGACAAGGGGGAGGTGGGGGAGGCGAAGGAGGAGGTAGAGGAGGAGGATGCCGGAGAAGAAGAAAACACATACGAAGACACAGCGGCAGCGTAAGCAAACATGTTTGGAGGTCCGCGCGGGTTTCGTGGGCGCGCGCTGGCAAGGGGGGAGGTTCAGCGCACGTCAAGCGCCGATCCCAGAAATGCATGCGGACCTCCGGAAGTTTACGTTCATCTATCCGTAAGGGCTTCGCCCCCTGCCGCCGGCCCCCTCTCTCGGAGAATGGGCCATGGAAGAGCGAAGTCATAAGGCTTTGGCTTCGCCGTGAAGCAGTTTCGGGACCTGCTGTTTGTTTGTCGACCCTGACCCTACGGATCTGCGTGAGGGGCGCCGCCGAATTTCAGAAATGTAGCACATCTCCCGTGTTTTTGGACACTGACCCTGCCGATCTGCCTGAGAGGTGCCGCCGAAGTTCAGACATGTGGCAAATCCCATATGTTTTTGGACCCTGACCCTGCCGATCTGCGTGAGGGGTGCCACCAATTTCAGACATGTGGCAAATCCCTTGTGTTTTTGCACCCTGACCCCGCCGATCTGCGTGAGGGGTGCCGCCGAATTTCAGAAATGTGGCAAATCCGTTGTGTCTTTGCACCCTGACCCCGCCGATCTGTGTGAGGGGTGCCGCCGGATTTTAGAAATGTCGCAAATGTCATTTGTTCCCAACCAACCTGTGGTGTTGGGTCCTCGTTTTGAAGAGACAGCGCCCCGCGTTCACTCCTCCTCCCGCTGCCCCCTCCCTCCTGCCATCATCATCATCATCATCATCATCATCATCATCATCATCATCATCATCATCATCATCATCATCATCACCATCATGACGATCATAGGGAGCTCCAGCGAAGGCCCCAGTGGCTGCGCTCCCATGCGCCCACCGCACAGATTTCGGCACACCCCTCACACGTTTCGTGGCCCCATAGGGAGCTCCACCGAAGGCCCCAGTGGCTGCGCTCCCATACCGCACCCATTTCGGCACACCCCTCACACGTTTCGTGGCCCCATAGGGAGCTCCACCGAAGGCCCCAGTGGCTGCGCTCCCATGCGCCCACCGCACCCATTTCGGCACACCCCTCACACGTTTCGTGGCCCCATAGGGAGCTCCAGCGAAGGCCCCAGTGGCTGCGCTCCCATGCGCCCACCGCACCCATTTCGGCACACCCCTCACACGTTTCGTGGCCCCATAGGGAGCTCCAGCGAAGGCCCCAGTGGCTGCGCTCCCATGCGCCCACCGCACCCATTTCGGCACACCCCTCACACGTTTCGTGGCCCCATAGGGAGCTCCACCGAAGGCCCCAGTGCTGCGCTCCCATGCGCCCACCGCACCCATTTCGGCACACCCCTCACACGTTTCGTGGCCCCATAGGGAGCTCCAGCGAAGGCCCCAGTGGCTGCGCTCCCATGCGCCCACCGCGCCCATTTCTGCACACCCCTCACACGTTTCGTGGCCCCATAGTCCCATGGGGAGCTCCACCGAAGGCCCCAGTGGCTGCGCTCCCATGCGCCCACCGCACCCATTTCGGCACACCCCTCACACGCTTCGTGGCCCCATAGGGAGCTCCAGCGATGGCCCCAGTGGCTGCGCTCCCATGCGCCCACCGCACCCATTTCGGCACACCCCTCACACGTTTCGTGGCCCCATAGGGAGCTCCAGCGAAGGCCCCAGTGGCTGCGCTCCCATGCGCCCACCGCACCGATTTCTGCACACCCCTCACACGTTTCGTGGCCCCATAGGGAGCTCCAGCGAAGGCCCCAGTGGCTGCGCTCCCATGCGCCCACCGCACCCATTTCGGCACACCCATCACACGTTTCGTGGTCCCATGGGGAGTTCCAGCGAAGGCCCCAGTGGCTGCGCTCCCATGCGCCCGCCGCACCCATTTCGGCACACCCCTCACACGTTTCGTGGCCCCATAGGGAGCTCCAGCGAAGGCCCCAGTGGCTGCGCTCCCATGCGCCCATCGCACAGATTTCGGCACACCCCTCATACGGTTCGTGGCCCCATAGGGAGCGCCATCGAAGAAGATATTCACAATTGCGGTACTCGCAACTGCATCTGGTTGGGTCCCTCGCCAGGAGAATTTTTGGTCCCTGACCCCGCCGATCTGTGTGAGGGGTGCCACCAGATTTTACAAATGTGGCAAATCCCCTCTCTTTTTGGACCCTGACCCCGCCGATCTGCGTGAGGGGTGTCAAGTTTCACCCACCGCAGCAATTCAGACAATACGATTTGGGCGTGGTAGAATTGCCCTTTTCGGGTCGCCCCCCCTCGCGCGGTCCATCAACAAGGAACAGTAAGCAGCAAAACGTCAACAAGGAACAGTAAGCAGCAAGAAACATAACCGTAACAGTGGACACTGGAAGCTGCAACTGGTAAAGGAAACTGCGAACCTCCGGCCTACAGCCTGGTGGCCCACAAGGGGGCCGGCGGATTTCATTGTTCCGCCATGCAAAGCAGGGGGATCCGATGAGCCCCGCGTTGTGAGAAATTAAAACCAGAAGTGGGAGAAATATGATACAGTGTGAAAGCAGGAGGTAGGCGTCTACAAGATCTTGTCTTCGCGGACGGCATTATGTCGGTTTGGGCGACGAAAGCGCAGATCCGGCACATGTTGTGGGACTTGTCGATTCGCGCTGGTGAGGCCGCGCTAGAGCTTCACGCAGGCAGAACAACAGTCGTCACCAGCGTTGTGATTCGGAGAGCCGCCCTTACGCAGTCGCATGTGCAAATTGGATCAGAGAACGTCGAGGTGTTTCCAGTGGGCGGAAACGGTTCTTTTCTCGGGCGAAATTTATGTTGCGATGGTTTTCGCGACGTAGAAGTACCGACCCGAGTTTCGATGGGCTGGGGGGCGTGTGGCACATATAAGGCATTGCTTTACAATGGACATGATAGTTTGCGATCCAGGTTGCGATTGTTCGATGCAATTGTGTCGTCAGCTGTTTTAGTTGGGAGTGGCACATGGACCCTAACGGCGGCGAGAGAAGCAAAGCTTCAGGCAATATTGATAAACATGCTTCATATAATTGTTGCGACGTTACCTATGCGGGCAACTTCCGCGTGAGAGGTGGAGGAGTCATACGTTGATGGGATTTCTTGTGCAACCCATAAGGTGTGGCCGAGCACGATAAGGCAGGCCTTCGCCCATGGGTGCGATCTCACAAGGACCGTAGATAATCTCTGTAGCGTACGACCATCGAAAGCACCGACGGTAGGTGGTCGAATGCAGTGGCCAACTGGACTCCGAGCGGACTGCGGGCGCCAGGCCGACCCTTGAAACGCTGGTCAGATGACGTCAACATGTGAGACTTGTCTGCGTGAGTTGGACGTGAGAAGTGGCTGTGGGAAAATTGAATGAAATGGTTGCGAGAAGCTTGTATGATATAGCTGTGGGAGCAGGCAGCGCACCGGCAGCCCGCGCAGGGCGCGCTTCGGCGCACGCTGGCATTTTTGCTCCCTTGCACCATGCCGGAGGCTTGTGAGGCGAGAAGTCCGAAACAGTCAGAACCGGATGGCCCTGCCACAGGGTGTGTCCGACCACCATCCGATTCGATCGCGCCCAATCTCTATGTATGTGTTCTGTGGGTGTGTGTGTGTGTTGGTTGGATCGGTTCTCATTCATGCAGGTGGCACTGGCTTCCGAAGCTGTGCGCGGCACGGGGGCGATAAGATGGCAAAACACGAACGGGCCGCCCCCCACCAGTGTGATCGTTGAGCATGTTGACAGATGGTTGCCATACCATGTCAAAGAGGCCGACACTGAATCGGAAGCGCCATTGGTCAGTAACGGGGCAATACGCCGCAAAGACGTCTCGGAGGAGAGCACGGTGTTTTTGATGGCCCGCCCTCGCCCACGCACTGCTGCTGGACATTGCGAAATTGTGCCGGGTGCAGTTTCATGCCAGACTCAGATCATGAAAATGGCCCGTCTTCCGCCAGTGCAGTCAATTCTTGACGCTTCGAGTCTCCCCACCAACCCATCCGCGGGGAATTCCCCAGGAGTAGCATTGATCAGGGAAGTGAGGGAGCACGTGGTGGAACAAATGATGGGGTCAGCCGTCAAACCGAAGATCCAGATCAGGTTGATCAGGCCCAGGATTCTGAGCAAAATATCCGTTTTCAGTGTGGCAGACTTTGATCCGTAAGGGCTTCGCCCTCTGCCGCTTGCCCCATCTCCGTGTTGGGATGTGCGTGCGCCATTCCAAGGCACATGGGAACACCATGCGGGGACGGGCCGGGATCAGCAACACATTGAACTTTGTATGTCATTATTGAACACTGTGCTGGATTTGCGGACCCTTCCCCTCATGCTACGCATTAGCGCGATCTTGGTGCAATTTACGAATACTTGTGTCCTCTGGAGCACGAGCCACGAGTAATGTGCAACACATTTTGGCCTCGGGAGCGCGAGTTACTTGTTACTGTAACTGTCAAATGGTTCGGGCTTCGGGAGCGCGGGCCTGGCGCAATTTTGCGGGATGTCGCCGTCGGTCGCGCAAGCCACGCGCGAGTTACTAAGGGTTCTGGCTTCGAGAGCGCGAATCTGGCGGCCCCGCGTGGGGTCTTGCGGATTTTCAGACGCTCGAGCCATAACATGGGTGGGATTCGGTCGCAAATCATGGGAGCCTGGTGTGCCCTCGCAACTCCGTCTTCAGAGTGCACTAGCGTGCGCTAGCGTTTGGTAATCGATGGGGAAGCTCTGACTCAGCGTCGACTCGCCTCGGAATTCTGGTCAGATCGTCCTCCAGGAGAGGTAGGTTTGGGGAGTAGCGGAACTGGTATCTTTTTCGTTTCCTTGGGGAATGTGTGAGTGGAAGGAGAAGGACGAAGGAGAGGAAAAGGGGGATGACAGAGATGAGGGGGAAGCCGAGGAGGAGGTGACGGGGCAGCGGGAGGAGGAGGGAGAATGAGGATGATGGGGAGGGGGAGAAGAAGGAGGAGGAGGAGGTGGAAGGAGGAGAAGGATAATAAATGGTCGAGGAGGCGGATAATGATGAAATGATGATGTTGACGGTGTTGATGATGGAAAGGCTAATCATAATACTGATGATGATGCTGATCATGATGCTGATGCTGATGCTGATGATGGTGATCATGATGATGATGATGAGGAGGAGGAGGATGAGGATGATGAGGATGAGGATGAGGAGGATGAGGAGGAGGAGGAGGAGGATGATGATGATGATGTTGAGGAGGAGGAGGAGGAGGAGTGAAGGAGGGAGAAGGAGGAGGAGGAACATAACGGAAGAAGAGGCGGGGACGAGTGCGTCAGCGACAGCGACGGTGGAGAACCGTCCCTCGCGCCGGTGCGGGGGAGAGCCGTTCTTGGTGTCACATAGGAGGGCGCGGTTCTCTCTCCGCGATCCTGCATTGCAGCCTTCGGCGTGCTCTTACAGCGGTCCGTTCGAGCAGTCCATTCGAGTTTCAGCCCACACAGTCTCATCGCGAGGAGTGGAGGACCTTTTTGTCGATCCTTTTTCCAGCCCAGGAGCTCATTCAGAGCGTGCGCCCAGGATGACCCCTCCTAGTACCCCGAGAGTCACCGTGAGCGGTAGGGCACAGCAACGCTCAATGAATGCACAATCATTCTGAGGACTGTCTCGGACCCCGCCGTCCCGAAAAATTGCGCCACCGACGGCACTCGGGCAGTAGTAGGAGGAAGAGGAGGTGGAGGAGCTGGAGGGGGAGGAGGAGGAGGAATAGGAGGAGGAGGAGGAAGAGGAGTTATGCTGACCATGCTCCCATTGGTGTCGCGTTTCTTGCTTCCTGTATAGCGGAGTCCATAGTCACGACCTGCGATCATTGTCTTCCAAATGTTTCGGTCTGTGATTCGTTGCGTTCCTTGTCGATCCTTCGGTCTGTGGTCAGTTGCGTTTCTTGTCTGATTAAGGTTATGGGCCTCATGCATTGGTTTGTTATGGGGGCACAGTGAGCTTCGACCTGAGGCTTCCGTTGCAAGCTTGAGCAGTTTAAGATATTGCCCTGCGTCAGAACCAGTGTAGGCTACATGCGTGTTTCACCCTCGCACTTTCTGTGCACGCAGCCTTGGGCAGCATTACAGGCGAGATCAGTGGGAACACCATGCACATGTTGGTATCACATTGTGGACTACTGAACGACGTGGTCTTTCGATATTACGTTTTCCCCGAAGGCTGTACCTCGTGTGGCGACATTTGGCAGTAGTGAGAGGCACAGTGTTGCATGAATCATCAAAGAGACTGATCACTTAAAACGTGGATGTCGCTGCATGTACGTGGCTCGCAGCAAGGGCCTAGACCTGTATTAAAGGCTTGGGTTGTTTACGACGTGGTTGTTGATACACATTGCTTCGCGCCACCAGCTGGGGTCAGTAACAACCCGAGTGTAGACGGGAATGACAGTGGAGTGGTTTGCTGAGTCTATGCGATAGTTGCATGGCTGATATCATATTGTCGGGGGTAGACGTAGATGGACAGCTTGCAATTGGCCACTCCTTGCTAACATTATATGTGTATGGTAAGTGTGCACATGCGTGTATGTGCGTGACATGTCCGTGTCCACGTCCTGTCACGGTTCTTGCAATTCCTATATTATTTGCCTTTAGCGTGCCGTATGTCTCCCTCCTGCTCCTGCGCCCCATCTTACGCAGCCTCTGCCCATTGTCCGTTGAGCCAGTGCGACGTTCAGATGCCAGTCGCTTGGCGTCGACAGTGATGCCGCTTGTTCGAACGGTCAGGCGTCGACTTTAGTTGGTGCTGCGCGGCTCGTCCCAGCGACTCTGTCGGACAGAAGGGCGTATGGGGTGCGCACTCTTGGATACGCACGGACCCAGGCAGGGAGAAGAGGCGCAGAAGGAGAAGGGGGAAGGAGACGGAGAAGGAGGAGGAGGAGGAGGAGGAGGAGGAGGAGGAGGAGGAGGAATTGGGGAGCTCGGGCGTGTTGTGAAGAGGGGGGGTCGACAGGAGGTTGAAGACAGGCGCGCCGTCTGTGCACCTTCGGGGTCCCGTTAGGGGCCCTTTCCTGCAACCCTCGATCCCAGCCCCCATTCATCGCCCCCCAATACCGAAACGCTTGAGGAGCGGACGGGTACCAATAAGAATGATCAGGAGGCGGAGTTTGTGGGGGCACACAGGTTTGCTCTGCCAGGTCCACGTGCATGTGGTCGCGGTCCCGGGGGGGGGGGGGGGGCATCGGCCCGTGGCGTGGTGGAGGGCAAACGGGCAGGGGGTGGGATGCGGATGGGGAGGCGGGGTGCGGATGAGGGGGGCGCGGAGGACGCGGTTGGGGCGCTCACCTCACCCCGTCCTCTCATCCCCTCCCCTTTCCCCCTTGCCACCCCGCCCGCCCTCCGTCCCCCATCGCTTCCCTCCCTTTCCCCTCCATTCCTCCTCCCTCTTCCTCCTGCCCTAGCCTCCCCCGCCTCCACTTCCCTTGGCTTGAGTGCTTCAGAGCGCTCGAGAAGGGGCGAGCGCTTGGCCACACCAAGATGGCCAGGGACATGCATCTGCTCACGAGACTCTGAGGAGCAGTGCGCAGCGCATGGTCTGGTCTAGTCTCTCCTCCCCCTCCTCCTCCTCCTCCTCCTTCTCCTCCTTCTCTGGTGCGCCTTTGTGGCCAGCTGGGGTGATTCGCTCGAGCGAGAGCCCCACATCGACATCGAGGGTTTGGATTCGCTAGGCGATGCCCCATTTAGGATTGCGCATCTGTGGTAGCTTGACCTGTTCTAAAGGTTAATAGATAAGTTCAGCTAGGCCATCCACTCTTGTGCCCCCCGCGATCTGGTTTGGATTGGTTCCCAGCTTCTCTTGGTCTTGGTCTTGACCCGCGTCTCCTCTATCCTCCCTCCTCATCCATTCTCCACATCCCTCCACACCCACCTTTGCGTGCGACTCGCCTCCTCCCTTGCTCACTCATCTCCTCCCCCCTCTTCCTCGTCCGCCCCTGCTTGTTTTGCCCTGACACTTGGCATCGCTCATCGCTCGGACGTGTGTTTTTTCGCGTCGAGGACCATCGAAGAGAATCTTGGATCGTCTTGTAGCGCACGAAACCGAGACGTGCACGCGGAATGGACGTCCGAGCGATGGCAAGGATATCAGACGGCGGCGGTGCGCGGGTGATCTGCAGGCAACAAGCGCTGACAGGGTCCCCTGGGCTCCCCGTGTCGTTGTGATGCCCTGCCCGCTCAGCGCCTAATTGCGGTAGGTTCGCGTCGTGTCGACGATGACGACCCCGCCACCAGCGTTCAAGGTTGAGCGCAGCTGGTGACCCAGAATCGCCCAATATGGAACGGTCTGACGTTTCGGAAACGGCCGATCGTTCAAGTTTGAACGATCCCCGCGGGGTCAGAAACCAACGCCGAAGTCGGCCCGACACGAACCTGCCGTACTCAAGGAGAACAGCTCGAAGGTTGCATCGAGGTGCCCGCTGTGTACCCGAGCAGCCCTTTTTACCGTTGTCTGCCGCCTCCGCGCCAGCGTGTCGACATCTGGACCGGGCCCCCGACACCTGAGCAGCGCGTGTGCATCCGGGCCCAGTGGGTCGCCTCTTCGGACGGGGCAAGGACGAGAATAAATCCGTCTCCCAGAGCGTTCCGGACCGCTTTCAGAGCGTTCTCGAACGTTTTCATAGCATTCCCGAACGCTCTGAGAAGGCCGCGGCGCGCGGTGCATGCTCCAGAGTCGCCCGATCTCAGAGATTCTCGATTCATCCTCACCCGAATTTATCCTCGACCTGGCTTCGTCTTATCTCCGAGCAGCGCCTCTCAGCTGAACTGAGCGCCTGCCTGCCGCAGCGCCAGTTGGAAGGTCCAGCCAATCTTCGGAATTGCTCCCGTTCTTGCTCGGGGGCGCCCAAGAGGAGGGCGATGCCCAGCGGGAGGGGGGTGGTATCGTGGCCAGGTCCATGAAGTTGCCCAGGATCTCGTGGCCCCCTCTTCTTCTGTCCATGGGTCCCGCGGGACCCCCTGGTGCGTGCACGCTCCTCGGGCCATGATTGCTGAGATGACCGCGTGGGTTGCTGATGGGGATAGGGGAGTTTACAAGCCTATGCCAAGGTGGCTATATATGGCCCAAGATGGCTGATACGCGGGTTACACTTGCCGTGGCTCAGGGGGTTCAGCGATTTGGGCTAGGTGGGCTCCGCCCACTTCACGGAGTTACCTAACCTCCCTGAACCACTCGGGGCACGTGTAACCCACTTTATGAGCCATGTTTGGGCCCAGATGCACACTCACCTTGTTTGGCATCCCTTTGTAACCCCCCGAATGTCAGCTTGTGATTAACAGATGAGGCCCTCCCCCCCGGGGCTGATGAACAGACCCCGCAGGGCGCGAAACATGTCTTTTAATCGCGCTCGCCAGGGGGTCGTCGCGGCCACAGTCGAGGGGATCGTGTATCCCCCTGCACGGCAGCCTCAAAACGATTGCTCTTCGTATTGAAGTTGCTAAAGGAATCGTGTGCATCCGAGGCGAAGTTTGTCCCCCCCTCAGGCTGATTACTGGCGTGCCACGTCGTCGTCGTCGTCGTCGTCAACTACAGCGGGCAATCATCGGTGCCTCTTGGTCGCCGCCGTCGTCGTTGTCGTCCTCGTCCTCGTCGTCGTCGCCGTGTACAGCGGGCCATCCTCAGTGCACCGGCGTCGCCGCCGTCGTCGTCGTGTTGTTGACTCTGTCGACGTCGCCGTCGCGGTTGTCGTAGTCGTCGTCCGTCGCCGTCGTCGTCGCCGTCGTTGTCGTCGACTACAGCAGGCCCGAGCAGCAACACGTCCGCAGTGCGCAGTGCGTCGACGTTGCCGTCGCCGTCCACTCGTCATTGTCGTCGTCGTCGTCCTCGTCGTCGTCCTCGTCGTCGTCGTCCTCGTCGTCGTCTTCGTCATCGCTTTTGTCGTCGTCGGACGTCGTCGTCGTCGTCTTCGTCGCCGTCGTCGATTAGTGCGTGACTACGCAGCACCCCACCCCCCACCCCCACCCCCCACAGGCCATCCGCGGTGAATCTGTAGTGCGTCGCCGCCTCCGCCGCCTTCGCTGCCGCCGTTGTCGTCGTCGTCGTCATTTTCGTCGTCGTCGTCGTCTTCGTCGTCGCCATCGTCGTCGGTTACAGCGGGCCTACGCATCACCCCCCCAAAAAAAGGCATCCGCAGTGCGTCGTCGTCGTTCGTCGTCGTCGCCGGCGTCGCCGTCCGCGTTCGCGTCCTCGTCATCGTTGCCGCCGCCGCCGTCGTCGCCGCCGTCGCCGCCGTTGTCGTCGTCGTCGTCGCCATCGTCGTCGACGACTATGGCGGGCATTCGCGGCACACCCCCCGCCCCCCCCCCAAGGAGCATCCGGAGTGCGTGGTCGTCCGCCTTCGCCGTCGCCGTCTCCGTCGTCGTCTCCGTCGCCTTCGTCATCGGCGACGACAGCGGCCGTACGCAGCACCCCCGCCCACATTTTTCCCCCGTGGAGCATCCGCAGTGCGTGGTCGTCTGCCGTCGCCGTCGTTGTCGTCGTCGTCGTAGGACGCTGTAGCGGGGGGATGGAAAAGGAGAGAGCGAAGCGCTTTTCCGCGTACCTCTTCCACCCCTCCCCCCTCTCCTTCTTCTTGTTCGTGGCCGTGCCAGCACCGCCCGCCAGCCGAGACGCTTCCTTCCCCCCGCCTCATCTTCCATTCCTGTCTGCAGCTATTCTGGCCCAGCCGCCCCGCTATATCGGAGGCGCGGCTGTGCCCCTCCGCTGCAGCGGTGCCGCTTGCGTCGCGCATGTCTCCCTCGTGCAGTCGGCAGGGCGTCGGCGCTAATCACAAGCGCTGCCGCCGTGTGTTTCACTTTGGCGGGCGCCCCCCCGGCGATGTGCATGAAAAGAGGAACGTGTTTTCTTTTTGTCACACGCCCCCGACTTTACGTTCATCGCAAGCTGACGCTATCCCTTGAGCAATCTTTGCCGAGGCATCCCCATGGCGAGCCCCGCGCAGGGACGCTCCCCTCCAGGACGCCGCCGATGTCCCGCGCGCCGCCGCACTCTGCCCGCGAGCCGGTTCAGCCAGCGGGGGGCGGCCGCCGTCCGCTGGGGCCCCCTCCCCCCCCCCCCTTGGCGCGATGGATGGCAGATGACCTGGTCGCCGCCGCGCTGCCGTGCCGATGCCCCGCCACCCACCCCAATCTCAACACTCAGACATGTCCGCGTCCTGACAAATTTTGAAGGTTGCCACCTGTGCCGCCCACCCCAAACAGTCAATGTGGCTCTTTTGGCGCGCGCGTTTGCGCCTTGTGGGGATGGGTTCTGGGGTTTCTGGGGGAGCGGGGGGGTCTACCTGGTCAGGGGCGGAAGTGGGAAGCAACCGGTGTTTTGGGGAAGGGGTTGCGGGCAAAGGTCGTGGGGTCCGCCGATTCAGATTTGTTCGCGTCTTGAACACTTTAAACGGGTAGGTTGTTGGCCACTTAGGGATCCTGGCGCGATGGATGGCAGATGACCTGGTCGCCGCCGCGTTGCCGTGCTGATGCCCCCCCACGAAGGGGCCTCTTCCCTCATTCCTCCTTTGCATCATCATGCCTCCTTCTCCCATTTTATCCCTGGCTTTCCCGAAGATGGGGTCAGCCGTGCTAGGCTTGGTGCGGCCTTTGAGCTGACCGACCGTGTCCTTGGCACGTCATCCGTTGGGTGGCATCAGGCATGATCGCGCCTTGAGAGATAGGGCGTGTAGATTTGTCATGTTTTGGGGCTCTGGGCCTCTGGGACTTTCAAATCGGGCAGTGACGGGGCGTTCCTGCTTACCCAAAGGTTCATCAACGAATCAGATCAGAACATCATGTGGTTTGCACGAAAGGCTCTTTGACAATTTCTGGCGGATACCCTCTGGTTTTAGCACATCGGCTTCATGCTCCGTTTCTGCTATTCGAGCAGTCATTGGATCTGAGAACGTTTCGTGGCGTGCCTATGGGGATGCTGGGACTGTCGGCCCCTGCTTAATCAAATTGGTCAGGGGGAGAAGATCGGGGTTTCCGGGGATTTCGTATTGAACGTGCCCGAGACGTACCCCCCCCCCGCGCGCGGCGATTATTCTTATGAGCGCCATGCAAAATAACGCAGTGCGACGCCCTCACCTCCGCCCTCCGCCTTGCCACCCAGGAGACCACGACAGTGCCGAGAATTGCGCAGCTCGCAGCTCCTGGCGGAGGCACGAGGTTTCGCCTTCATTCACGCTGCCGCACCACCCAGAAGCCCACGAACGTGGCGACTGTTGCACAGTTCACAGTGCCCGAAGGAAGCGCGAGGTCTCGCCTGGATCTGCGTGGCCTTGCACTCCGCCGTGCCTCCCGTAGCGATAGTTTGGCTCGCAGCCCCCGACGCAGCTGCGAGGTCTCAAATGATCCGCGTTGCACTGCGCTCCGCCGTGCCTCCCAGGAGCCTGGGGAAGTGGCGACAAGGGCGCATTTCGCAGCCCCCGAGGGGGGCGCGAGGTCTCGCTTTCATCCGCGCTGCCCTCCACTCCACCGTGCCAGGAGCCCACGAAAGGCTTGATAGTTGGGCAGTTCGCAGCCCCAAGGGAGGCGCGAGGTCTCGCCTTCATCCGTTCTGCCCTCCATTCCGCCGTGCCCCCAGGAGCCCACGAAAGTGGCGCAGCTCGCAGCCCCCAAGGGAGGCGCGAGCTCGCAGCCCCCAAGGGAGGTGCGAGCTTTCGCCTTTTTCCGCGCTGCCTTCACCTCCGCCGTGTTTCGCAGAAGCCCACGAACGTGACGAAAGTTTCTCAGTTTGCAGCCCCCGAGGGAGGCGCGAGGTCTCTCCTTCATCCGTGCTTCCCTCACGTCCGCCGTGCCTCCCAGGAGCCCACGATTGTGGCTACCGTTGCGAACTTCGCAGCCCACGATTTCGCAGCCCACGTTTTCATCCACGCTGCCGTCACTTCCGCATTGCCTCTCCCAGGAGGTCACGAGAGTGGCGGCAGTGGCGCCGTTGGCAGCCCCCGAGGGAGCCGCGAGGTCTCGCCTTCATCCGCGCTGCCCTCCATTCCACCGTGCGGTCCACGAACCCACGAACGTGGCGACAGTTGCGCAGATCGCAGCCCCGACGGAGCGCACAGGTTGCAGGAGGAGGCAGGCGGATGAGGCGATGAGGGAGGAGGAGGTGGATGAGGAGGGAGGAGGCGGGAGGCAGAAGACGCGCAAGCGGCGCTCTTTTCAGAACGAGAGGCCAACACGGGAGGAGACTTGGGAAACGTGAGGACATCGTATGTATGTGTCCCCTCTCCCTTTCCTCGTATTGGTCCTCCGTCCTCCCCGCCCTGCACCCTCTTCCCAGCTCCCACTGCGACCGTTCTGGCTGCTTTCTTACTCGTTCCTCCTGCTGCCCTCCCTGTCCCCGCCTCTCCCTCCTCATCTACCATCCTCCTGCCCACGCGTCCTCCTCCACCTGCGTCCTCGATCCATCTCCTCGTGGCGCTGCCCTTCCTCCTCCCTCGCCTGCGAGCCGTCCGCTCTCTCCCCCCCCAGGTCGCCGCAGCCGCCGCCTGTGCGATGAGCCCCTGCCCGGCCCGCGCCCGGGGATCGGCCTCCGCCCCGAGCGTGCGGCCGGCCGTGCCCCCGACGCCGCCAGTGGATGACGTCCTTCTACGCGCCCGCGCGGGCAGGCGGCGGCGCGACCTCCGGGGAGGCACCGGCCAGCGGTCAGCCGCCGCCGCCAGGCGGCGCGCGGGCGCCGCTGTGGTGCCCGGCGCAGGGGAAGTCGGGCAACCTTGGGCGTCGCGTAGTGAGGGCGCGATGAGTGGGGGGGGGGGGGCAGCGAGGGTTGCAGAGAGGGGGCCCTCCAGGGCCCCTCGACGGGGTCCTTCAGGGCCAAGGGAGGGGCCTTTCGGGCCCGAGAAGTGCACCTTCCTGCCCTCCTCCACTGCTCGCCCCTTCATTGATTCACGCCCAAGAGCCCCCGGCGGCGGTCCCCCCCAGCTGGCGGTGCCTCCAGCTCCGCCCCTGGCGCGTTCCGTGCGCCAGGGAGGGGGGTCCAGCACCGACCCAAGAAATCCGCGCGGACCTCCGAAAGGTTGTGTCCACCTTTGCATCCCCCAACAGTGCGCTTCGAATCGCGGTTTCGATTGGAGGGGCATCCTTCTCCAACGTGGCCTCACGAGGGCGCGAGGATAATCGCTCATCGCGGGGCGCGGTGCGCGAAGTTGGACGACCTAGGAGAGCTACCGATGAATTGCCCCTTCGATCCCGGTGCTTTTCTCCTCGATTTTGGCCTGCGGGGCCCGTCGTCGGGCTCTGGGGCCATCAAAAACGGATCCAGGACGACGAAGCTATCTGGGGAAGAGGTTTAAGTCGGG
>CAUYUJ010010113.1:634813-677313 GCA_963575745.1 Prorocentrum cordatum
CCGTCGGAAAGAACCCATCTTGGGGGTGTGAAGCCTTGTTGTAGTCGATCCCCTACTCGAGAGATGCTGCGAAAGGCCAGGGCCACCTCTGGCAGCGCCCGGCGATAGCGGCGAGCGCGTCGCCCGGGGACGCCCTGGGCGTCGCCACGAGAGAGGGGGCGCCCATGGACGCCGCCAACTGGGCGAACCTGTTCTACGCCTTGGCTCACCTATCCGGCTGCCTGCGGCAGGCTGCGCAACCGCTCAGCCGCGCGTAATGGGGGTAGGGGGGCACCCCCGAGTAGCGCAAGAATCGCGACGGGAGGTGTTTTGCTGTTCTCGGCCTCTGGGGGCCCTCGCGGGGCCCCAGGACCGTCAAAAAACGACTCGGGACCGTCCGGGGGAATGGGTCGAGACTTCTGGATATCGACAATTGTGGAAAAATCATGACGTCGGCGGTAAGTGGGATTGGGGCGGACTGGGCGGAGGGTTGGTCGGCCACGCGAAGAGGGGGGAGACTTCGTAGTGTAGAAGGAGGCTACTTACTTCTTAGAGGACGCGTGCACGGTACAGCCTCCTTCTAAAAAAGCCTTCCCCCCTCCACCTTCCCCTTTTGTGCGCGCCGCCAAACCGTGCCCAGGGCAGCACTGCGCGGTGGCGCCTCGAGGTACCGCGACAGGCCGCATCGTGTGGCACGTCTCGCCTCCCGTTCTAGGGGACAGGAGCATGACGACGAAATGATGATCGCAACCGCCACCGCGCGCGGTATGGTGAACACTCTACGGGCCAGGCGGGCCAGGGTCGCAAACATAAGAGCCCGTTTCCTTATTGCTTGGGGCATGACGGGCGTCATGGCCCGAGTCTGGTCCGCAGTCGTCGTCGTCGTCGTCGTCGTCGTCGTCGTCGTCGTCGCTCGTGGCTTGTCGCTCGTCGCTCACAGTCGTCGTGCGCCCGGACACGGCTGAAGCCTGTTTTTTATTCCGGGCCGATGACGGCAATCATCTAGGGGGGTGATGTGGTCGATGTCGTCACGTTTCGCGCCAGCGGCGTCTGGGAATGCCTAGGAATGACGGAGGACGGGTAGCGCCAGCATGTAGGTGGCGATTTACACCACAACGCCTGTGTACACCACAGTGCCTGCGTGCACCACAGCGCCTGTGTACACCACACCGCCTATGTACACCACAGCAGCCGCGTGCAACACAGCGTCAGTTTGTGCCACCGTGCCTGCGGGCACAACAGCTCTTGTGCACACCACAGCGCTCGCGTACACCACATCAGCCGTGTGCAACACAGCACCAGTGTACACCACAATGCCTGCTCGCATTGCAGTGCCTGTTTGCACCACGGCGCCTGTGCACACCACAGCAACCGTGTGCGACACAGCACCACTGTTGTATATAAAATGTTCGAACGAATCCTTATGACAAAATGGAGCGCTTGTGGATCCCACAGAAAACAATCTAACACAATTGGCATGGACATCGGAGCGCCACTGGAATCTACGAGTCCTCCCGAGTCCGCCCGCATCACCCTAAGTCCTCCCATCTGCGTCCAGGAGGCTCCAGCTAAATTGGCCGTCCGAGAACCAAGTGGACCGATTCAATAGACCAGTTTGCGGTGCGCTGAGATGCGCACGTGCGCTGTAGCGCCAACCCGCACGACAGGGGGTAAGGAGGCGGAGGAGGAGCAAGAGGAGGAGGAGGAGGAGGAGGAGGTGGTGGAGGTGGAGGTGGAGGGACGAGGGAATAACGTCGCATTCGATTATCAGCACTTTCCTGGCGTGGCGTCTAGTTGTCCGCAGCAGATCCTCACGTACATGCTCGTTCTACTTGTCTTATGCACGCAGGCATTGTGGTGTACACCAGCGCTGCGTTGCACGCGGATGCTGTGGTGTAGAAGCGCGCTGTGGCGTGCAGAGGCGCTGCGGCACATGTACACTGGCGCAGTCGTGTACGCAAGCAACGTGGTGTACACCGGCGTTGCGTTGCACACGGCTGTGGCAGTGTACGCAGGCGCTGTGGTATACACGCGCGCTGTGGTGCACGCGAGCGTTGCGGTGTACATAGGCGCAGTGGGGCATATCGCCACCTACATGCTGCTCGCGTCGTCGTCGTCGTCCTCGTCGCTCGTCGCTCGTCGCTCGTCGCTCGTCGCTCGTCGCTCGTCGCTCGTCGCGTCGCGCGCGCGGGCGCGGCTGCAGTGCCAGAACCACACGGCGGGGGGGGGACGTTACGTCATACCGCCCCTCGCCCCCCACCCCCATGACGCCCGTCATCGCCGAACATAAAGAAACGCGCTCTAAGATGTTCAACAGAAGATGTACACTGGGTTTCGGGCAAAACCCTTGACCCTTCGTGTACATACGTCTGGCTCTCATATTCCTCGAGGGGTTCTCATGGGCCGTTTTGGGGGCGTCTTGTGTTCCTGTGGGGCCCTCTTGGCGCCCTCTTGGGGGCCCTCTCGGGGCTTCTTCATGCCGTTGTGGGCAGTACTTGGCCATTCTCGGCCGTCTCTGGAGTCTTTCGCGGCTGCCTTGCGGACCAATTGGGCACTTTGAGGCCCTCGTGGGCTGCCTTGAGGCACTCTTGGGCCGTCTCGGGGCCCTCCTGGGCCGTCTGGGAGATTTTTGGAGTCCTGCTCGGGTTCGTTCGGCTGCGATTTGTCCCCCTCGAGCCTCTCTCGGAGTTATCTTGAGCCGCGAGGCCGGTGGAACCATGGAATTCATGTTTGGGCCTTCTGGACTTCTGGATGGCTTCTCAGCCCTCTCTTTAGTTTATGTTAGGGAATGTCTTGCGTTCCCTTCGGCGTTTCTTGGAGTCTTTTTGGAGACGGTTGAGTGCCCCTTGAGGCAACCTTTGGCCATCTTCGTTGAGCCGACTTGGAAGCCTGGGAGGGTGGATCTCGGAGAGCCAGAGGGAGGCGTCGGGCCGCCCAGGGAGCCTCGGGAGGGAGGATGGGGTGTGCGATTCGGCGGCGAGCGAGGGGGGGAAGCGAAGGAGGAGAAGGCCTTTTCAGAAGGCGGCGGGGCTTCTCAGAAGCCCTCGCGCCTTCTGGGAGGGTGCTCTTGTCGTCGGGGGAGTTTCAGAAAGCTTCTCAGAGGGCCGGGGGACTTCCGAACCTTCTGAGAAGGCCTTCTCCTTCACACTTCCCCCCCTCGCTCGCCGCCAAGTGGTATGAGAGGGGGGAGGCCCATACCAGATCTACGGAAGCCCAGCAATCAGCTCTTGACATCACGGTCGGACCGAGGTGTAAGATCGAGGTCGGCTCGGGGAGGGTGAATTGTTTTCGCTTCGCGAGTCCCGACCAGCCCACTCAAGAGCCTTGTCCATGAGAGCTGACGGGAAAAAGCACGAAGAGGCACATATAATGAAACAGAGCGTGCAAGGAGAGGAGAGGAAGGAAGGTGTCGAGCCATTTTGAAGGCTATCTTGGAGCATCGGAGGCCTTTTTGGTGCTACGGGGCTGTATTGGGGGGCTCTTGCTTGGGATCCTCTTGGAGCTCTATTGGAGCATCTTGGGGCCCTCTTGGGGCTCTTCTCGAGGTCTTGGGGTCCTCTTGGTGCTCTTTTGAGGCGCCTTGGAGCCCTCATGGGACCCTTTTGGGGCCCTCTTGGGGCTCTTTTGGGGCCCTCTTGGGAGCAATGGAGCGCCTCCTGGGGCCATCTTGGAGACCATCGATCAACGGAGGGGGCGTGCTCGATTTCCCTCCCCCCTCCGGGGCCATCGAAATAGCGTATTGGGGCGCTCTTGGGGCACTTTTGGGGCGATCTTGGGCGTTCTTGGGGCAGTCTTGGGGGCCTCTTAGGTCCTTGGAGATGTCTTGGGCCATCTTAGGGCCATCTTGAGGCCTCGAAAGCGCATCGGAAGCGGACAGGCGAGAAGGCAAACATCAGTGGTGTTCCATAGGTTTTTGAAGGATTTCGGCTTCTCGGAGAGGTCCTGAGGGGTGGCCAAAAGCACTTGGATCCGTCTTGTGGCCTTCTTGGGGTCTCTTGGAGGCATGTTGTTAGCTATCTTGAGTCATGTTGGGCTATCTTGGGCGATCTTGGAGGCCATCTTGGGCTCTCTGAGGCCCTCTTGGAGCGATCTTGGGCCATCTTGGACGCTCCAACCCCGCGCGACCCCCCCCGTCCAGGTCCAGGGGATGGGGTAGGGGGACGGGTCAAGTTACCCACCCGCCCGCAAGCCGTCTAGCTCACTCCCACCCGCCCTCCCAACACATACGTAGCACCCGAGTCTGGCCCGAGCCTGAGCATATGCAGCAGTCGTCTTTGGATGGGCAGCGACTGGGGGCCAATCCGCCGCCGCCGCCGCCGCCTCCACCGCCGCCGCCGCCGCCGCCGCCGCCGCCGCCGCCGCCCGCCGCCGCTGCCCGCCGCCGCCGCCGCCGCGCCGCCGCCGCCGCCGCCGCCGCCGCCGCCCGCCGCCGCGCCGCCGCCGCCTTCCGCCGCCGCCGCCGCCGCCGCCGCCGCGCCCCCCGCTGCCAAACCGCCGCCGCAGCCGCAGCCGCTGCCGCCACCGCCAACCGCCGCCGCCGCCGCCGCCGCCGCCGCCGCCGCCGCCCCCGCCGCCGCCGCCACCGCAGCCGCAGCCGCCGCAGCCGCCGCCACCGCCGCCGCAGCCGCCGCAGCCGCCGCCGCCAAGTGTACCCTGTATTGTTTTTTGACAGGGATGGTGGGGGTGGGCCGCATCGGGTTGGCTGCGCATGTTTTGAATTTGGAGGCAGAGTGTGTTTTGTATTGTTTTTTACAAGGGCTGATTTGGGGGGGTTGGCATGGACCCTGGTTAGCCCCCAGTCGCCTGGGGGAGGGGGTGTTTATTCATCGGGAACAGTGATAAACCCCCTCCCCGAAGGGGAGGAAGGGGGTTGTGGAAGAGGAAAGAAAGACATCGTTAGACCACCTGTCGCTCAGAGGGCTGGTGGGGCTACTGTTTTTCATGTTTGTTGGATGTTCGTGTGAATCCTGGGGGAGGGTACCCTCGAATGCTCTTGATTTGGGCCGGCGGAGGGTCTCGTGTCCTTGAGGGATGTCCTTCTGGCCTAGGTCCGTCTGTCCACTACGTCTCAACGTGCCATGGGGGCACGGTGGCGGATTCAAGCGCGAAAGCCACCGCAAGAAGTCGTCGATCCTTGGCGACGCCCGCTGGGCGCAATCCTGCACCGCCCTGCGCGCTGTGCTCCAGGAGCTCACGGCGCGGGACGTCGCGAACGTGCTTTGGTCGCTGGCGACGCTCGAGGCCAGAGGCGACGAGCTGTTCCTGGAGGCCGCCGACGCCCTGTGCGACAGCATCGAGGAAGAGAATGGCATAAGCATAAGCTTTCGAAGCTCCGCACGGGTTGCTCGGAATGGTGCTGGGCCCCCTCGCGGCGCCTCCGGCGCCGCCCCGGGCATCCAGCACCGCTGCGAGAGAACCTTGCAGATTTGCGAAAGTGTATGGTAGCTGCGTGTGCTGTCTTTTTGTTCCTCTGGCAGCAGCAAACTGTCCGTTTGCGACCCTGTCAGCGTGTCTAAGGCGGCCTGGGCGCTGGTGGGCGTGCCTAGCAGGGACCGGCGCCTGCAGTTGTTCTCGCGGCTCTCCGCTCCGGTCGTCCTGAGGGCAGACGCGTTTCCGTTGGGAGCGCTCACGATGACCGGGTACGCTTTCGCGAAGGCCGATCACCGCGGCGCCGACGTGTACGAGGCCTTGTCGGCGGCGGTTGTGCGTTTCCCGGACGAGGATCTGCGCCCCATCGACGTGTGCAATATTATTTGGGCGTTCTGTACGGTGGGGTTTCGAGACGACGAGCTGTTCACGCGGCTGTGCACGGGACACCTCTTGCGCGAGGACTCCGTGGCCCGCTTCAATGCGCAGGATATCACAAACATCATGTGGGGATTCTGCAAAGTTGTCTTCATGCATGGAGACGCCATGGCCGAGCTGGCGCGGGGGAGCCTCAAGATTCACGACCAGTTCAAGCCCATTCACCACGCGAACTTGCTGTACTCGTTCGCCACGCTGACCCTGCGCGGCCCAGCCGGCTTCCTGGGCGCCATGGCCGACTCCGCTCTGGCCAGGGTCGACGGTTTCGACTGCGGGAATCTGGCAATCGCGGCCTGGGCGCTGGCGCTCGGGAGGGATGGAAAAGAGTATCAGTGACGCGCGCGTCGTCCATCAAACCCTTTGCATCGCTCGGAAGTGTGCATTGTTCTCGGCGGGAAGCATCAAGGAGCACATTGCCTCTTCTTGCGAAAATTACGTGCGCGAAACCGAACAATGCACGGGGAATGGACGTCCGAACGATGGCAAGAAACCGTGCATGTGACTCGTTCGTTTTTTGCGCACGGGCCTGGCACCTCTTCATCAGTGGCATGCAGATGGGGTCGTCCGACCAGCGTGACTCTGATACTGCTCTCGGCACAGTGGAAACCCATGCCAAGAAACACCCTGCTCGCCGACAGGTTGCCCTGCGTTTCTTAGGTTTAGATGGTTTTGCGATGGAAGACGTGACGTTCCCACACCAAACATCAATGGACGTCCTGGGGTTCCAGTATCGGGTTTCTTGTGGAAGGTTTTTCGTTGTCGAGCTCCTGCGGTTTTCCTCAGGGGCAGGGTCAGGGGGGGAAAGACCCCACTGGAGATGCATCGGCCCCAAATCGCCCACTCATCGCCGACAGGGGCCCGACAGCACACCCCGCGCAGGGACGGTTCGGATTCGCTGCCGGGGGCCTATCGCAGATCAATCGGCGATGCATCGCCGATTCCAGGTCGAGGTTTTCCCCCCTGAGTCGGCCCCCCCCTCACGTTTCCCCTGGAACCCCTCATCTCCGAGGCGCGGCTCCAAGTGCACCACCCGCTGATGGACTCGATCCATCGCGTGGCCCTCCGCCCCGACGTGTGCGGCAGCTTCACGAGCCGGTCGCTGTCGATGCTGTTCTTGGCGTTCTTCTGCGCGGACCGCGCCCGCCACGTCGACGCCGTGCTGGATGCGGCCCTGGGCAGCGGGGCGCCGGTGGGCGCCTCTGGCTGGTCCGCGGCGCTCATGACAGCGGAGCAGGGTCAGGATGCGGAGAGCGCCAACAGACAGAGGAGGGAACATGCCAACACCGCTGCTCGTCCCAGAGAGTCCTCGTCGCCACGGCTGGATTCTGCTCGAAATTTGAGTGCGGACGCACCCCAGGAGAGGTCGGGGGGGGAGCGGTATTGGTATCGTTCTGCTCGCCCGAGCTGCACACCTGCACCGATCCTGACTGGGCCGATCCCGGGCCCGGGCTCGGTGCATATATGATCCAGGGCTGCGGACCCACGGGCCCCCCCCCAGATGGGATGGAATCCCAGGGCTTCACAGGCTCCCACCCCTGATGAGATGGGGGGACGACGACGACGACGACGACGACGACGACGACGACGACGACGACGACGGCGACGACGACGACGGCGGCGACGACGACGGCGACACCGACGGCGACGACGACGACGACGACGGCGACGGCGACGACGACGGCTACGATGCCGGCGACGTCGACGACGGCGGCGACGACGACAACTGCGACGTCGACGACGACGGCGACGTCGACGACGGCGGCGACGACGACATCTGCGACGGCGACGACGACGACAACGAGGACGACGACGACGGCGACGACGACGACGACGGCGGCGACGACGACGACGACAACGAAGGTGACGACGACGACGTTGACGACGACGGCGACGACGGCGACGACGGCGGTGTCGACGACGACGACAACGACCGCGATGGCGACGACGACGGCGACGGCGACTACGACGACGACGACGACGGCGACTACGACGACGGCGACGTCGACGACGGCGGCGACGACGGCAACTGCGACGGCGACGACGACGACGACGTTGACCACGGCGACGACGACGACGACGACGAAAATGGTGGTGACGACGACGACGACGTTGACGTCGGCGACGACGACGACGGCGACGACGACGACGACGAAGGCGGCGACGACGACGACGACGACGGCGGCCACTTCGACGACGGTGACGACGACGGCGACAGCGTCGACGACGACGACGACGACGGCTGCGACGACGACGGCGGCGACGGCGCCAACGACGTCGGTGACGACGACGACGACGACGACGACGACGGCGAGGATGGCGACGGCGACGGCGATGGCGACGACAACGACGACGGAGACGACGACGACGACGGCGAGGACGACCACGACGAGGGCGACGGCGACGACGACGACGACGAAGACGGCGGCGGTATCGACGACGACAACGACGACGACGGGTATGGCGACCACGACGGCGACGGCGACCGCGACCGCGACTACGACGACGGCGACGGCGACTACGACGACGGCGACGACGACCCCGACGTTGATGACGACGGCGACGGCGACACCTGCGACGGCGACGACGATGACGAGGACGTTGACGACGGCGACAACGACGGCGACGACAACGGCGGTGACCACGACGACGTTGACGACGACGGCGACGACGGCGGCGACGACGACGACGACGACAACGGCGGCGAGGACGACGACGGCGACGGCGGCCACGACGACGACGACGACGACGGCGACGTCGACGACGGCGACGACGACGGCGACGGCGACGGCGACGACGACGACGACGGCTGAGGAGGCGAAGACGACGACGGCGACGACGAGGACGTCGGTGACGACGACGACGACGACGACGACGACGGCTACGGCGACGACGACGCCCGCGACGGCGGCCACGTCGACGACGGAGACGGCGACGACGACGACGACGACGACGACGGCAACGGCGACGACGACGACGACGACGGCGACGACGGTGACGGCGACGTCGACTACGACGATGGCGACGATGACGGCGACGGCGACGACGACGATGGCGACGACGACGGCGACTTCGACGACGACGGCAACGGCGACGACGACGACGACGGCGACGACGGTGACGGCGACGTCGACTACGACGACGGCGGCGATGACGGCGACGGCGACGATGACGACGATGGCGACGACGACGGCGGCGACGACGACGACGACAACGGCGGTGACGACGACGACGACGACGTTGACGACGACGACGAGGACGGCTGCGACGACGACGACGACGACGACCATGGCGGCGACGACGACGACGACGGCGCCACGACGACGCCAACGACGGCGACAACGCCGACGATGGCGACGACGATGGCGACGACGACTACGGCGACGACGGCTCCGACGACGACGGCGACGACGACGACGATGTCGACGACGACGGTGACGACGACGGCGACGACGGCGACGGCGACGACAACGACGACAGTGACAGCGACGACGACGACGACGGAGACGGCGACGACGATGGCGACGTCGACGACGATGACGATGGCGACGACGTTGACGACGACGACGATGACGACGGCGACCTCGATGACGGCGGCGACGACGACAACTGCGACGGTGGCGACGACGATGTCGAGGACGACGACGGCGATGACGACGACGACGACGACGGCGGTGACGCCGACGACTTTGACGATGACGGCGACGACATCGGCGACGACGTCGATGACGACGACGGCGGCGACGATGACGACGACGACGGGGGCCACGACAACGACGACGGCGAACACGTCGACGACGGTGACGACGACGGCGACGGCGACGACGACGACGACGACGGCGGCTGCGACGACGACGACAACTGCGACGGCGGCAACGACGATGACGGGGGCGACGACGGCGGCGACGACGACGACGACGACGGCGGCGGCGGCGACGACGACGACGGAGACGGCGGCGACAACGGCGACGGCGACGACTACGACGACGACGACGACGGCGACGACAGCGGCTGCGAAGGCGACGTCGACGACGGTGGCGACCACGAGAATTGCGACGGCGACGACGACGGCGAGGACGACGACGACGGCGACGTCGACGACGACGACGTTGACCACGACGGCGACGACGGCGGCGACGACGACGGCGACGACGACGACGACGACGGCGACGACGACGACGACGACGGCGGCCACGACGACGACGACGGCGACGACGACGGCGGCGACGGCGACGACGACAACGACGACGACGGCGACGACGAAGACGGCGACGACGTCGACGACGACGGCGGCGACGACGACGACAAAGGCGGTGACGACGACGACGTTAACGACGACGACGACGGCGACGACGGTGGCGGCGGCGACGACGACAACGACGACGACGGCGACGACGAAGACGGCGACGACGTCGACGACGACGGCGGCGACCTCGACGATAAATGCGACGACGACGGCGGCGACGCTGGCGGCCGCGACAACGACGAGTGCGACGACGACGACGACGACGACGACGACGGCGGCGACGGCGGCGACGACCACGAGTGCGACGACGACGATGACGGCGACGCCGACAACGACGGCGGCGACGACGATGTCGACGACGGCGGTGACGACGACGACGACGACCAAGACGACGGTGACGACGGCGACGACGACGACGATGGCGACGGCGACAACGACGACGACGACGGCGACGTCGATGACGGCCACGGCGACGACGACGACGACCGCGACGACGACGACGACGACGACGACGGCGACGACGACGACGACGACGACGGCGTCAACGACGAGAGCGACGACGACGACGACGTCGACGCCGACGACGTTGACGACGCCGACGACGACGTCGGCGACGTCGGCGAAGACTACGACGATGTCGACGACGTCGACGTTGACGACGACGGCGACGACGGCGGTGACGACGACGCCGACGACGACGACGACGACGACGGCGACGACGACGACGACGGTGGCCACGACGACGACGTCGCCGGCGACGGCGACGACGGCGACGACGACAACGACGGCGACCACGACGACGATGACAACTGCGGCGGCGGCGCCGACTGCGGGAGCCTCCGAGGACAACGACGGCGGCCGCGGCGACGGCGACGACCTCCGGAGCTCTCCTGGAGCACCACAGCACCACGCCACACACGCCACACCCACAGCACCACACCACGCCCACAGGTGGGGGGGTGGGACCATCGCGCGGGGGGGTGGACCCGATGGCATCCGCATGAGAGAGGGGGGAGGGGGGGGGCCCAGACCCTGGACCATATGTGCCTTGCCGGCCGAGCCAGAAGGGCGTGATCGCCGGTCCTGGGTCCCAGGGTGGTGGGCCTGGCCAGGATCGGTACAGATTTACATCTGGCACCCTCCCAAGGATCCCGACCGAGAGTGGAGATTCCTGCGCGCCTTCGCCGAGGAGGTCCAGGATGAGCGCATGCAGGCGGCCATCTGCAACTCCCACGCCATCAGGCTACTGAAGCGCTCGGGGCCCGAAGATGCCCTTCGGCACCTCTCTGCCGTGCGCCCATCGGGAGTGCGGTGCTGGTCGGCGGTGTCCGAATGCATGCGGGCACGGCTGTGGCGAGCGAGTCCAGGCCACGGAGACGAGGTGCCGAACCCAGCCCATTTGCTGGAGGCGTGGGAGGGGCCGGTCAAGAGCGGCATCCATCCCTTGGCCGCTACCCGCCAGAACGAAGGGCCGCACGCCTACGCCCGCGAGTTCATGACGCTGCACGCTGTCCTGGGCAGTGCCCCCGCAGGGGACGTCGACGCGTGCATGCGAGCCGTGGAAGACTTTGCGGAGGCGCGGTCTCTGTGGCTGAAGATCACCGCTTGGGAGAAGGCCATCGTCGTGCACGAGGCCGCCCGCCAGGCGCGGCCGAGGCTCGTGCTCGAGATCGGAGCCTACGTCGGCTACTCGGCCATGAACCTGGGGCGCGCGGTGCGCCCGCACGGCGGCCGCGTCGTCAGCCTGGAGGTGGACCCCATTCACGTCACGGTGGTGCGGAACATGGTCGAGTACGCGGGCCTCACCGACACCGTGGACGTGTGGACGGGGTACTGTTCGGACGTGTTCCCTCACCTCGTCGGCCGCTACGGGCCCCGCTCCATCGGCATGGTATTCATGGACCAGAAGGCCCCTGGGGAGCCCGCTGTCTCAGCCGCTCACAAAGGAGGAGGGGGGCGGTGGAGGAGCACGGGCACATTTCGACCGCGCTGGTTTTGCCCGCGGTCGGAAGCCGACCGCAGGCGAAACTGACCAGAGCGAAACCGACCAGGGGGTAACGAACCGTGGCGAAACCGAGGGGCGAAACCGATGGAGGCGAAACCGACCGCGGGCGAAGCCGACCTGACCCGGTGGAAGAGGAGGCTCAGGGGGGGAGGGCGAGGTGGGTGCTTGCTGGTCGACTCTCTCCAGGGGGGCCGAGGGCGTGGCGGCTGGGAAGCGCCGCAGACGGTTTGTTCAGAGCGGGCGTGGCAGCGGGGAGGGGCAGGGGGGTGCACGAGGAGGAGTGGGAGGAGGAGGAGGAGGAGGAGCAGGAGGAGGAGCAGGAGGAGGAGGCGGCTGACGAGGAGGTGGACGAGGAAGAGGAGGGGGATGATATCAATGAGGATGAGGAGGAGGAGGAGGCGGCGGAAGAGGATCAGATGGATCACTCGAAAGCCATAGGGCCTGAGGTAACAGGTAACAGGAAACAGGAGATGGAGACGAATGTGGATGTTGTGGTGGGGAGCCTCCATCGGGGCTGCTAGGGATCCTTGCTGAAGCCCTGTTGGGCTCTCCTGAGCTCTTGGGGCTCTCTTGGGGCTTAACAGAGTCTTCTTAGGTGAGTCTCGGGACAGGGAGAGTCTCAGGGCCGTCTTTAGCTCGTCTGGGAGCGGTCGTGGGCCGTCTTGGAACTGTCGGCCGTTATGCTGGCCACCTACGGACCTCTGGGGTATCCTTGCGGGCATCGTGGTGCCATCTTGAAGCCGCTTTGCCTCCTGAGAGCCTCTTGTCGAGCGTTCTGGAAAGTACGTGGGTTCCGTCTTGGGACCCTATGGACCGAACAGCATCGGCCTTGCTGCTGTCTTTACTTCGACGCGTCTTCGGAGGCCCCCCACCCCATCAGGAGCGGACCCGGGGCCGTCGGACGCCGCCGAAGTGGACAGGGCAGCAAAATCTCCGAGAGGCCCACCCTTCTTTGCCTTACTACGTCCTCCAGGTTATGTGGCTTTATCTGGGCGGAGGGGAAGGGAGATTCAAATAAGCAGCACTGCATAAACATACACTTGTGGAGTTCCGCGCGGATTTCTTGGAACTGCCCGGGCCCCCCCTGGCTGCGCGCCAGGGAGGGCGGTCCAGAGCCGATCCAGGAAATCTGCGCGGAGTTCCGAAAGTTGATCTTTATGCCGTTCTATGTTCCTCGAGAGATGGAGTCAGTCAGGGCACCCGCTTCCACCACGACTTGCGGCTACTGGAGGAGCTAGGCCAGCGCGCCCTCGTTTCCTAAATGTTCTAATTGCTTGACCTTTTTACTCTGGCCCCGTGATTTACTTGGTCTCTCGGTTCTTTGTCTGTCCACCCGTTCTGATCGGTTTGTTCTCATCCTACGTTCCTTGTCCATTTCATCGCAATTTTCCGTTACGGACTCTCCCCCGATGATCGAATCATTCTCTCCATGCAGATATGACCGGCCGACCGCCGTCCTGTCGTTGTCTACGTATGGCAGTGTCATTCGCTCCGTATCCCGTTTTCCCTGGACATCGTTCAGGAGCATGCGTTGCTCGGCTTTTCCCAACGCTCTGCCCTTCGGACTATCCCTCTCCCTCTCCGGCGGCGTTCCATGACGCCCTTTACAGAGCTCGGTTGTCGTGTTGCTGCGTCCCACCCGGGACCCTGCCATGAGGGCTTAGAGTCCGAATACAGCCGGCCCGGATTAGTAGGTCGACCCTGCCAAATCAAGGGTACCTTTGTGTCCTGTGTCTCGCGACCCATGCCTTCTACATTCCTGTGGCAATGTGGCCCTCGGAAGGGTCTTGTGTCCTCTCGCGTGTCCTCTCCAATGAAGTCCGATTGTACGTCCTCATCCCTTTCGGGACAGAGAAATTTTGGCACGCCGTTGTTGGGAGCCCATCGGCGGGCGAATTCTCTTCGTTCCTGTCCGAAGACAGCGTGTCTCTCCAGCAGCGGCACGCTGATGGGTTTCCGACGGCGGCGTGTCATTGCTACTACCGCTGTTCCCCTCCTCCCCCCCTCCTTCCTCTCCAGTTGCTCGGGCGAGGGAGGCGCACGACACACAGGAGCAGGGGGAAGGAGCGGACGACACGGAAGGATAGGAGGAGACGGAGAAATCGGGTTGGCATCGCTCGGACGGGTGCATTTTTCATGCGGCGAGGACCATCGAGGAGCATCCTTGATCATCTAGCGAAAAAGCCACGCACGACCTCGAAAAAAACACAGGGAATGGACGTCCGAGCGATGGCCGGTAGGAGGAGGCGGTGGAAGCTGAGGGTGGGGATGGGAGAGCTCGGCCTCCCGCCAGCACGCGCCGCCCCCCGCAGGCCTCCTGGAGGATGGGGCCGTGATCCTCGCGGACAACGTGCTGAAGCCAGGGGTGCACCCGCGCTGCCACCCGCGCTGCCGTGCTCGCCGTTTCCCTTCATCTGCCCCCGCCTTCCTCCACCTCCTCCTCCTCCTCCTCCTCCTCCTCCTTCTCCTCGTCCCCCTCCTCCCCCTGCTCCTCCTCCTCCTCCTGCTCTTCCCCTCCCTGCTCGTCGTCCTCCTCCTCCTCTCGTCCTCCTCCTCGTCCTCCTCCTCCCTCCTCCTCCTCTCCTCCTCCTCCTCCCCCTCCTCCTGCCCCTCCTCCCTCCCTCCTCCTCTCCTCCTCCTCCTCCCCCCCCTCGTCCTTCCCTCCCTCCTCCCTCCTCTCCTCCTGCTCCCTCCCTCCTCCTTCCCTACCTCTCCTCCTCCTCTCCACCACCTCCTCCTCCTCCTCCTCGTCCTCCTCCTCCCCCTCCCCCTCCCCCTTCTCCTCCTCGTCCCCCTTCTCCTCCTCGGCCTCCTTCTCCACGTGTACACACACCCTAGACGTCTCCACTGGCCCTCCTCCGTGAGGCAGTAGCTGGAGGAGGGAGGGGCGGAGAAGCAGTCGGACTGTGCTGGAGGTCAAGGCCGCGGGGAGATCGGGAGGCAGGTTCTCTAGCCCCTCGCCTCGGGCAGGGCCGGCTTCAGCTCCCCGTGCGCGTATCGGGGCCTAAGAGACGGGGGTCAGTGCAAACGGGGGTCAGCCAGAGCGCCAGATCCTGCAGGATCCTGCGAAGGCCCCCTCTGGCTGACCCGGGTTAGCGAGCCGCTCGTGGCCGCGAGGCGGCCGCTCGTATTGGCTGACCCGGGTTTGCGAAGACCTGCGTTGCAGTTTTTGTTTCCTGCATTGCAGTTTTTGGTTTCCTGCTGACCCGGGTCTAGATTGACCCGGGTCAGAAGATCCCCGAGCGTAGAGCAGTCCAGGCGCGCCCTGGGTTGTTGCACTGGTGTCGGGGCTTGCGCATCCTGCCGTGCCCGTCCTCCCTCCCCCTCTCGGACTTCGTGGGGCCTCCCTCGGCCGCGGAGGGCGGCTGCCAAAACTGGAGTGCCCCTCCCTTGGCTCTCGGGGTGAGAGTCTCTCGTCAAGACGGCGCGCAGACGTTTGCAAAAAACCGAGGGCGATCGACCGACCTCGGCCTTCGCGCTCCTGGACGCGACGGCCGGGCAGAGCAGCAGTGCCGGGAGGGCGGGGGGCCGCCGGGCCCCCCCTCCACCCGCCCAGGGTTTTCGGGGGCAGCGCCCGGGGGGATAGACCCATCGGGGGATGCATCGACCCCCAATCGCCCATTCGTCGCCGATAAGGGGCATGATAACCCCCCCCCCAGGAACGCGGGGATGCGCTATCAGGGGCCGACCGCCGATCCATCGGCGATGCATGGCCGATTCCAGCTCGACGCTTCCCCGCCAGAGCTGGTCCCCCCCCTATCGCTGCCCCTCAAGCCTCCTCCACGCGGAGCTTGACGGCAAGGGTACAGCCGGGACACCGGCCTTCGGCCCGCTCCTTAGAGATCTAGATCGGGGAACCGCCTGTGGCCAAGGCTCGCCCTGACCCCTGACCAAAGAAGCCCCTCCGCTCCCGATTCAGCGTGCCTTACGGTTGCACGATGTGGAGCGCCCGGGCACGAGGCTTAAGTCGGGCCCGTCCCTCTACAGGTGGAATATGCAAAAATTGTATAACATAGTCTGGGGACTATTTTTTGAGTATTTGTGTGGTTCGTCGAAAATCCCCCTGTAGGGGGATACGCCCGACTTAACACGAGGCCCACGCTGCGCGGCGAGAGCCGCTCGGGCCGCGTCTCGAGGCGGTCCGCCCCTCCTCGGGCCTCCCCCTGGCCTCTGCACTTCGTTTGCCCCCTGAGCTCGGGTGGCATCCCTGAGCACATCACGGGAGCCTGGTATGTCCTCGTGCGCCTCCGTGTTCTTCGGCGCAGGATCTCATGCGCGATCTCTTGTGGACGGATTGTCCGCGGCGGCAGCTTGTCCATAACCACCTCCTGGGGGAGCGATCCTCGGGGACCTCGGCAGGCGGTGGATATGGATAGGTCGCCCCCCCCGGTCCAGGGCCACATATCCTCGGGTCCACCGCCCGACGCTGACGATGCTTGCTTTGGGCCTCGTCTTCGGTAACTCGCTTCGTGTTTTACAGTTTGTCCATCGTCGAGTTGTTCGAACTCGCCTTTTCCAATCGCCGCTTTCTTTTTCCCCTATCCTGTCTCAACGCGCTCGGATTCGATCTGGTGGTGCCGTATCCACCGCCCGCTGGGTTCCCAGGATATCGTTTCCCTGGCGGTGGATGCGGATAAGACCCCGCCTCGCGAGCTGGGCCCGTCTGCGTGCGCTTGGCCCGCCGCGCTGGAAGCTCGAGCAGGGGGCCCGCCATCCGCTGCCTCGTTCTGGCGTGCACGAAGTCGTTTCCTATTGGCCTCTGGGGCCGCGGGCAGGGTGTTTTCGAGCGCTGGCGCTCGTGTGGTCGAGCTGCCATCTGTTCTTCGTCTTGGCATCGCTCGGACGTGGGCGAGGGGCACCGGAGAGCCTGTTGGCTCATCTTGCGAAGCATAAGCGCACGACCGAGCGATGACAAGCCGTGGTGAGTCCCCTTGGAGTGCCACAGCAGACCAGGCAGTGAGTCCTGCACTCGCGCCTAGGGACATCATGACCACGCTCCGCGTCCTGTCGTGGGTGCCAATCGCCTGTTGAAAGTATGTACTTCTGGATTTCTCGATTGCCATGCACTGCAGGCGCCTTCCCATCTCAAGATCCGAAAGGTTTCCCCTCTCCCTTCCTTGCCAGGGGGCGGGCGGAAACTCAATGTACTTTCTCAACGCCTTCCTGCTTCATATTTCTGCCAACCTCTTCAACATATGGATGCGGCGAACGCCCCCCCGCGAGCGCGGGAACGAGCCTCACCTGGGGCTCACGGCCTGCGTCTCTGAGCCCATGACTGGCCGCTCTGCAGGGAGCGATTCCCAGGCATTGCGCCGCCTGTCCAGGCAGGACCCTCCAATATTCCCGCTCGAGGTTGCTTGCGGACTCAAGCCAATTGGATTGAGGCTAAGTGGCTGCGACGGACGCCTTCCTCCTGTTCCAGATCCTTGCCCTCCAATCTAGATGTTTGCATGTTCGTCATCATAAGCCTCTCCGTTACCGTCACGACTACACCATTCATCCTACGTTCCTTCCTGCGACGCATCCCCCCTCCACCTGTTTCTGATACCCCTTGTTATCTCATCCTTCTCCTCCTGTTGCCTGTTGCCTGGAGTGTCGGTTAGACGCAGCCCTCCTCCTCCTCCTCCTCCTCCTCCTTCTCCTCCTTACTCGTTCATCATCCCCTCCACCCCTCAGGATATGCCCTTCCCCTCTCCTCCCTGTGCCCCTTTTGCTCTTCATCCCCCTCCTCGTCGTTTCCCCTGACGTTCCACACAGAAAGAGGTGGACGCCGAAGTAGGGTTATGCAGAGCAATCCCCGACACCCCAGCAGCAGCTTGCAGGGCTCGCGATAGCGCGCACGTTTCTAGAGACATCGTTGCATATCAGATGAAGGAGAAGAAGTCAATAATTATGATATGCTGCATCATGGCTCACATCTCCCAGATTTCAGGTGCACGCTATGTGGTACAGCACAGGTGGTGCACGCTGGAGGCGGCAACGAAGCGGCAACTTTTGTCAACGTAGCGACACCTAGTCGCACCGACACAAAGCATGAGGCGGCAACGCGGTGGCAACGGGCTGCGACGTGGCGAGATCTCGCCTCGGCGCACCGACCCAGGACGCCGCAACGGGCGGAGGCGGCAACGAGTCGGCCAGGGGCGTAAACGTGGCGAATCCTCGCCAGACCCAGACAGCGCACGAGGCGGCAACGAGGCGGCGAAAGGCGGCAGCGTGGCGAAGCATCGCTGGACCCATCCAGCACGAGTGGCGGCAACGAGGTGGCAACGGGCGGCAGCGTGGCGAAACCTCGCCGGACCCACCCAGCGCACGTGGCGGCAACGGCGCCGCAACGTGCGGCAACGAGGCGGCAACGGGCTGCGAAATCTCGCCAGACAGACCCAGCGAACGAGGCGGCAACGAAGCCGCAACCGACGGCAACGTGGCGAAACCTCGCCTGACCCATCTAGCGCACGAGGTGGCAACGGGCGGCATTGCGGCGAAGCCTCGCCAGACCCATCCAATTTCATAGTGGCCGAAAAGTACTTCGACCGTATCTGCTCAGTTTCGCGCCCCGCCTGAGCGCCAGCGCCTTCAAGCCGCTGCCCAGATTGAGCCTTGCTTCAGCCATCTGCTTTCGCATGCAGCCTTCTGCTGTGCCCCTTCCCCAGTGGCAACGTTAGGAGGGGGATAAGCTCAGAATGGATGCATCGACCCCCAATCGCCCATTCATCGCCGACAGGGGGCCCGATGGCCACCCCGCGCAGGACCCTGCGGATTCGCTGTCGAGGGCCTGTCGCCGATCTATCGGCGACGTATCGCCAATTCCGGCTCCTCGTTTCCTCCCTTCCTCGGAACCGTTACCCCCCCCACACGTTCCCCCTCATTTTCTTCCCTGCTCTGGCTCAAAGGGGGCCTGCCGCCATGGAGGGGCTGCCAGTGGGCGCCCAGGCCAGGATATCAGGCATCACAGGCTCTGTCCTCTCTACTCTCCTGTTCTTTCATTCTCCTCCCCCTCCTCCCTCCTCTCCCTCTCAGCTCCCTCGCCACATCTTCACATTATGAGTACTACTCTCCTTTCCCCCTTGACTCTGTCCAGAAGATTTCCCGCCCTCTCTGCATATTGTTTCCCACATCGGAATTCCACAATTATTATGTTTGGAATTTTCTTCCAGATCATATTGTGGTCTCCCGCGTTCCTCGTATCCTTCCTCCTCCACTTTCTCCCATCCCTGTCTGCACTCTGCATGCGCACTCCGACACACCCCTCACACGGTTCATGGCCCCACAGGAAGCTCCACCGAAGGCCCAAAAGGCAGTGCCCGCATATCGGCACCGCTCCAATTTCGTTACACACCTCACACGCTCCGTAGCCCCATAGGCAGCTCCACCAAATGGGAGCACCCACATGGCGGCACCGCACCGATTTCGG
Source organism: Prorocentrum cordatum (assembly GCA_963575745.1). Classification (NCBI taxonomy): domain Eukaryota; class Dinophyceae; order Prorocentrales; family Prorocentraceae; genus Prorocentrum; species Prorocentrum cordatum. The sequence goes on from CAUYUJ010010113.1 coordinate 654,257, forward strand.
CACACCCCTCACACGTTGCGTGGCCCCCCATAGGGAGCTCCACCGAAGGCCCAAGTGGCAGAGCCCGCATAGCGCCGCCGCGCAAATTTGGGCACGCCTCATACAGTTTGTGGCCCCATCGGGAGCTCCACCGAAGGCAATGCCAGCGCCCGCATGGCGCCGCCGCTCCCATTTCGGCACACCCCTCACGCGCTTCGCGGCCCCATAAGGATCCCCACAGAAAGCCTCCGTGGCAGCGCCCGCATGGCGCCGCCGCGCCCATTTGCACATGGTAGGGTCTTTCGCCAGGATAATCGTGTGTCCAATCCGGTAGGTTTCGGTTGTTTACGATGGTGTTCGAGTTGCAGTGCTGGCCTCATTTCTGCCTTCCCGGTCCTTCAAAATTGTGCTCCCGCTACAAAGCTGGTCTCTTTGGCGCGTGTTCAGTCCTTCCGAATGGTGCTCCCGGAGCACCTGCCTCATGTCTAAGTTGTCCGTCTTGCCGGTATGTGTTTGCGTTGCAGCTATAACCTCATGTCTGCGTCTTCGTTGTTTTTTTCCGAATGGTGCTCAAGCTGCAGCACCGTCCTCATCTCCAAGTGATCGGTCCTCCAACATGGATTTCTGGACTACACCGTTCATGCAGCCACGACATGCAAGTCAATGCTATGTTATGTGCACCCGTGAAACGATTGCACGCGTTGCCCTGCAATACTGTGGCATGCAACGCTGGGCTTCGCAGTGCAGTCATCCAATGGCATACCATGCAATACTATATTATGTACCGCTATGCGATGGCATGCCTTATGCTGCAGTGCTACGATATGCAATGCTTGCGTATGCAGTGCTATGCCATGTCATGCGTCGCGTACCCTTTGGGGATCATTGCCTTCTTCAACATCCGATTGTGCTAGCAGAGAGGGTATCTACGCAATAGCAAGGACTGGGAGGAAGGAATAGGACGTCACATGTGACGCGAACGTACGGTAGGTTCCTGCGGCGTTGACGCGCTGGCAACGCCAGCGAAGGCGTTAAAGGTTGAATTTTGCGACGCGGAAGCACCGATGGGCCCGGTAATGCCATTGGGCCCGACTGGATTTAACCTTGAACAATCGAGGCCGCGATCGATTCAAGATTGAACGATCGACGCGGTGTCAAAAACCTTTACGCGCGCCGACGCCGCACGAACCTACCGTACCTAGCTTGCCTTCCTCCCTTAGCATCCCTCCTCTCCTGTGCTCTCCCTCTCCCCCCCGTTCTTCCTCCCGCGCCCCGCCTCCCCCCCCGCTCCTCTCCCTCATCCCCTCCGGAGGAGAGGAGAGAAAGCTCATTTCCTCCTCATCCTCCGAGGGGGAGGAGAGGGACCTCGCCTCCTCTCCCTCCTCTCCCTCACCCCTCCTCCTCCTCATCCCTCCAGGAGGAGCGAGTCGCTCCACCTGGAGGGGGAGGATAATGACAGGGACCTGGAGGAGGACGAGGGGCAGGAGGTGGGCGGATGAGCTCGGAGGAGGAGGGGGGGAGATGCGGGGTAGTAGGAGGCAGGAATCAGGAGGAGGAGGAGGAGGAGGAGGAGGAGGAGGAGGAGGAGGAGGAGGAGGAGGAGGGGGGGGAGGAGGCAGCGGGGGAGGAGGCAGCAGGAGGCAGCGGGAGGAGGGAGTGGGAGGTCGGAGGGACGGGGCCCCCTCCCTCACTTCCCGGCCCTCCTCCACTTCGGCACGCCTCTCACGCGTCTCGTGGCCACAGAGCTCCAACTAAGCCTCGACTGCCAGGGTACCCATGGCGCCGCCGCTCCCATGTCGGCATACCCATCACACGTCCCATGGGTCCACAAGGAGCTCCAACGAACGCCCAGGCAGCAGGACTCGCATGGCGTACCCGTTCCCACTTCGGGACGCCCCGCACGCGTTTCGTGGCCCCAATGGGCGCTCCACCGATGGCCCTAGCGCCATGGTCCGCATGGCGTGCCCTCTCCCAGTGTGGCACACGTTCACGCGTGCTGTGGCCCCATCAGGATCTCACCGAAGGCCCCAGCGGTGGTGTTTGTATGGTGCCATTCCGCACGGATCTGCCCGCCAGTCCGTCAATTTGCTCGCCCCCCGTCAGTTTGAACTTGCCTCGCAGTGCCCGCTGCTTCAAATGGTTCGGCCGCTCGCCAGGATATTTTCACGACGTGGGCCGCTGGAGGTCTTTACTCATTCCTTGGGTTACGGGGGAATCATAGTAAACCCATCCATTGAAGTGGAGCGACACGTGAATGTAACACCACGTTGGTTGGAATCTGAGTCGGGGTCGTTGAAGTGCAGACGTTTTAGTATTGTCAGAGTCGTTTCCAAGAAGCGCTTGTATCACAGTGGTGTCGGAAAGCAAGGACTACGTGGAAAGCGCCGAGTGAACACACACAGAGTGGACATGCGCACAGCGTTTTGAGTGATCTTTCAGCCACTTTGCAACAACGTCGCAACTAGGGAGCTACAGAGCAACACCAGGTTCGACCGGACCATTGCCCTGAGTGTACGGAGCAAGTCGTAATCAAGCCGCCCGATGTAGTGGAACATACCGTGCATGTCTCAAACGAGTGCGTCGGATAGAGAGAGATATAGACAGCATCGGATGAGAGACAACGACAGCAAGACACCGACCTCAGCCCTAAGAAGGGTACCCTTGGCTGACCAGGGACCATATTGGTCAGGAGCATGCCGACACGGGATACTTACAACAGCAAGTCCGTGGGAATCGCAGCTGAAGTCGTGGAAGTGCAACCATCTTGAGGTGGAGGGTCTTTGTTTTGAATCCGCAGCGCCGCCACGTCCTCATTCTTTCCTCCCCTCCTACCCCATCCCATCCCTGCCTCTCGCCTCCCTCGAGTCACCCCTCACACGTTTCGTGATGTCACAGAGTGCTCCACCGAAGGTCCCAGTGGCCGTGTCTGCATGACGGCGCCGCCCCATCTCGGCACACCCCTCACACGTATCGTGGCCTCCATATGGAGCCCCAGCGAAGGCCCCATTGGCAGGGTTCGCACGGAGGCGCCACCCCTACAGGGAACTCCACAGAAGGCCCCACAGGCAGGGTTCGAATTGCGGCGACGCCTTGCACGCTTCGTGTTTCGTGGCCCCACAGGGAGCTCCACCGAAGGCCCCAGTGGCAGGGTTCGCATGGCGTCGCCCCCCCCGTTCGGGCACCCTCGTTAGACGTTTCGTGTCCCCAAAGGGGGGTGCATGCCCCAGTGGCAGCGCCCGCGTTGTGGCACCACCCCATTCTGGCGCACCCCTCTGATTTTTCGTAGCCCCATAAGGAGGTCCACCAACGGCCCCGATGGCAGCGCCCGCATGGCGGAACCGCCCCATTCTGGCACACCCCTTCACGCTTGTTGGCCCAGGGAGCTCCCTTTCCTTCGCCACCGAGGTATAAGATCCAGGTCTGCTCTGGGAGGGCCCCCTCGAATGTTCTTCAGTTGGGCCTGGCGGAGGGTCTCGTGTTCTTGAAGGCTGTTTTTCTGTCCCAGGCTCGTCCGTGTTCACGCCTGCGCATGGTTGGGTTCGTCGCCAGGAGAATTTCAGTCCTGGGGTTCGGTGAGGGCCCCTGGAGGTCGAACACATCAAACCACGATGGCGACGCGAGTTTGTGAACGACGCGCAGGGGTCTTGGTCTGCCCCCTCCTGCTCCCCTTGCCTCATGCTCCCCCTCCTTTCCTTGCCTCCCCCTCCTCCCCTCCGCCCCCTCCCCCCCTTCTTCCTCCTTCCTCATTCCTCCTCTTCGTCCTCATCATTCCCTCTTCCTCCTCATCATTCCTCATCCTCATCCTCCCCCCACCCCCGCCTCCTTCTCCCCTTGCCTCCCCCTCCTCCTTCCTCCTCGAGGGGAACCCGCGCTCAACGGCCGGTGCTGCGTGGTGCTGGGCCCGGCCGCCAGCGCGGGGCGGAGCCAGGTCGCCGGCCAGGGCCAGGGCCCAGGGGGGGAGGAGGAGGGAGAGAGCATAGGGGGGAGGAGGAGGAGGAGGAGGAGGAGGAGGAGGAGGAGGAGGAGGAGGAGGAGGAGGAGGAGGAGGAGGAGGGAGGAGGAGAGATAGGAGGAGGAGGAGGCGAGGAGGAGGAGGAGGAGGAGGAGGAGGAGGAGGAGGAGATGAGGACGACGAGGAGGAGGCGGAGGAGAGCGGAAGGAGGAAGGAGGAGGAGGAGGAGGAGGAGGGGGAGGAGGACGAGGAGGTTCAGAGGAGGGCCAGTTGAGACAACGGTGGTTGGCCCACGAGCGGGGGGCGGGGGGGGGCCTCGTCGCCACGGCTGGACGCAGCTCGAAAAAATGATGCGTTTGGACACCAGGAAAGGTCCGTGAATCGATTTTGAGCTGTTGTTGTCTCGACTCGCCCAGCTCTGAGAGGGAGTGGCGAAGAAGAAGAATAATAACAATAGTAAATAGTCGCGAGGATGAGGAAGGATGAAGGAGGAGGGTGGGGAAGTGGCGAGGAGGAGTAGTAGGAGGAAGACGGATGAGGGAGGAGGGAAGAGGAAGGAAGGGATGAGGGACGAGGGACGACAGAGAGGAGTTTGGGAGGGAGGAGGGGTGGAAGGGGGAGTGGCGGAGGTTAGTTCATCAGCGATCTGATGGCATAATCAAACGCTATCTGTTTGGCGACAGCTGGCGGAGGCTGCCAGCTGCCTAACTGGCTGCGGCCTCTCTCGCCTAGCCACAGCCAGGAGCGTTTGCATACCAATCGTCTACGGGAGAGCCTCTACTCCAAGGGACATATCATGAGAAGAGGAGGGAGGGGAAGTGGCAAGGAGGAGCACATAGTACGAAGGAGGATGGGTGAGGGAGGAGGACAGGGGAATCCGGAAAGTAGGAGCAGAAGCAGATGGCGGGAGGAGGCGGTGGAGGAGAGGGATGAGTATGAGGCGTGATGGCTATACTTAGTCGCTGAGAGTGGAAAACGTGGGCGAACTTGTGCAACGTGGTCGTGCAGTGGCGATGCAGATGTGGAGGGTAAGGAGCGGGCGTGTCAGAGTTATTGAGCCCGCAGATTAGGAGTCACTGCGGGCCTCACCACGGGGAAACTGAGCACGAACATTTCGCAACCAACGAGGACGCAAACGTGTAGAGTGTGGACAGGAGGAGAATTCTGATTGACTCTTGCTGGTTGCGCCACCGTGCTGGCAGAAGAGGAGGATGGGAAGACGGACGATCCAGAGGAGTAGGATGAGGGATGAGGGATGAGGAGGATGCGCATTGGTAATCCAAGCGCTCCGCCGATGCGTCCGTGTCTTGAGGCTGTCTTGGGGCTCTGTCGAGGCCGATTTGAGAGCTTCTTGGGCTCGGTGGGGCCTCTGCTGGGGGCCTCTGGGGGCACCTGGGAGCCTCTTGCGGGGTCCGGGGGCCGGTTCGGCGGAACCTGGGACCGTTTGGAGGGCGTGCTGGGGCCTTCTTGGGATGTGTTGAGGCCCTCTTGGGCTTTTTCTGAAGCCCTCGGCCTCTCCTCTGCGCTCCGTGGTCCGTGTTGGCCACTCTTGGGGCTTCATGAGCCGTGTTGGATGCCTTGAACAACGAACAAGCGAACATGCCAAACTCATACGACACCCTGCGGGGAACAGATGCTTGAAGCCTGTCGCAGGGCTCTTGAGATCCTCTCGGTACTCTCTGGGGCCGTCTCAGGAGGTCGTTAGTACACCTTGGAGCAATACTACGCCGTCTTTGCCCCATCTTGGCCGTCTTGATGGTTTCCTTGCGGCGTGTTGGAGACCTCTTGGGGATGCCTCACTTTTTGCTGGCTCATCTTGAGACAATCTGTAGGCGTGCTAGCGCCACCTCCCTGAGCACCAGGACCATCCGTCAACGGGTTGTGAGCCTTCGAGCGGCCAGTTGGTTGGATCATGCGAGGCCCCCACCCGTTCCGCTCCGCACCATCGCTTGTACTGCTACTAAGCAAAATATAACCCCTCTACCTAATAGAACAATGACTTCGTGGCCTTAGTTAGGTCCACGATGCTCAGGTCTACCACTACAAACATGTGGGTGATTTTGCTTGGTACATCTGCATCAAAGACCCCATATCCCGAATACTTCCTCAAGAATCACATTCCCTCCCAAATTATCATGGGTACTTCTATTGCTTATCACATTGCAAGATTCCCCCGTTCCCACCCCTCGCTCGTCAACACGACCAAGGCCGCCTTTGCTCCCATCGTCGTTGGACCGCTGGGGCCTAACATTTTCGTAGCCTGGTGTGCCGCTGTTAGTTTACCAGGGATGGTTTTCTAGTTCCGATTTTCTGGCGAGGTGCTCGTAAGCAGGGCAGGGAGGGAGCATGCATGAAACAGAGGGGACACTAGTCATGCCGAAGTTGGGTCAGCCCGTGAACCCTGGACCTTAATGGCCAACTTGAGGACAGGGCAGTGAGAGAGCATGCATGAAAGAGAGGGACACTAGTCAAGCCGAAGCTGGGTCAGCCCGTGAATCCTGGACCTTCATGGCCAACTTGGGGACCCCCTGGGAGCACCTTCTTGAAGCGCTCTTGACGTTTTTCAAGGCGTTTGGGGCTGTCCTCGGGCCGTACTGGAGGCCAGCGACAAACTAGGGATGGCGTCAGTTCGCCCTTCCGCGAAGCGAAGCGGCTGGAGAGAATCCAGATTGGGGAATTTCGAGGAACCGACCGAAGCAGCCGATCACCTGGAGCTTCGAATCACCGTCGTGGCTTTTCCGCAGCGCGAGGATATTGTTTTCGGATCTACAACTGCACCAAACACCTGAGTGGACAGTTGCCCAGGATGCTGTATGCGCAGACGACGCAGCGCTGACATCTCCATGTTTGAGACATATGCAGCTTCTGCAGGGCGCTACGACCCAGGACAGTCAAACATTTGGCTTCGCACAGGTGTGGGAAAGGACAGCGCAGATTGAACCGCTTAGTACTAACAGAGTGAGAAGACTGGGCGGATAAGCGACCAACGTTGTTACACAAGCCGTATACCTCTGAGGATAAATTCTCGCAAAACGCACGAATGGGAAATTATGCCATCAGGTGTCTGGGATAGAGTGCGTTTGCATTTCAGCAACGATGTAAGATGTTGACACCCTGTTCCATTGATGAGCAACGGCAGCTACTGACATACACAGCGTGCCTCTTCAGCAAGCTCTTGTATGATTCGTACACCTCGCTGTTTGCAGACTTGATGTTTTTTGCCTGTGCAAATGCCCGTGGAAAGTCCTCGGGATGGTGTCGCCTTCTTGTTCGAGGGTGTCTAAAGACCATGTTACTGGTTGTCCAAGTCCACTCCGCAATCCTTCGTGACCGCCAAGGTAATGTTTTATAATGGTTGCCTTTCTGAGCCACGCGTCAGTAGTTAACCAGCTCGTGCGCGATGCCAACAGAAGCCGTAGAAGTTGGTCTCCTGAGCGTAAAAGCCGGGGTCGTCCGAGACAGCAGTGGACACAATGTGTGCATGTTGTGGCACGCGAGTGGACTTATAGTTGTCGTTCTTTCTGCCCCCCTCCCCGCCTTCTTTCCTCCTCATCCTCCCCCCCCGCAGCCCTCGGATATGTCTGTCTCTGTTTGCCGTGGGAGCTTGCGACAGGCAGCAGGCAAATTTCGGTCGTACCGTCCCATCTTCGATTTGAGGCTGGTCCCTGATATGGTTCAGCCCTCGTCTTTTGTTTTCTCCTTCTCCTTCGCCCTCCTCTCCCTCGGCGATGTGCGCGTCTGTTCTGCACACTGGGTGGGGAAGTAAACGGCCTTCAAGTGCAACCCAACCCGTCGCACCAGCATGTCTTTCCACCATGGCTGATTTGTGTGGAGGCCTTCGCATTTTATCGCTTGCTGCTTCCGCCTGCTGTGACCAGCCTGGGTCCGTGGTCTAGTTGTGCGTCTTTGGTCCTACTTCTGCCTGCCAACGTGCAATCATCTATGTAGCCCAATCGCTTTGTTGACGCAGTGCTTCAGCCAGTCAGATACAAGGTCTTGCCTCCTCAGGTGCAACGTCTGCGGGGGATTGGCCCAAGGGGGGACGCACCGACCCCATATCGCTCACCGGTCCTCGAGAAGGGGCTGGAGGGCCCTCCCCGCCCAGGGCTCTGTGGCTTCGCAGTCGGAGGCCCATCGCCGATCCATCGTTGATGTACCGCAGATTCCAGTTCAAGTGCCCCCCCCCCCTGAGTCCGTCCGCCCCCAACCCCTGTTCCCCCTCTCCTCCTCCTGCTCCAGCGCGAACAGTGGGAAGATTTGGAAAAGAAGTGTTGCTTCAGCACGTGAGGGGATACGACGGAAGCTCCAAGGAATGTGAGCTGCGGCCCATTCCGCCCATCCCCCCGTGAACGCGCTCCGGCTTGTTCGCTCGGCTTGGTTCGCTCGTTCGCTCCCTCCTGCTCGGGCTCGATGCATCGCACATGTCGCGAAGTCCAGGGGTGTGCTCCCCCCCTGCGTGAGCCCGCCCCTCCCCCCAAACCCCTTGCAGGTGAGGCTGTCCTGCGGCCGGGAGCTCTCCGTGCGCGCCGAGGGCCTGCGCCCCGCCGGAGGCGGCCCGCCGCGCGAGCTTCGGGGCCCCGCCTGGCTCTGGATGGTGAGGGCCTGTGAGGGATGAGGAGGAAGAGGAGGCGGGGGAGGAGGAGGAGGAGGAGGAGGAGGAGGAGGAGGAGGACCAGGAGGAGGGAAGAGCCAGCGTGTCCGTCCACAGCGTTGGTCTTACATATGTATGTATGTATGTATGTATGTATGTATGTATGTATGTATGTATGTATGTATGTATGTATGTATGTGTGTGTATGTTTGTATGTGTGGATGTGTGGATGTGTGTGTATGATGCCGTGTATGTATGTTTGCATGCACTCATGCAGGTGCGTGTGCTGGTATGCGATACATGCATGTGTATAGTATGTATCTGGTTGTTTTCGTCTCCCCTCCCCTGGAGCTCTCCGCGGCGAATAAACTTGTCCCGAAACTCGTCCGCTCCCGAAACCTCTCCTCCTCAAAGTGCAGCTCTCGCCTTAGCGCCGCGCACATTCGTGTTAAAAGCTTGCAGCAGTTTCAAGGATGGAGGGCTCGTGTTGTTCAAAGTGCAGATCTCGCTTTAGCGCCGCGCACACTCGTCTTAAAAGCTTGGTTTCAAGGATGGAGGGCTCGTGTTGTTCAAAGTGCAGATCTCGCCTCAGCGCCGCGCACATTCGTCTTAAAAGTTTACAACAGTTTCAAAGATGGAGGGCACGCGTGGTTCAAAGTGCAGCCCTCGCCTCAGCGCCGCGGGGCACCCCTACACGACAGAGGAATTCTGAGCGCGTTTGTAAGACTAGTGCAATATAACTCCACGCGTTCGTCGTCGAAGGCGCTTCTACCAATCTTCTCTTTCTCGCCCTGTTTGCAAGACTATTGTGGCATGCGCTAGTACATATGTAATGCATGTATAAATCTTCAGCGGCGGGGCGCCGATTAGTTTCCCGCTATTGGCCGCCGTGCTGAATAATGTTGGGGGGTTCTTTCTCGCAGAGAATAATGCCCCGTGGGCAACCCTACACGACAGAGGAATTCTGAGCGCACTCAAAAGAGAAGTGCAATATGTATATATCTATATATATATATCCATCTGTTTGTCGCCGAAAGCGCTCTTGCAAATATTCTCTTTCTCTCGTTCTGCTTGCAAGAGTATTAACTGCGCTAGTGCATATGTAATGTATGTATTCATATTCGGCGTCGGCGCCCGCGCCGCGGGGCACCGATTAGATTCCCACTATTGCGCGCCGAGCGGACTATTGTTGGGGGTTCTTGCTCCCAGTGAATAATGCCTCGTGGGCTGCCCTACACGACAGAGGCATTCTGAGCGCGTTTGTGAGAGGATTGCAACATGGACCCACTCCTTTGTCGCCGAAGGCGCCCCTCACAATTTTCTCTTTTTCTCAACAGTCGAAAAGTTTGCAACAGTTGCAAGGGTGGAGGGCTGGTGTGGTTCAAAATGCAGCTCTCGTCTCAGCGCCGCGCGCACTCGTCTTAAAAGCTTGTAACAGTTACAAGGATCGAGGGCTGGTGTGGTCCAAAATCCAGATCTCGCCTTAGCGCCGCGCGCATGCGTCTTTGTCTTCGTCGTCGCATCACTGTCGTAGTCGCAATCGCACACGTACTCGTTATCGTCTTCGTCTTCGTCTTCGTCGCTGGACCGCCCGAACTATAATTATGTTCCGCTATTGTCGGGCGGGATCGTTTTTCCGAGTTGTCAATGAATTCGCCCGAATGATACTTATTTTCCATATATTGGCCAGGGGATTTCTAAAGACTTAACGGTGTTATGTATGTACGCCTGTTCGTATGCATGTGTGTACATATGAATGTGTGTATACACGCACGCACGCACGCACGCACGCACGCACGCACGCACGCACGCACGCACGCACGCACGCACGCACGCACGTATGTATGTATGTATGTATGTATGTATGTATGTAGCTATGCATGTATGTAGCTATGTATGTAGCTATGTATGCAAATGTGTGTATGCATGGGTGTGTGTATGCATGCATGTATGCATGCATCCATATATGCATGCATGTATGCATGCGTGAATGTGTGTGCGTATACATGCATGTGTTCATGCATGTATGTATGTATGTATGTATGTATGTATGTGTGTATGTATGTATCTGTGTGTGCATGTATGTATGTATAGATGTGTTTGCATTCACGTGTGTATGTGTGTATGTAGATATGTGTGCATGCCTGTGTGTACATGTTTGTGTGTAAGCTTGTATGCTTGCATGCATGTAGATATGTGTGTGGATGCGTGTATGTATGTATGTATGCGTGTATGCATGTATGCATGCAGGCATGTATGTCTGCATTTGTGCATGTGCGCGCAGGTACATACATACATACATACATGTATACATATATACATACATATATATATATATATATGCATGTGTGTATGCAGGCATAGGTGTATGTGCATGTACATGTGTATGTGTTGGTGCCGTGTTTGTACATGTACATGGTCATGCAACTGTACATACACGAGTACATGCGAACGTACATGTACCTGTACATGTATATGTATATGTATACGCATATGCATGTGTACATGCGTATGTATAGGTGTATGTCGAATCACCTGTATACGTATACGGACATTCGTACATCTATGTATAAGTATATATATGTGTAGTTGGATTTGTCTATGCCTATGCCGATGTCTATTTATGTATATACACATATACGTGTATCTATATACAAGCATCTATATACATGAATATCATACATGTATGTATATATCCGTAAGGGCTTCGCCCCATGCCGCCGGCCCCCTGTCTCGGATAATGGGAGATGCAACAGCTAAATCATGAGGTCTGGGCGCCGCCGTGAAGCAGTGTCTGGACCTGTTTGTTTTTCGACCCTGACCCCGCCGATCTGCGTGAGGGGTGCCAGCGAATGTCAGAACTGTGGCAAATCCTTTGTGTTTTGGCACCCTGACCCCGCCGATCTGCGTCAGCGGTGCCAGCGAATTTCAAACATGTGGCAAATCCCTTTTGTTTTTTGACCCTGACCCCGCCGATCTGCGTGAGGGGTGCCAGCAAATTTCAGACATGTAGCAAATCCATGTGTTTTTGGACCCTGACCCCGCCGATCTGCGTGAGAGGTGTCACTGGATTTCAAAATGTGGCAAATCCCTTATGCTTTTGGACCCTGACCCCGCCGATCTGCATGAGGGGTGCCACCGAATGTCAGAAATGTAGCACATCCCTTGTGTTTTCGGACCCTGACCCCGCCGACCTGCGTGAGGGGTGCCAGCGAATTTCAGAAATGTGGCAAATCCCATGTGTTGTGAGGCAGGAAAAGGAGGAGGAGCAAAAAGAGGGAGGAGGAGGAGCAGGAGGAGGAGGGAGGAGGAGGAGGAGAAACAGGGTGAGCAGGAACGCGCCACATGCGCCCGCCAGCCGCGCCGCGTGTTGGGCAGGGAGCGAGGTCGCATTCGGACAACGCCGCGTTGGCCGGGGGAACCAGGCGGCTGGGGCGGCGCAGCTGGGCCCAGTTCGGCCAAGCGCAGAAGGGGGAGGGGGGCGGAGGGAGGGGGGGGAAGGCTTCTTAGAAGCACCCCCTTCCTTAGAAGGCGCGGGCGCCCCTTCTGAGAAGCTTGTGGCTGCTTCCCAGAAGCTGTTCATGGCGTGCTTCCAATGAGCAGGTGGACTGTTTCTAAGAGGCTGCTATTGCTTCGAAGCAACAATTCCGTGTTTCTGAGAAGCTTCTGGGGTGTTTCGAAGAAGCGAAACGCCATCGGGCTTCTCAGATGTGCGGGCGACTCCTTCTAAGAGGAAGCCGCCTTCTAAGCAGCTGTCCCCTCTCCCTCTACCCCCTTGTGCGCGCCGCCAAGCGGTACAGGGCTTTCCTGCGTCGTCATGGCGCTGTTGTTTTGTTCGGCGGCGGCCAACAGGGGGCCGATGTCCAGGGAGGATCTCATGGCGGGGACCGAGATCTTTCGGAACCGGCGCTTACGCATCGCGCCCCAAGGCCGGCGTTCTGTCAGCGTTTCGGAACTGTTCCATAGTTGCCGCTGGCGAGCGGGACGAGTCGATGTGACTGCTGGAACACACCAGGCGAAGGCACAGCGTGCACAGATGTGCCCACGCAGAGCTGAGCTTGCGCGCACCTGCCAGTTGCTCGTGCCCTGTCTCTGGCCACCAAAATATGTAAGCGATGTTTATAGAACATTCGCGTCACTGACAACATCGAGCCTAAGGTGGTGGAGTGGAGAAAGGGGTGAAGCACGACGGAGAATGCGAAGGGTGGGAACTGTACACCTGCATCCTCATCACTCACCCATCCTATCCCTCTTGTCTTTCCGTTGTGCCTTCCGCCTCTTCCTTCACCCCTCCTCGTTTTCCCCCGCTGTTCCTCCTCCAGCTCCTTCTTCTCATGTTGCCCTTCCTCCTCCTCCTTTTTCGAATATGTGTCAGTTTGTATTTATATATGTACAGATATTCCTTCCTGCCGCACCCCGAAGCCAGCGGGAGGGCGGGCCCAGCGTTTTGCTTGGGACATCCTCACCAGCCATGATCCTGAAGTGTACACTTCGGCAACAGGTTTTCAACATGTGGTTCTCCCGTTTCTGTCGCGCACATATTTGAAAATATATGCTAAGGTTTCACGGGTTGTGGGCGGCCCGTTTTCAAACGGTGGTTCTTGCCCCAGCGCCGCGCACATTCACTTGAACAAATTGCAAGGGGTTCACGAATTGAGGGCGGGCCGTTTTTTGAATGTTGTCCTCGTTTTTGTGCCACGCGCATTCTTTTCAAAAGTTTGCATGAGGTTCACGGGTTAAGGCGATTATGTTTAATTTGCGCCGCGCGCACTCTCACGGTTCAGGATTGACAGGGCGCAACAGTTTCGTTGTTTCGCTATGTTTTCGTCCCAAGAATAGGGTTATGGCACGGCTCGGGATCGTCAAGACGTAACAGTGAAGTTTAGTCGTGGCGTTGAAGTTCTTGGATTGGTGGTTTGGCACGGTTCTGGATCTTCCAACGGTTGTCTCCCAACGGTGCACTCCTTTCTCTAAGTGGAAATGAACCCTTGCAGGGGCGTGCGACGAGGGAGCTTGGAGGGAAGGTTCATTCCAACATCGTTGGTGAGTCTTGGGTTTGCACTGGTCCTCCTCCTCCTTCCCCTCTTCTGTTTTTCATCCTCCTCCTCGTCCCCCTCCTCTTCCCAGCCGCGATGCCCAGATGCGGCCCCCGCCGCGGCTGCGTGGCAAGCACGGAAGTCTCGATACCCCCGACACCGAGTCTGGCCTCCGCGCGCTCCCACCGTACTTTTTTTTCACCCCACTTCTTACTGCATGTCCTATTGCTACCAGCAGACATGCGAATCCTGTGCTGGAATCCACTGTTTGTGTCGGATCGGGACAGGGAGTTCGAAATCCAGTACGGGTTTGCGAAGGTAGACATACTTATTCTCATTCGGACTCACAGCAAATATATCTGGAAGAAGGCGTATTATGTTGAATATTTACCTCGTTTCAAGGTTGTTCATTGCGGCTACCACCACAAAAGGGAGTACACGAACACGAGCTGCGGGATTTCTTTCTATTTGAATAAGGCCACTGTACGGCATCGAGACGTTGTGCGTATATGGACTGCTCCGATTGACATTCGTGGCCGTGCTGCGGCCATCCGCATTCCATGTTTTTATGACGACATATGCTGTATCGGGTTGTAAGTTCCTCCTCGGCCCCGTGATCCTCGTGAACAGGTGCGACTGGGACTCACGATTCAGACGGTGCACGACTTTGCACTGTGTGTGATATCGGGGCTGACTTCTCGAACTTCCCCCCTGATTGGCACAGATCTGAACGACGGACTCGGACTAGCACCAGGCAATCATGGCCCGATCATGATCGAGAGTTCCGCCCTTGGAGAACATGGAAGAGGCGTTGAACACCAGGAGGGTACTCTAATGCGTGAGTTGGCCGAGCCCTTCGACCTTGCAGCGGTTGACATGCTTTCATTTTTCATTGTGGCCCATCGTACTACGGGACGCCCACAAAATCACAAGATGTACGAGGGTCCCAGCAGGAGTTGCCACGTCCTAAGAAGCAGCAGGATGTATCTTGGATTGGTCATGTCTTTATTCCGTAAACACATGTTGGACACATCCGTCGCTTTTTATTAGTATACCGACCGGCGCGTAGGGTCCAATCTATTCCTGACAGTCGGCCTCGGGATCAGGATCATCGCCCTGCACTTTTTGGGCTAGAACTGAGGCTGCGCCCAGCGGAGCGTGAAGAACGTAGACGTTGGGATGTTGCTGCGCTCGGCCAGGCATTGCGTTCTGAGTTCTTTGCTGGCCCTTTTTCGGCAGAAGGTTGAACGAGCTATTGGGAATCTTATGGCGACGAGCGTATTGGAGCATGTTGAGCAACTGGTTCAGAAAAGCGGATACTCTGGAAGCCGCGTGGAGTCAATTGATTATTTTGCTGTTGGATTCTGGATTGGAGATGTTTGAAGCTACGCCGAAGGCTTTACTTGTGGCGCACCAGAAGCTGGCCCAGGAAAGGAAAGCTGCTCACATTCAACGTGGGCAGGCTCGAGCTGAGATGAACGACAGTCTTGATGCAGTGATGAAACGACCGCGGATAACTCGCATGTGCAAGGCTATGAGGCGAGAGGTACGCGAGCCGCGCGAGTCCCAAGTGGCAGGAGAATTGGAAGACGCACAAGCACGAGGACTTGCGAGCGAGGAGTGGAGGATATGTCGTCTGATGGCGGGCGCGGGGGCGGGTCCGAGGCGACGCCGCTTCGGCCAGATTGCTGAGAACACATCCAGTATGCAGGAGTGGGAGGAGGACCTTGCTCCCCCTTCGCGTCTGGGGGGGCATGTCCGCGAAGGTGATCGACGAGGCTGCCTTCGTGGAGGGCGCTTCGCAGTCTGACTCCAGGGCCCCCCCGAACGACGACGACATCGCTCATGCTTTCGGGGGCCCCCAGGGAATCTCCAATGGGTTCCGCACGGCCGCTAGACGTCGTGCACCTGTTCCTTGGAGCGTTCCTAGTGAAGTCTGGGCCATACTCTTGAGCCAGCGCCCCGGAGTTCGCGATCGCGTTGCTGGTCTGGGGGCCGAGGCCCCGACGGGCCGAGGTGACCTGATGGGGAGGTGGGTAGCTGGCATTCTGATCCAAATACGCCAACACGGTCGACTTGTTGCACAGTGGAATATGTCGTGCACGTATCAATTACCTAAAGGAAAAGGAAAGTTACGTACTCTGGGGACTAGAATGTTACACGGCTTATGCTCATTCGGAAAGATGTGGGTAACAATTGCGGAGAGACGTGAGATGATGGTTCCGTGTCATGATTATGGCTACCTACTTAAACGCTCGCGCGCAGGTGCTGCGCGTGCTACGGCTGCCTTAACGTGGAGGGCTCAAAAATGTAGAACTTCAACAACCGATACTAAACATGATATGCGTAACGATTGTGCTTCGGTGCTGCACTCGTCCCTCGACTCGGCCGTCGATCGTCTTTATCAACCTGGGGATGCGGGGATCGTGCGACAAAGGCGCCGTAATGCGTGTTTTCGTGTTTGTGCTGATGGGGGGGGGGGGGGGGGGGGGGGGGCGCAAGATCTTTCAACTTGCGATGGGAACTACATGGGGGACCTGAATTGCACCACCGATCCGTGCCTGGCAAGTTTCACGCCATGCTGCGCATCCGCCCTTGATCGAAGGTACGCGTGCAATAACGGGGGAACGGTTCTGACAGAGTACTGAATCAGCAGATCAATGCTCATGGCATTCACCAGCATGATGGTACATGCCATCGGTGCACTTCGTGGGACATGGTGCTCATCGGTTTTCCAGAGCTGTTTTTTTTTCGGGGCCACGGTTCGGATGCTCCACCAGGGGCCGCACTTCCGATGATTCCTTTCCTGGGGGCGCTGTTTACTCCGACAGGGTCTTGGGCTCCTGAAGGCGCTTCCAGATGTTCGGCGGTGTCTCGGGGATGGGATCATATGCGTCGCTTCTGGTCCCAATGCACCTCATTGCGTGCTTTAAAAATGGCTTTTCGAAGTAATGTTGCGGGTGCTGCTGTTTCAGGATTTACGGCTCTTGTTCTTCTTGAATCTCAGGAAGCAGATTTAAATTCTATGTGTCTTCGGCATCTCCGCGTGCTCCTAGGTGGAGCCGCCGCGTCTCATGCAGCGAAGGATGCGGCTGGGATGGAGACTACCGTCATACGTACTCCCCCTGCACACGCAATTTGGCGGCGCGCGGGCCTCGTCCCTATTGGCCTGGAAGTGCGTGTCCGGAGGCTCAGAGAGTGGCAAAAAAGTGGCGCGTTCACCTGGGTGGAATATGCAGCAGTTGACCGCTGTCTTCGGCCCCCTGGACCCCGAGCAGCCCCCTGAGTCGCTCTTCCCTTGGCGCCCCAGCGTTGCCCCGAGGTCGATGGATACATCACGTGCCAATCCCTTGGCTCGGCATTTTTCCTTGCTATTGAGCACATGAGACGTACGGGGGAGGGGGCGAACGTGGTGGGTGAGACGGGTGGGGATTATCTCAAAATACTCCGTGGGATGATTCTTGGTTTCGAGGCCTTTTCAGTCACGCGATGTTCAACAATTTCGGGATGAGTGGCTTCTGCGCAAGGGCCCCGACTGCTTGGGCCCCCCTGATCCACTGGAGCTCGCGACGGGGGGCCTCGTTTGCGAGCTTTTCACAGACGACAGGCTCGCGCGTGAGCGCCGGTTTGTGTCTCGACGGGCTTTGCTCGTGCACCAGGGGCGGGCCTCTGGAGGCCAAAATGGGTTGCAGTGATTGGTATCTAGGGTGATGGTTACTAGCCACTGTGTGGCTTGTTCGTCAACGTTTCGGTCTAGGGATGCTGCAGTGCGACATCGTGCGAACGCGCGCAGATCTGGTCGTTGCAGAGCTGATGCATCACAATATGAGCCCCCGATACGTGACCCTGAAGCGAGAGTGTGCCCCGTTTGTCTTGAGCCATTTGTACCTCTCGAGCTTCTGCAGCGGCACCTTGTCATCCATCTCCCACTTCCTCTTCCTGAATTTGTCTGGCATGTTCACGGCGGGGGTCACGAGGCGGGGGTAAGCGTCGGCGTCAGGAATCAGCATCGCTTCGCGGTGTGGCACACCGAAGTCAAGGATCTTCTCCTCGATGCGGTCACGGAGAAGTTCCCCTTCATCAAGATCCAGAGCGCACGCAAGGAGGGTCAGGTAAACATTTTGTTGACGAGCGAACCTTCACTCAACGCGTTGATTTGTTGCTTAGAGCAGCTGGGAGCCACCGAGAAAGTCGGGGTGGCGCTGATGAACCATCTCGAGCGCATCCTTCAGGCATTCCTGTCAGACGAGATCTAAATGTGCATGGCGAACGATTCGAAATGAACGGCGATCACAGCATAGATTGTGGCTCAGTTTCTTTACCTTTCAATGGTGCGACGTTTTGTGGCGATGGGGTACACCTGTCTGCTATACCGTGTCTGTTTGGGAATGATCATCATTGCGATACAACTATGCGATGTTATCCGTCTTTTCCTACTGGCCCCGCTTCGAAGGGAGCTCGTACCCCTACATTGGTGAAGGGCTGTGCTGGACAATCTGGGTCACGGGAGGTTCTGCAGCTTGGTTCTACTTCGCCTTTCAATGCAGGGGGTGCGACGTCAATGGACGATGGGATGCATTTGTCTGCTCTACCGATGTCTGGGGGTGAACGTATCGCGCTTACGGCTATGCGATGTGCGACCTTTCCTACTTCCTCTGAGGCCCTGCGTGCTGCCGCCGAGGCTGCTGACCCTCCGCCCCCTCCTCTGATCCTCCCCTCCGCGCCGCGCCCGTCGAAACGTGCCCGCATTCAGGCTGACACGGTCCGTGTCTTTCGGACTTCGGGTTTCGGTGATAGCGTCGCTGGGTCCGCGGCCCGTCTCTTGGGGTTTAAACCTTCGGTTTTTACGCGTGGAAGCCCGGGGGCTGAAAGGCTCTGTGATTTGTGAGCGGGCTGGAGGCCTGAAATTCGTGGCAGATATGTCGGTCCTACGGCGATGTAGAGGTGTTCGGATGTAACCCATGCCCCCAGAGGTGTCGGTCGGTCCTCCTCTTCTTCCTCCTCCTCCTCCTCTTCCTCCTCTTCTTCCTCCTCCTCCCCCTCCTCATCCTCCCCCTCATTGCTCCCTCCTTCCTACCCGCTCCCCATACCCTCTCTTTCCCTGGCCGCGGCGGCAGTCGCGCGCGGCATCGGCCGTGCGAGCATGCGAACAGGCGCAGCCGGGACGCTGGTGGTGGGCGCGCGGGTCGTCCTCGCCGGGCTGGCCAAGGCGCCCTCGCTCAACGGCCGCGAAGGCCAGCGCCTCTCGCCGAGGCGTCGTTGATCTGGGTTTCTGGTCGCCTTTTCTGCCTTGTGTTTGTCTCCGAGGGTTATCCTCGGCTGGCCGTCGTCGTTTGCTCGGGAGGAGCGCCCGCCCAAGAGCGGCCGTTGTCAATCTGGGCAGCATTTTGCATTTTCCGTTTGGCATCGTTCTTGTTTGAACCGCCCAAAGGTGTCCAAGGAGTCCAAGGTGCGGGGCGGTGGGCGGGGCTATGACGTGCCTGGAAACGTTTGGTGGATATTTGTCCCCCGAGCTTTTTAGAATTTTCTGTGCACCGTCCTGCCCCGTTTTATAGCATATTTTCGGTCAGTGCATTTCGCTTCGTTTCCTCTTGTCGTTTCTTTAGAGTTGCTCACCGTCGCCGTTGTGCAGTGTTTTCCTCTGCTGCTGGCTCGCCACATGTAGGAGGCTGCGGCCACCGCTGTTGAGAACATGTAGGAGGCTGCGGCCACTGCTGATGTGGGAGGCTGCAGCTGGTGCGTAACAGGAGGGTCCACTATTGAGATTATCCAGGACGCCTACTGCGAGCCACTGCTGCTTTGTTGGCAATGCCGATGTTGCCGACACCTTGCCAAGCTATTGGGCTATGCCTTCCTTAAGTTGTTGTGGAACAACTCGGGGAAACACTTGGTAGAGGAATAGACGGAGGAGGAGAGGAAGGAATTGGATGCGGAGGAGGAGGAGGAGGAGGAGGAGGCGGAGGAGGAGGAGGACGAGGACACCTTTGGGGGGCCTCTAGGGCCTCCTGGGAGCTTCCTGGAAGACTGGGGACTCCTGAGGGCCTCTTGGGGGGCTCTTGGAGTCTCTGGGGGCCTCAGGGGGGCTTCTTAGCCGTCGGAGGCAGTCTTGGGGGCCTCACTGGGGCGCTGTCGGGCAGTCTTAAAGGTCTTGGGGCCCCCTTGGCCCGTCTTGGGGCCCTCTCTAGGCTTTTGGGCCCTATGGGGATATCTTAGAAGCCTCTTGGGCCGTCTAGGGCCACCGAAAGATCTAAACATCGGGACCGCAGAAGTCTTTTTCGGGAAACGTAAGGAAGATCACCGATTATCTCTTGGGTGCTGTCTGGAGGACCCTTGTGGAGCCGTCTTGGTCGGTTTGGTGGGCCTGTTGAGCTGTCTTGAGTCCGTCTGCGAACGTCTTGGGCCGTCTTGGGGTCATCTTGGGCCATCTCGGATGTATCTTAGGGCCATGTTGGACGTCTTGGAAGCGTCGCGGGACCGTCTTGGGGGCCATCTTGGCCATCTCGGAAGGATCTTGCGACCGTGCCCGTCGGAAAAGCCATTGGGATACTTATTTTCCGGGTGACCGGCGGGTTTGGCCGAGACCTGGATGTTGGTTGATGGGCCCAAAGTGCTAGTTGCAGACTCGGCCCGCCGTGCACCCCCCTGCAATCAGACGGTGGCGGCGGATTTGGTGGCCTTCGGCCCATCCCGCCACCGTGCCTGGGTTGTGGGGTTGTGGGGCCGAGGCTTTTGGATGCCTGTTCAGGTCCCTTGGGACGACTCTCGGAAAATGGCCGGGTTTCACCCGGTGCCGGTTTCGCCCAGTGTTTTCCGCCAGGTTCTCTTCGCTTGCCGCCTCTTTCGCCAGGGACGGTTCCGCCTGGTGTCGTCTTCGCCTGGTGTCGTTCTCGCATGGTCGGTTTCGCGCAGTCGTTGCCGCCCGGTAGTTTTGTTCGCACGGTCGTTTTCACCCAGTCGTTTGCGCCTGGTCGAAATCGCCTGATCGTTTCGTTTGGTTTCGCCCAGATGTTTTCGCCCGGGCGAGATTTTTTTCTTCCTCCGTCCTCCTGGTCCTTCTGCGCCACCCCTCCTTCTGCTCCCTGACCCCCAGCACGTATGGAAGCGAACAGAGACTACTCCGTCTGGTCCGTTTCGTGGCAGTTCTGGGAAACGAAAGACATACGAAATAGGAACCAATTGTACTCGCGACGTGGCAACACCTCAGAGTCGAACGAAATACCATTCAACTCTACTCGCTGCCTGCGCTTGGGGAGCATGCTATTCCACTCGTAGTCGCCACGTGGTACCGCCTGGAGTCCCAACAAAATACGATTCCACTCGAATCGCCATGTAGCAACGCGGGGGCGTCGAAATTATCCTGGCGGATGGCCCAACCATATGCAGCTGTGAAGACCGCCGTTGTGGGTATCGCCTTCGGTGGACCTCTTACTGGGCCACTAATCTTGCAAGGGGTGTGCCCAAATGGGGCGGAGACGCATGCGGGCGCAGCCATTGGGGCTTTCGGTGGTGCTTCATATGGGGCCACGATGCGTGTGAGGGATGTGCCGAAATCGAGCGGTGCCGCCATGCGACCGTCGCCACTGCGGCCTTCGGTGGAACTTCCTCTAGGGTCACGGAGCGCGTGATGGGGTATGCCAGAATGGGCGGGGGGGACGCATTCGACCGTCGCCAGTGGGGTCTTCGGTGGATCTCCGTATTGGGCCACGGAACGTGTGTGGGGTGCGCCGATATTGGCGGGGGGAGACGCATGTGATCACAGCCAGTGGGGCTTTCGGTGAAGCTTCACGTGGGGCCCACCCCTACGCCCACGCCCACACATCACAGCGATTGGGGCCTTCGGCTGTGCTCCCTATGTGGCCACGAGACGCCGTACTGGGTGGCGCGAGACGCATGTGGTCACAACCCTGGGGTTTTCGGTGGAGCCCCCTGTGGGGCCACGAAACGAAGTACTGGGTCGCGAAGGACGCATGTGGTCACAGCCACTGGGGCCTTCGGTGGAGCTCCCTATGGGGCCACATGGCGCCGTATTAGGTGGTGCGGGGTGCATGTGGTCACAGCCGCTGAGGTTTTCGGTGGAGCTCCCTACGTGGCCGCGGGACGCCGCACTGGGTGGCGCAGGACGCATGTGGTCACAGTCACCTCGGGCTTTCGGCGGAACTCCCTATGTGGCGATGAAACGCCGTATTGGGTGGCGCGGGACGCACGTGGTCGCAGCC
Source organism: Prorocentrum cordatum (assembly GCA_963575745.1). Lineage (NCBI taxonomy): Eukaryota > Dinophyceae > Prorocentrales > Prorocentraceae > Prorocentrum > Prorocentrum cordatum. The sequence continues at coordinate 676,031 of CAUYUJ010010113.1, forward strand.
GTTGGTGTCTCTGTGGAGCTCCATATGGGGCCGCGAAGCGCCGTATTGGGTGTCGCGGGACGCATGTGGTCACAGCCATTGGCGTCTTCGGTGGAGCTCCTTGTGGGGCCACGAGGCGCCGTACTCGGTGGCGCGGGACGCATGTGGGCACCGCCGCAGGAGTCTTTGGTGGAGCCGCCTTTTGGGCTAAGGCGCACCGTCCTCGTTGGCGCGGGACTCATGCGGGCACCGCCACTTGGGCCTTCGGCGGAGCTCCATATGGGGCCAGACGGCGCCGAACTGGGTGGCGCGGGGCGCGTGTGGTCACAGCTTTTGGGGCCTTCGGTGGAGCTCCCTGTGGGGCCACGAAGCGCCGTCCTGGCTGAGCGGTGTGTATGTGGTCACAGCCACTGGGGCTTTCGGTGGGGCCCCCTCATGGGCCCACGAGACGCCGTACTGGGTGTCGCGGGACGCATGTGGTCACAGCCGCTGGGGCACGCGGTTGAGTTCATTATGACCACGGAATACAATATTGGGTGCCGCGGGACGCATGTGGTCACAGCCTTTGGGGCCTTCGGTGGAGCTTTCTATGGGCCCACGAGGCGCCGTACTGAGTGTCGCGGGACGCATGTGGTCACAGCCGCTGGGGCACGCGGTCGAGTTCATTATGACCACGGAATACAATATTGGGTGCCGCGGGACGCATGTGGTCACAACCTCTGGGGTCTTCGGTGGAGCTTTCTATGGGGCCACGGAGCGCCGTACTGGGTGGCGTGGGACGCATGTGGTCACAGCCACGGCGCGGGACGCACGTGGTCGCAGTCTTTGGGGCTTTCGATGGAGCTCTCTATGGGGCCACGAAGCGCCGTATTGGGTGGCGCGGGACGCATGTGGTCACAGCCGCAGGGGCCTTCGGTGGAGCTCCCTATGGGGCCACGCAGTGCCGTACTGGGTGGCGCGGGACGCATGTGGTCACCGTTTTGGGGGGCTTTCGGTGGTTCCCCCTTGTCAGGCCACAAACCGCTGCATTGGGTGCGGAGGGCAGAGGCAGGGATGGGAGGATGGGGATGCGGGGCAAGGAGGAGAGGGAGGAGGAGGAAGAGGAGGAGGAGGAGGAGGAGGAGGAGGAGGCGGAGGAGGAGGGCCGCGGGGCGCTCTCTCTGCAAAACGAGGACCCAACACCACAGGATGGTTTGGACAAAAAACAACGACGGCGAAGACTCCCCTCTCATCATCCAAGTCCCCGCCCTCCTTCACATCCCTCGAGTAGTCCTCATCGGCCTCCTCGAGGCATCGCCTGACAA
>CAUYUJ010010113.1:682313-702313 GCA_963575745.1 Prorocentrum cordatum
AAACTTGCCAGCAGGCGCTCGGCACAAGACTGACTCGAGAGATCCCGAGGCTCGTGGCTATAACACTTGCCAGCGTCTTTGATGCTGTTGCTAGTCAACGTGAGATGATAGCAACTTCGATTCGCAACTTCCCCCTTTGATTATGAAGTTCGGCATCCGCGTCCCTCTCCACAATATATTCCGGTTGCACGGGGATAGTAACAACAGAGGGCTTTAAGGGGTGTGTGTTTATTATCGCCCGCGCCGGGTTAGCGATTTTGGCTCAGGTGGTTTTGGCTCGGCAAGTTCAGCTCATCGCGGGCTGCCTCGTGAAGGACAGCTGCCAGAAAGCTTTGGCCATGAGCTTTTTCTGGCCAAGTGCTCGCGGCAGCCGCCGCCGTTTTCGCGGGCCCGCGGCTTCTTCGCGAGCAAGCGTTCGTGCCCAGCCCGCTGCGTCCCAGCCGCCTCCGCTACAGCCGCCTTGGTTGGGCTCGCACCGGGCTCGCGGACCCCATCGGCGATGCGGCGAAGAAGTTCGGCAACGCCTTTTTACGACAACCCCCTGTACCTCAAGCCCCCCAGGTCGTTCCTGGCGGATGTGGCTACGAAGCTCATCGAGAATATGATCGCGACGGGTGCGAAGGCCGACGCCGCACTTCTCAAGAAGGCCGAGGAGGCCCGCCACAAAGCCATCCTCAGCATCGGCGCCGCAGAGAACGGCGCGGCCACGCGCGAAGCGTTGGACGAGGTGAGTGCCGCCTTCGGTGCCCGAGGAGACCGCGATGGAGGCCGACAGCGCCCTCGCAAAGATTACCGACCCAGGAGTGCCGGCGCACTTGAAATCCTCAGCCCAGTCGGGGGCGGCAAAGAGGGGGGTGATGACTGGGGGGGGGGGATATCATGACGTGGGCCACGATATTTCCCGAGATTTCATGGCGCCTCTTCTCATTTCATTGCGTCCCTGGCCCCCCCCGCTGGGCCGCGCACGCGCAGCCAAGGGTTCCGCGGCCGACGCAGCGCTCGACGGCTTCCTCGAGTTCAAAGACGTCGGCAAGGCCAGCCAGACCGGCCAGGCCCCTGACTTTCTATCGTGGGACGCAGGCGGCGCCGCTGCAAAGGAGCTGTCCGAGGCCTCGTACCCGTTCCTGAAGAAGACCCATTGGAAGTCAGACCTGCGCTTCCAGCCGCTCCCCCGGCTCGCCGCGAAGCAGGCTCTCAAGGCCGCGAACAAGGCCAGCGTCAGGGGCTCGAAGATTGGCGCCGACGAGCTCAAGACTGGGGCCAAGGCGCACGCCATGGCCCTCACGAGCATGGGCGCCCGCGGCGTGACCCCCATGGAAGACCTACGCGGCCGTCAAGGCGGCCGTGGGGCGCACGGTCGTTTCCACGCCGACCTCGAAGGTCACGGGCGCGCGCAAATGCTTTCACCGGCACCATCGAGCCACAGGTGCCCTGGAACTTGATGCCTGATGTCAGCAAGGACGTTAGCAAGGCGCACGGCGCCTTCCTCGAAGCCGAGGACGTCGCCAAGGCGCCGCAGGCGGCCCACAAGGCAAACCAGCACCGAGTGCCTCGGGATGTCCCTGGGCCGTTTATTATGTCTTTGACCTGAGGAGACAGGCGGGGCCGCCTGCCCTGCCCGCGCGCCGCCCCCCCCCGCTGCGACGGGCCCCCGCGCGGGTTGCCCATCAGCGCCCCGCGCGCTTTGCGAGCGGGCGGTTCTGCGAGAAAGTAGGGAGGCGTTGTGGGATTTGCCTTTCAACGTGGCGTGGCTGCGTGGATGCGCGCGCTGCAACTTGCCCTCGTGCCCTCGGCCTGCAGGGGGGAAGTGGTTATCGTTATTACTTTTTTTGATTCCACGAGAACGCGTGGCATTCCAAGTGTTAAGTCATTTGGATTGTCGCGCGATCCTTGTCCTTGTATTTCTTCTTATGTATTGTCCTCCTTGCCCGTGTCGGCGCGCATGCAGTTGCAATTGCGCGCGTTCCGGGATGCGCCTCCAGCTGGGCCCGAGAGTTTCAGCGACGGCACCGCCATCTTAGGACCGTCCAGCAGCGACACCTGAAGTCCCCGCAGGTCTTCGGTGTGGATGCCTTTGGTCGGGCGTTGCCCCGAGCATTGCGCTCGCACGTTTGTTCCCCAATCAGAGCTTGCCTCTGTGGGGGCCCTCGCGGATTCATATGGTTAGGTTAGGTTTGCCGCCGAATTTCGCTGCGCGCCCGGGTTCCCGGGTGCCCAGGGGTGCCCGGGCGTGCCCGGGGGTGCCCGATAGCCCTACAGCCCAATAGTCCGATAGCCCTATAGCCCAATTGCCCCATAGCCCTACAGATCTATAGCTCCATAGACCTGTAGCCCTCTAGCTCAATAGCCCTATGGCCGTATAGCCCTAGAGCTCTATAGCCCTATACCCCTACACCTTATAGCCCTATAGCCCTGTAGATCTACTACCCAATATCCCTATAGCCCATATAGCTCTATAGCCCCCAAGCCCTAAACATATTACAAGTCAGGGCACTACGCAGTTTTGTTCGTTGTCACAAGAACGCGCACCTAGCAGCGTTTCTCAGCCCCCCCCCCCGCCGCGGGCACCGCGAATCGCCGCGCGGCCCGCGGGGGGGGGGCGGGCGGGGCGGTCGGGTAAAGTGGTTGGAAGAGGAGGGCGCGCTCAGGTCCTCGTGCACTTCGCGTTCTGGGTCTTGGCCCCCTTCGTGACTTTCTCCCCGCAGCGGGGGGTGGGCATATATATATATATATATATATATATATATATATGCCCCCGCGCACGACGCGCGGCGCGGGGGCGCGCAACGGCCAATCGCGAGGCCTGCGCGCTCAGCGCGCGCGTCGGCTTGCCGCGGTAGCGGCGGCGGCGTTTTCCTTTCCTCATCACCGCGCGCTCCCGCGGGGCGTCCGCCGCGCCCCGCGGGTGCGGGCCTACCTAATGGGCAGCGCTCTCCCCAACCCCCGCAAAGCTGTCTAGGGCAGCGTCTTTTGTGACTGGGTTTTTCCCCAGTATCGTTTTTTCTTGTAACTGTATTCGCCCTTGCTGTAGCACTTGCAAGTGTGCGCGTGCTGGTAATCACGCTCGCGGTTGTCCTTGTATGTTTGATTGTCTGTGCGCGCGTGCTTTCACCTGCGTCTGCCATTCCACATGTGCCCCCCACAGACATTCCACTGTATGCGTGCGCGCATGTACCTTCACTTACGCTTCCACTTGCCACTGTGCATGTTGTTGTGCGCGTTTGTGCTCGAAGTCGTTTTATGCCGCTGTGTGCCCTCCCGTTGCGCGCGCACTCCGTGTCTTTGGACTGCATATGTGTTTTCGTTCGCCTTTGCTTGCGCGCTTCTTTTGTGTTGTTATTTTGTTTGTTTTTCTCTCTCTCTCTCTCTTTTTCTCTCTCTCTCTCTCTCGCTCTCGCTCTCTCTCCCTCTCTCTCTTTCTATCTCTCTTTCTTTCTCCCTTTCTCTCGTCTGGCAACACTGGAAAACCATCTCGTGAGGTTGCAAGCCCCAGGAGATTGAATTCAGCATTTGCCCTGCTATATCCGTGGCCGAAATTGGCCTGACCCTGCCATGTTCCATTTCATCCCGCTTGGTCCACCGTGGTCTAAGGGGCAACCCGGCTTAATCCGGCCTTTTGGTCGGGCCTGGCAGTTTTAATTCGTTCCTACGAAGATTTCCGGGAATCACGAGCGGCGATCATATCCGTATCCGCGCCCTCGTGGTCTTGACTCCGGGGCGCGAGCCCGCGGATGCACGGTCGCACGGACAACCACGCCCCGCGCAGGGCATCCGCGAAACAGCGCCCCGGATGCAAGGGGTCGCGGCCCAGGGGCCAGGCCCGCCAGGCCGCGGACACGAAGACGGCCGGACCGAGGTGCAAGATCGGGGTCGGGTCGGGGAGGCGACCCACATGTTGTTCGTGTCTGCTGGATGTCCCCGTGTATCCGGGGGGTGTACCCTTGGATGTGTGTTCTTCTGTCCGAGGTCCGACTGCATCTTTCTGCGCCCGCGCGGGGTTGCTTGCCGGGTTCCCCCCCCCGGCAGGCCTTGAAAGCCGAGAACCTGGTGCTGGCCGTGGCGGAGCCGGCGCCCGAGGAGCCGGCGGCGGCGGAAGGGCCGCCGCAGGCGCCCGTCGACCCCTTCGAGCAGGCCCGGCGGTTCGGAGAAGGAAGGGCTTGTCATCGCTCGGACGTGTGCATGTTTCCGTCGGCGAGGACCATCGAAGAGCATCCTTGATCACTTGGCGAAAGAACCACGCACGAAACCGAACAAAAACACAGGGAATGGACGTCCGAGCGATGGCCAGGGGGTCCTGGCGGGACGAAAGGGAAGGAGGGTAGGGAAATGGGGAGGGGTACGAAGTCTGTGGCACGCAGCTGGTTTCGGCTCCGCCACCAGGCCCATTCCTCCATGCGTGGGCGCATCCTGGCGCCAGGAGGCGCCAGGAAGACCAGTTGCGTGAGCTGATTCTCTACCCTGCCTTTTGCGATCCTGCCCTGCCGTGCCCCCCGGGAATTGGGCATCGCTCCACTGGGGGGCGACAAGTGTGGCATGAAGACAAGTACATTTCTCGAGTCCCGAAGCCGCCTTTCGGGCCCTCAAGGGTCCCTGCAGGGGCCCTGTAGGGGCCCTGTAGGGTTTTTGTTGTAGTCCTCGCGGCCTCCCCATTTATCGTCCCCAAATTACGCGACGTCCAAGGGAGGAGGATTCATTAAGCAAAGTACATGTAGTACAACCCCGAACCCTGATAACACACAGTATTCGTGGCCTAAGTTCGGACCGCGTGTTCTCGGGATATCCCTAACATGTTGTTTGACACATCGGCAGAAAGACCCCCTATCCAAATTGTGCTTGCTCCTCCTAAGTTAGGTCCCCTCACAAAGGATCAAGGGAACTTGTTTTGCTTATCAGATGAGGGCCAGCCACGCGCAGATGTGGGGGGAGGAGGGGGGAGGGCTTCTTAGAAGTACCCTGCTTCTTAGCAGGAGCGGGCCTTATCTACAGATGTAGGCCCGGCGCCTTCTGAGAAGCCACCCCCCCTCCCTCCACTCCCTTGTACGCGCCGCCAAGAGGGTGGGGGAGAAAGAAAAGTAGGGCAGGAATCAGGGGCAACGCTAGGGGGCGGCCACCCTCAGGGGGGGATGCATCGACCCCCGATCGCCAGCTCATCGCCGATGGGCGCCTGATGGTCGCTCCCACCCTAGAGCGTACGCTTTCGCTGTCGGGGGCGTCAATATAGTCGATAAATCGGCGATGTATCGCCAATTCAAGCTCGATGTTTCCCCCCTGAGCTGGTCCCCCCTTGACGTTCCCCGCCCCCACACACACGAGCAGCAAGACGAGGACGGGGAAATGGAGGAGGGCGAGGATGACGAGGTGGAGAGGGCGGAGGGACGAAGAGAAAGACCGCCAGACAGCCCCTGAGGCCACCAGGCCTGGATCCACATCCAAAAGAGGTGTGGGCGGAGGGGGGGACACATTCGACGAGGGGGAGGAAGAAGAAGAAGAAGTTGCGTAAACGTAAACATAGATGTTCGGAGGCCCGCGCGGATCTTTTGGATCTCCGCTGGTCCCCCCTGACGGCGCCTGTAGCGCCCCTCCTGGCGTGCTCCGCGCGCGTGATGGAGGGGGTCCAGCTCCGATTCAAGAGCTCCGCGTGGACCGAACATTCCTCGTTCTGTATTTTCTTGCTCCAGGTCACTGCGGAGATGCTGGAGGTCACTGCGGCCAGTCGGCCGCAGTGATCTGCAGCATCTCCCAGGAGTTGCCAGCGTCCCCTCCTTCCCTTCCCCATCGCCCTCCCTCAGCCACCCCTCCTCCCACTCGACCCCCCTCCCTCCACCATTCCCCCCCCCCTTCCTCCCCGTCATACCCCATCCCTTTCATCCTTCACCATGCTGCTTGTTCTCTTCCTCCTCCTCCTCCTCCTCCTCCTCCTCCTCCTCGTGATCACTCCTCCACCTTCTCCTCCTCCTTCCCCGCCCGCCCTGTCGTGTTGGTGCTCTGGGCCGCCTGGTGCCTCGGTGCTGGGTGGCCCCCATTGGCATCGACGGGGGCTGGCAGGCGGGCTCGCGCACCCCGCTCGTCTCTGGATCCTGGGAAGCTCCCTCCTCCTTCTCTTCCTCTTGATCCTGGGAAGCTCCTCTCTCGATCCTGGGAAGCTCCCTCCTCCTCCTCTTCCTCTTGATCCTGGGAAGCTCCTCTCTCGATCCTGGGAAGCTCCCTCCTCCCTCCCTCCTCCTCCCTCCTCGTCCTGGGCGGAGGAGGAGGGAGTAGGAGGGAGGAGGAGTCAAGCAGTGATCGGCGCACGGACTGCTGCACCCCTCCGCCCCCCTCGCTTGCCTCGGCGCCCGTGGCGCGCCGCCCGCGCAAGCTTTTCCAGGGGGGGCGGTCGACTGCAGGGAAGGCTGAACTCTCGCCGGAGTGACCTCGAGTGCGGGCGCAATGGGGTCCCCCGATCGCCGAGCGCGATGCGGCAGCAGCGCCTTGCGCGCTCGTGTGTGGCCCCCCTGCGGCCCTCAAGAAGCCGCGCACCAAAGGTCACTCTTGCCCGGGGAGCAGATGGCCGCTGGCTGTATGTGTGTGTTCGGGCTTGTAAGAAGGCCGGGATTGCCAGTGGCAACGCTAGGGGGGATGGACTCGGGGGAGAGTGTCTCCCCCCTGAGCGAGTCCTTCCTCGTTCTCGTCCCCCCTCCCGCTTCCACGTGTCGGTAGGGCGGACTGGGCGCTTCCGCCTGGGACTTCTTGACCACCCATCAGCCTGAAGCTTGATCTCTGCAGCAGGGGGCTTCGGGAATGGGGGTCGGGTCCTTTTCGGGGTGTGGCTCTCGCCTTGGCGCCGCGCGCGTTCGGTGGACTCTGCAGCAGTTTCAGGGTTTCCCGGGTTGGAGTCTCAGGAATTGTGATTTGCCGCTGTTTAGGATTGTCAGGACCTAACGGTCATGTTGATTCGCGGTGTTGAAGTCCCAGAGATCGTGTTCTGGTGCGTACGATTCAGTATTATCAGGACTCGTCTGCCACGTTTTGTCCAGACGTTGAAGTTCCAGGAATTGCATTTTGGCACGAATAATTGTGGATTTTCAGACGGTCGTCTTTTATGTTGGCGCTTCCCGCAATGAACATGAATGCTTGAAGGGACTGTGCGGAGGGAGCTTAGGGGGAGGGTGTGTTGCATCATCGTTGATTGTTCTTGGGGTTACATTGATCCTCCTTCTCCTCCTCCGAGTGGCCCATTCAGCCTGACTGGGAAAGAAGAGTGTAGAGCTATTCTTTCCCAGTCCGTTTTCTGTCACGTTTTTTTTCAGTTTCAGTTTCTGTTCACGTCATACCTGGGGCACTCCGCTCAGTTTCTGTTCACGTCGTTTTTTTCTTCAGCGGTGCATCCCAACGACGGTGTAGGTATAGTGCAGTTGCAATATTGTCTTCAGAATTGAGCCACTATTGCATGCGTACGACATGGATCCTGCTGACGCGAGCAATTAGAGAGCGCATTGATATCGTAATGCAATCAGACCAGTAGTGGTTAGGCGCGCAAGCGAGCAAGTCAGGAGCAAGCGCTGAATTGACCTCCTCCTCCGCCTCCTCCTCCTACCTTCCCCCTCCTCCAGATTCGAACGTTTCTAGGCTCGAGGGGACGAAACGCTTCAATGTCAAGGTTATCGCACGTTTCGCCGGTTCTCACTGGTTTTCCAGCCTCGGAATGAGGTCCAGCGGCTGCGCCTCGCCAAGAGCGGTCTGTGGGTGCCCGGCTCGCCCCGAACGGCCGCCGAAGAGCCGAGTTGTGACTGGAAAACCAGGGGGCCAACGGTAGGGAGGGATAGGGCCAGCGGAGAAGGCATTGACCCCAATCGCACACTCATCGCCGATAGGGCCCCGATATCCCACTCCGACCAGGAACGTGCGGCTTCGCTATCGGAGGCCTATGACCGATGTATCAGCGACGCATGGCCGATTCCAAGTGCACGCTTCCCCCCTGAGCCAGTCCTCCCGTGCATTCCCCCCCTCAGACGGAAAGAGGAGGAGGAGGAGGAGGACCTATGCTCCGACGGTCGCTTCCCAGTCGTATCGGATTTTGTTTATAGTTGTTTCATGTTTTCGGAGGTTTTCAGGGCAATCGGATGCTTTCCAGCAGCTGCGCCTCGCCGAGAGCGTTCCGAGTGTGGCCGAATCGTCTCGAACGGCCGCCGGAAACCCGAGTCATGAGCCGAACCAGATCTTCGAAGTTTGGATTTGTTCAATTGTGGCACTTTTCCTCGACTTCGACCTCTTGGGACCGTTTAGCGGGCCCGGGGGCCATCAAGAACGGATCAAGGACGCGCAACCACCCCCATGAATGGGGTCGGACCCCCTCATGGGGCCGCGCGTTGAAAAGATCACGTCGTCGGTTGTCTCGGGCGGTGGATGCGCAGGCAGGCGCATTGCCGATTCCAAGGTTATGCTTCCCCCCTGAGCCAGTTCTCCCGTATCGTTCCCCCTCAGGCGGAAGGAGGAGGAGGAGGGCGAGGACGGAAGCTGGGTCCTTTTCGTTTGTCCTGCGAAGTCGTTTTCCTCCGCACAGTGGCGCAGAAGACGCAAGGCAGGAAGATGAGGATGGGGAGGAGGGGGCCCCACGGTTTCGAGGAGCAGCGGCAGCAGGCGGTCCCAGTGCTCCAGGGGGAGGGGGAAGCATCGGGGGCAGGACCAGGACCAGAACAGCTCGCTCCAGGAACGCTCTCAGGGCGCTCGAAGAGCGCTCGGGAGCCGCCGCGGCGCCCGACGCTTCCCCCAGAGCCGCCGGGTCTCAGAGATACCCCGATCTCGGGCGGGTGTTGAGGGGGGGGTTCACACAATTGCGGGGTGGAGAAAGGAGCTCCAAAGAGGTGCCTCTTTGGAACCCCATGCTGGCTCCAAAGGGCCCCCTCAGGGCCCCTTTCTTCACCCCCCCTCAGGTCACCCCCCCTTAACACTCGGAGGTGGATAGACCTCCTACCCTGACACGTCGATTAGGGAATTGGCCGTTTTCGGTTCGCGAGAGGGCGTCGCGGCCGTCATTTTCGCGGGCCCAGGTCCGTCGGTTTCGGTCCGAGTCCCAGGCCGTTCTCATTCAGGGGAAGTTTGTTAAAGGGAGGCTTGTCCACCGCCGAAACCCGCCCGACGATCTGCCCCGATCCGGTTTTTGTCCCGGTCCCCGGCTTCGAGGCGCGCGCGCGGGCCCGAGCCCGCCGGAGAGCGGACGCGTGCCCGGTCGGCGGCAGGCGCGCCGGAAGCTCGTGGCCTTCGTGGCGAGGACAGTTCCCGCGCCCCGTCTCGGTCCTCAACATCGTTTGACCGACCTCTATCCCCATTTGACATCGTCTACAAGGAGCCCGCAATGCGGCACCGAAAACCGCATTGCGCTTGAGTTCTAGTCCATAGTGCGTTGATGTTTGTGTTGTATGATGATTTGGGTTTCTTTCTTTTTTGTGTTTCCAGAAATTCTTGTTGTTTGTTTCAACCAGAAATTTCTGGTTTCTGGTCCTTGCCTGTTTTCTTCAAGAAGAAGCTCCTCAGGGATCCCCATCCAGATCCCCGCCATCTCACCCCGCCAGTTGGGGATATGCCCCTCGAGACCCAAAGGACACGGCCTGTATCCCAGGAAACGGCTAATAACCCCATCTGGGGAGGTAAACGGGCCAGTGCGGCCCAGGCCACGCCCATGGGGATTGGGGGCGGTTGAACGATGCTCACCTCCCTCGCTCCCCCTGCCCTGTCCGTACCCTCCCTCTCTCGAGGCACAACTTACGGTTTAAACCTATGCTTTCGGAGTTCCGCGCGGATTTCTTGGATTTGCGCTGGGCCCTCCTGGCGGCACCTCCAGCGCCGCCCCGGGCGGTCCAGCGCCGATCTAAGAACTCCGCGCGAAGTTCCGAAAGCTTACGTTTATGGCAGACACCACCCTTCCTCCACCCCTCTCGCTCCCCTTGTTGCATTCTGTTTGTGGCTTCGGATGCCCGTCGGGAGTACCCTGCCAACGGGTTATGGCTGAAGGCTTTGACTCGCCGCGAGCCAGCTAGGGCATCAAGGTAGCCACACCTGGATCACAGTTTGATGGCGTCCACCTCGCTCCACTCCTCTCTCGCTCCCCCTCCCTCCCTCCCCTGGGCACTCCTTGTCAGGTAGGCGCAAGCACGGATCAGGGTCAACGTTGGGGGAGAATAGGCTCAGGTGGGACGCATCGACCCCCAATCGTCCACTCATCGCCGGCAGGGGCCCGATGCCCTTCCCCGCCCAGGAATGCGCGGATTTGCTATCGGGGGCTTATGGCCGAGCTGCCATCGATGCATCGCCGATTCCAGGTCGATGTTTCCCCCTACCAGAGCCTGTCCCCCCTTGACGTTGCGCCCCGCGCCCCTCCCTCCCCCCTCGCCAGATCGGGCGGCACTGACTCCGTGTTTTGTTTTTTTTCTGCCGATCCACGAATCTGGCGCCCGCGCACCGGATACACAGACCCGTAGCATGAGCCCGACCCTGCGGTTGAATCCAGCACTTGGCCTGGGCCTGTGATACGATGCCTTGTGACGTCGAGGTTTGATGATCTTACGAGAGGAGAATGGCCGGGCCACCCTTCAACGCCCAAGCTTGCGGTACAGCCGGGGGAGAGGCAGGGTGAACAAAGACGTCCCTCCTCATCAAAGTTGCAGAACAGGTGCCGGGTCTGATGCCAGTGAGCCGCGCGCCGCTTGGCTCGACGGCAAGAGGCCGAATCGTCGGTAAGAGTGACCCTTCGCGGGAGTGGCCTGTGGTGGCTCAAAGGGGGCCCGGTAATTGTCCTATGGGATTGAGCTCGGTCTCGCGTCGGCGCAGGCGGCGTGGGGTTGCGCTCGCATCTGAGCGCTCCAGGGTTTTGCCCCCCCCCCCCCCCCCCCCTTCCTTCTCAATCGACCGCAACGCATACGTGGTACCCTACAGCGCGCTTTAGTTTGCCGAATTCTGGTCCAAATGCCAAATCGCCTGGCTTGAATAAGTTGTTTGATGATACATGTTAGCCAGCGTAGACCCCAAACAGTGTGTTCCAGCGTACCATTGATGCAATTTATGTGGTGCAACCTTTGAGATGCACAGACTGTAAACACTGTGTGCGGTGCAACCTGGGTGATGCAATACAGATTGTGCAAACAAAGCATCAAAATCACCGCAATGAACAGTAAGGCAAAGCAAGTCAACTCAACGCACATCAATTCACAGCAGCGCGAAGCAGCGCACATAAAGCAACGTCAAGCGATGTAATACGCAACGCGAAGCAACGCAACATAATGCAACGCAAGTCAAGCCAATGCAAAGCACAGCAGTCCAACACAACCCACAGCAATGCAAAGCACTGCCAAGCAAAACAAAGTGATGGAAGGCACGGCATAGCGACGCAAGATACTGCAAACCATTTACAACCAGTCCAACGCAATGTGATTGTAAAGCAGTGCGACTGCAATAGCACGACGCGAAGCAACGCAAAGTAACGCAACGTAATACGAAACAATGCAGAGCAATGCAGCGCCATGCAAACCAATGCAAACTAATGCCAAGCAGTGCAAATCAATGCAACGCCGAGCAGTGCAACTCAAGGCAACGCAATGCACATTCGTGTAAAGCAGTGCAGAGCAATGCAAATCAAGCAATACAACGCACTGGAAACCAGTGCAACGTAAGGCTCAACAATGGAACGTTGCGCATGCCCAGAGGTCCAGAGCGTCGGGGCTGCGACGGCCGCCACATAGCTGCCACACCCACAGGCAGGCCCAGCATACGGGCGGCGACGAGGTGGAGGAGAAGGCCCTTAGAAACGTCGTCGGAACCCCCAGGAGCAAGCACAGGCTGGGGAACTTCCTGTGTGGAATTCGAGCCCCAAGCAGTCGACAGGCTTGCTATTGGAAGCTGTTCGCGCCCGTGTGGGGGCCCGCGGGCCCGGGGGGGGGCGGTTTGGGCCATTGCCCCGTTCTTGCCCGCATTCTCTGCGCGCGCTCTCTTTCTCTCTCGTTCGCGCCTGCCCCGCATCCCTTTCTCCTGCTCCCTGGTCTCACCCATGATCTTAGTACTCTTCCTCATCCGCCTCCGCCGCCGCCGCCTGCCCTTTCGATTCCCACTCCCCACGCTTTCCGCTCCGTTCTTCTCTCCCCACCCGTGCTGCACAAGCATCAGAGCCACATTCACGCTGAGTTCCCCTCCTCCCCCTCCCTATCCTGCCGATCTTGCACCTGCTCGTGCTCCTGTTCCTCGCCCTGCCTTTCCCCCTTGTCCTCGCCCCCTGTGGCAAGGACCTTCCCTGCTGGCAGCCGCGTCGAGATTGGAGGACTCGTCGCGGAGAAGGGGAGGAACAACACTGGTGACCCCGCGCTGAACGGGGAGAAGGCGATCGTGCAGAGGCCGCGTGATGAGGAGAGTGAGGAGAGGGAGGAGGCGGAAGAATGGGGGCGGAGGAGCATGATTGGGGAGAGTCGAGCGGAGGACCATGATGGACACGTAACCCCACGTCTCTATGCATGCTTGCTAGAAAATTGTCAATGGCATAAACATAAATTTTCGGCGCTCCGGACAAATTTCTCGGATCGGCGCTGGACCCCCTGGCGGTGCCTGCGGCGCCGCCCCTGGCGCGCTCCGCGCAACAAGGAGGGGCGTCCAGCGTGGATCCAAGACCCCTGCGCGGACCTCCGAAAGTTTCTGTTCATGTCATCATGTGTTCTCCGAGCGAAGGAGCATGACGGAGAGGCTGGGAAAGAGCAGCGTTGGACGACTCGGCGTTGAGAGTTGGTGGCAGCGCTCGAGATTCTCCTTCGATTTGCCACTTCTTTACTGCTTATGCTGTTCGCGACCCCGTTGCCATCTCTTGCAGCGCCTCATGCGCGCTGCGCTCTCTTCTCTTTCGTCTTCTTTCGTTATCCTTGGCTTCGTCCTTCTCCTCCTAGCTCCCTCTCCCTCCTGCCCTCCATCCCATCTCGACGAAAGCACGGGAACTGCTGAAACAGAAATGTTGTTCTACACCCTCATCGGTCGAGCCATCTCGGCTCAGGACCTGCTCCACAGGCCTATCTTCTTGGTTCTTATCTTGCTTGTTGTGTCGAGTGTGGTGTCCTCCTTTACTTGGGCGGTGAGGGTCGGGTGCAGAGCACCCAGGGTGATCCCTGTGTCTTCGCGAGATGCTGAACGTGAAGATTTATCATTTGGCATGAACATGCATTTTCTGAGGTCCGAACGACTCCGACAGCTCCCATGCCTATGCATCAGAGTAGCAGATGCCTCTTCTGTCAACCATCCATCCATCGCCCTCAGCGGTTTCCACGTAAGGCAGGGGTCTCAGAGGGATCTGCAGTCTCGGCCTCAAAGGTTGGCCCCTTGCCGCGGCCCCGAGGCTCGGGGCCGAAACACGCTTTCGCCACCCCTTGCCTTGTTTCCCTCCTGCTCCGCTTCTCATCTCCTTCTCGCCCCCCTCTCTCCTCCCCCCTCCGCTGGTCTCCCGACGCGCCCCCATGCTTGTCCCTTGGGCGAGGCTCGACGACGAGGAGGCGGGCAGAGTCATCGTGATCGTGGAGGAGGCGTCACGGAAGGGTAAGCCCGAGCCGAAGGAGTCGCGGATCAAGTCCATTCACTAGGATGCAACTCCTGGGGGGGGGACATGGGTACATTCTGCATCGGTGCTGTTCTTGTCGCGGTCGATAATCGGTTTAATCTGCGCGAATTTGGCTCGACCCAGCAATCCATCTCAATCCAGCTTGTGAAGTGGCCCCCTGAATCGGGCTGAGTCGCCCTGAATCGTTCCAAGGAAGACTTCCCAGGAGTTGCCTCCTAACGTCCACCACGAGAACCTCACCGTGCTCAACAAGCCAGCCGAGGCCGCCATCTCAGCGTGGGAGGGCTCGGCGCCCGATGTCTGTGCGCTCGGGTTGGCGGCAGAGAGCGAGAGGTGGAGGAGGAGGAGGAGGAGGAGGAGGAGGAGGACGAGGAGGAGGAGGAGGAGGAGGAGGAGGAGGAGGAGTGGAGGAGGAATGGGGGAGGAGGAGGAGGAGGAGGAGGAGGAGGAGGAGGAGGAGGAGGAGGATGAAGACGCAGAGGAGGAGGAGGAGGAGGAAAGGACGACTGACGACGACCATCCCGACGACGACGACGACGACGACGACGACGACGACGACGACGACGACGACGACGACGACGACGACGACGACGACGACGACACAGCGAAGACGAGGACGAGCGGCAGGACCTGGAGCGAGAGGGGGTCGGATCGGCCTCGCTCCGAGGGCCGCAACGGCACCCAGTGTGGGTCCCCCGGCCCTTCATGGTTCCGGCGGGTGTCGAGGGGTGGGACCTGAGTAGGGGAGTGAAGAAAGGGGCCCTGAAGGAACCCTTGAGGGTCCTGGGCTCCAAAAAAGGCGGCCTAGGGGACCCCTTTAGCCCCTCTCTTCCCCCCCCATCAGGTCACCCCCCTCCGTAACACCCGCCCGAGTGGTGCACGGCAGGATGGCGCTCGCGCGCCACTTGGAACGTGTCCTGGCGCTCACGTCCGAACGGGCAAGGCTCTCGAGGAACAGAACGGTCAGAGGCATAGGTTTGAGGGCGCAACGGTTCGTGCTCGAGGTTCGAAGTTTTCCGTTGCGCTGTTGTCGGTTCTCGACGGTTTTTCAGCCTCGGGGTGTTTTCCAGCGGCTGCGCCTCGCTGCGAGCGTTCCCGGATTGCCCGGATCGCCCCGAACGGCCGCAAGAGGCCCGAGTTGTGGCCCGAAAACCACCTGTTCTCTGGCCCCTCCATCCAAGGCGGGAATTGATCCATATCCACCGCTTGGAGGGTCGGTTTTCGGAGCCTCGGCAGGCGGTGGATATGGACATGTTCAGGCCCCCGGGGGCCGAAATATATACATATCCACCGCCCGCTGGGGCACCAGGACGTCGGTTCCCAGGCGGTGGATATAGATAAATCCCCGCCTCGCACTCTATCGAAGAAAATCAAGGATCAGAGGAGGACCAGTTGAGACACATGTAGTTGGCCCTCGGGAGCACCCCCTCGTCGCACTCGAGTCACAGGTGCGTCCGGAGCCCAGGGGTGGTCTGGAGATCCAGCTTGAGCTGCCCCTGTCGCGACGCACCCTGCAGCAAGGTTCTCGAAGACCCGAACACGCTGCAACAGAAATCGTCGGAGGTCCGCGCGGATGTCCTGGGCCCCCCTTGGAAGCGCCTCTGGCGCGGTCTTTGCCAGGCTCCGCTCGCCATGGAGGGGGGACTGTGGCGCGCTCCGCCCGCCACGGAGGGGGCTCAGCACCCATCCAAGACATCAGCGCGGACCTCCAGATGATGTTTGTGTTTTTTTGCTGTATTTCAGCTTGTCCGAACCGAGCGGCTGCTCCGCGCGCCGTGGATGGGGGGTCCAGCGCCGATCCGAGAAGTCAAGATGTCTGCGCGGGCCTCCGACAGCTGCTATATAGTTCGGTTGTTGTTCTTCTTCCGGAATCGGGGTATCGATCTCCGTGGGCATTGGCAGGCGGTGGATATGGATAAATACATATAAATATTCGTATATGTAGATACATATACACACATATATATATATACATATATAACACCTATATATATGTATGTATATACAATGTGTATATATATATATATATTATCGTTGGTGGGTATGGATACTATACATATATATATATATATATGCCCCGCCTTCCGAAGCACCCGAATAACCATGTCCAGGGGGCGTTTATGGAGAGATCCCGGCCTCGCACGAACAGCCCCTCAGCCACACGCAGAGGGTGGCAGGGGGAGAGGGGAAGGCTCCTAAGAAGCCTTCCCCCCTCCCCGTCCCCCCCTTTCGAGTCGGTGATCGACTACGGAATTGATTCACCCCAGAAAGTCATGTTGCCGTCGAGTCTACGAGAGATACGCAGGGTGCTCCGAGATCAACTGAGCATTCTGCACACTTTTCGCAGATCCGACAGGCAAATCTTTTTCGGGTTCGATCCATTCTGTTAGTCGATCCCCTCGTCGACCCCAGTGCGCGCCGCCAGTGAACAGCCCCTCCCGCCGCAGAAGACACGGCCTTCCTCGCCAGCGGCCCCGCGCCTCGGTTGAGGAGGGCAGCATTCGTGCCGAACCCCGAGCGATTGCCGCGAAGCGCGCCGAGTGCGGCGCGCCGCCGCAGCGGCGAGAAGCCCGAGGCACCGGGTCGGGGGACGAGAGGCCCCTGAGATCGGGCGGGTGGCAATGGGGGGTGGCCCAAATGAGGGGTGAAGAACGTAGCCCTAAAGGGGCCCTTTGGGGCCCCTTTTGGAGCCAGCTGGTGCCCAAAAGGGGCCAGGTCCCCTTTAGGGCCCTTTTTCCACCCCCCCTTTGGGTCACCTCCCATTGCCACCCGCCCGATGAGAACTCGGGGCTCGGGAGACGGGGGTCCATGCAAACGGGGGTCAGCCAGAGCTCCGGATCTCGCAGGACCCTGCAGAGCCAGGGGTGCCATGACCGGGGGTTGCGTGCAGGCTCCTGCAGGATCTCGCGGGATCCTGCAAAGCCCGCCTGACCTGGGTCAGTAGATCCCCGAAGACCCAGTTGTTTACACGCAAGAGTGACCCTGCGCCGGAGTGACCTTTGGTGCGGGTTCATTGGGGCCCCCCCGATGGCCGAACGCGACGTGATAGCAGCGGCCTGCGCGCTTGGGTTTGGTCCCCCCGCGGCCCCTCAAAATCCGCTCACCAAGCGTCACTCTTGTCTAGGGTCACTGTTGCGTGTGACCGAACCAGGCGGCGTAGGACCTCTCGACTCGGGCGGGCAATAAACGTGGGCGTGGGGGGGGGGGGCGAGCCTCGCAAGGGCCAGGGACGAGAGGCCCCTGAGAACCAGGGCGGCGAACGACCTCTCGAATCGGGCTGGCGGCGGGGTGGGGCAGCAGGGCAACGGTAGGGGGGATGCACTCGAGGTTCCGGGTTCAGGTTTTCGGGCGTTTTCGTTGGTTCCCCCCCGTTTTCCAACCTCGGGGTGCTCTCCAGCACCTGCGCCTCGCCGAGAGCATTCCGGGGATGTCTGGATCGTCCCGAACGGCCGCTGGAGAGCCGATTAATGAAGCAAAAACGAAACGAACCATTCGGGAGGGGTCCGGGGGCAATACACGTGTGGGGGGGTCGGGCATTGCAGGAGGGGGGCCTGAAGAGGCCCTGGACGGCCCCTTGAATTGCCACCGCGGGCGCAAAAGGTGCCCGCCGGGAGCACGTGTCTTCACCCCACGCTTGCTGCCTCCGCCCGGTTAGCGAACGCTTGGTCGACGCTGGCGGGCGACCTGGGCACCCTTCATGGTCTCAGCATCTTTTCACCTACTCCCATCCACCCATTGGGCAAGTGTATCTCAGCCCCACCACCCACCCTCATAGGCGGGATTGATAAGGCCCCTCGAAGCCCGAAGGAGCAGGCATACATAATCCCTACCTGGACTGGTAAGTCGGCCAGTAGGGCCAAGGCCACGGCAGTCGAATAACAAACAACTCCATGGACATTTGAATCAATACATGTGTTGGGCAATCCAGGTTGATCAATCTATCTTGTGCAATCGTTGTGGAACCCAAACAATATGTTTCTAGCCATATAAATCTGCAGTATTTGTGGAGCAATCTATGTGGTGCAACGGATTTGTTGTCTCAGTGAGAGTTCTGCATTCCATTGCTCGCGCAATCATCCCACCCACCCATCCGCAACTTGGTTCGCAAAACCCATGCGGTGGCGATTTCGATGAGTGCTTGGAGTTGGCTGGTGCATCTCTGCGGCTGCGCTAGCCCGCGCATGTTCGCGTGCGCAGCGGCCAGATAGTTTGGCGCTGCCGACACGGCCGCGGTAGCGCTGACTGCTGAGCACTTCCCAACGGGCACTTCAGTGCGAGTCGGCGACTTGGGCGGGCGCGGTATCATGGCAACGTCGACAGTGGAAAACGCGATGATGATGGTAGCGATGCTGGTGACGATGATGACAATGACGACGGCAAGGGCAGTGACGCCGCCGATGCAGATCATGCCGTCGACGATCATGGTGCCCTCGCGTCGGCGATGAAGGTTTTGGAGGGAGTTCGACATCCGCGCGCGGCCGACGCGCGACAGCGGGCCGCATGGTTTCATCTGGCACGGATCGTGCCCCCCATTCCCCCCTCCCCCGCGCGCAAGGGCGTTCGAACGATTTGGACGTGCGGCGCGAGGGGCCCATTTGGCCGAATTGCACGAACGTGTTTTTTACCTAACAGCTTTTGCTGATAGGTTTCTAGTAGGGTCAAAAGAGAGCAGCAGATGACTCCTCAGGGGGGTCTGGGCGGGTGCCGGGGAGGAGAACCGGGAATCGTTTTGCGCCAACAGTCACACACTTCGTGCTCTTCGACCTCCCAGAACTCCATTCCCGGGCCACATTCTGGAGAACCGGGAACAGAGCCGGGCTCGCTTTTCGCCAACAGTCACACACTTCGTGCTCTTCGACCTCCCAGAACTCCATTCCCGGGCCACATTCTTCAGAACCGGGAACAGAGCCGGGCTCGCTTTTCGTCAACAGGCACGCATTTCGTGCTCTTCGACCTCCCAGAACTCCATTCCCGGGCTACAATTTGAGTGCCCGGAGCCAACTGTAGGCCACTTCGTGCTCTTCGAGTTCCCAGAACTCCATTCCCGGGCCACATTTTGGATGCCCGGAGCCAACTGTAGGCCACTTCGTGCTCTTCGATTTCCCAGAACTCCATTCCCGGGCCACATTTTGGATGCCCGGAGCCAACTGTAGGCCACTTCGTGCTCTTCAAGTTCCCAGAACTCCATTCCTGGGCATGATTTTGAATGCCCGGAGCCAACTGTAGGCCACTTCGTGTTCTTCTAGTTCCCAGAACTCCATTCCTGGGCCACATTTTGAATGCTGAGGCAGGCTGATGCTGCGGCCGAGGCAGGCTGAGGCTGAGGCAGGCTGAGGCTGAGGCCGAGGCTGAAGGCAGACTGAGGCTGAGGCTGAAGCAGACTGAGGCTGAGGCTGAGGCAGGCTGAGGCTGAGGCTGAAGCAGGCTGATGCTGAGGCAGGCTGAGGCTGAGGCTGAGGCTGATGCAGGCTGAGGCTGAGGCAGGCTGAGGCTGAGGCCGAGGCTGAAGGCAGACTGAGGCTGAGGCTGAAGCAGGCTGAGGCTGAGGCTGAGGCAGGCTGAGGCTGAGGCAGGCTGAGGCTGAGGCTGAGGCAGGCTGAGGCTGAGGCTGTGACTGCGACTGCCGTTGCCGCTGCGACTGTCATCGCGAATGCGACTACGACTGCGAGAACAGCAGAATTCTACAACTGGATTTTCATCTGAATCTTGAGGAGACTGCTTTCAGATATGCTTCTACATATCGCTGTTAGGTTGCTTTGCCGGGATAATCATACATATATTTTAACGTGGTTGTTTCAAGAATTCGCCGGAGCGCGAGTGCAGACATGTTTGAACAGTGGTGTTGCGACACCATGTGTTTTCCAAGGTGTTCGGGGCCATTGGTTTTAAACTCCTTACGCGGGTTTCGGCTTTTTGAAAGATTTCGGCATGCGCGCGCGACGACGCGCGCAAGGGCATTTCGTCCCATTTGTGGCAAGGGATTTTTGTGACAGCGCGCGCACAAAGGCGTTCGAACGCTTCGGACATGCGCGCGAGAGACCCGTGTGGTAGCAGTTTATGAAAATGTTGGAACAACCTCTTTTGTTCAATACTTCGCAAACGCAAGCTTGTGTTGAACATTCGTGTTGCGAACACATGTGTTTTTCTCTATGTGTTCGGGACGCTTGGTTCTGACATCCTTTTTCGAAACCTTGCGGATTTCGATCGGTTCCGGCATGCGCGCGACGACGCGCGCGTGTGCATGTTGTACCATTTGTTGCGACTTATGTTTGGGAGCTTTCGGCTGGTCATCCGAAGCTGTTTATTTGTGGCGTTTTGGTTTTGGGGGTCTTATACAAAGGTCACAACTTCCAGCGAGTGATGACAGGTATCGGTATCGGCAAAACAATGCTCATGGCCACTTGGACGGAATCGGACCGGCCGGCCGCCGCTGCGGCGCCCT
>CAUYUJ010010113.1:707313-876056 GCA_963575745.1 Prorocentrum cordatum
CCATTGTTGTGTATAGAATGTCAGAAGAAATCCTTGTGACAAAATGGAGCGCGTGTGAATTCCATCGAAAACGATGGAAAACAAATCCTCATGGACAAATGAGCGCCGCTGGAATCTACGAGTCCCCCCGACTCCGCCCGCATCACCCTAACTCCCATTTGCGTCCAGGAGGCTTCAGCTAAACTGGCCGTCCGAGAACCAAGTGGACCGATTCAAACGACCATCCTGCGGTGCACGCTGAGATGCGCACGTGCGTTGTAACGCCAAGCCGCACGACAGGGGGGAAAGAAGGAGGAACAGGGGGACGAGGAGGAGGAGGAGGAGGAGGAGGAGGTGGAGGTGGAGGTGGAGGAGGGGGGAGGAGGGAAACACGTCGCAGTCGATTATCAGAACTTTCCAGGCGTGGCGTTTATCCGCATCAGATCCTGACGTACGTGCTCCTTCTACCTGTCTTATGCACGCAGGCACTGTGGTGTACACCAGCGCTGCGTTGCACGCGGATGCTGTGGTGTAGACAGGCGCTGTGGCGTGCACAGGCGCTGCGGTGCACGCAAGCATTGTGGTGTACACAGGCGTTGTGTTGCACATGGCTGCTGCGGTGTATGTACACCGGCGCTGTAGTGCTCCCAAGTATTGTGGTATACACGGGCGGTGCGTTGCACACGGCTGTTGCGGTGTACGCAGGCGCTGTGGTGCACGCGCGCGGTGTGGTGCACGCGAACGTTGTGGTGTACACAGGCGCAATGGACAAGTCGCCACTTACATGCTGCTTGCGTCGTCGTCGTCGCTCGTCGCTCGTCGCTCGTCGCGTCGTGCGCGCGGGCGCGGCTGTGGTGCCGGAGCCACACGGTGGGGGGGGCGTCAGGTCATACCCCCCCTCGCCCTCCCCCCCCCCATGACGCCCGTCATCGCCGAACATAAAGCAACGCCCTCCTGGTGGCCACGCGCCTCAAATGTAGGTGCGTGCTGGGGCTGCGGATTGCGAGGATCAGGGGGCGAAGGGAGGTGGTACGATCTAGGTGCTCGCGCGCTACACTTGACATCCCACCCCTCATCCCTGCCCACTGCGTTGATTTTTCTCTACCCAGGAGCGGGTGCCACCCCATCGTGTTGTGGGCAATCTGCACGGGGGACTGTGCACTCTGGATGATGTGGCGAAAGGGCAGGAGGAAGTGATGGGCGAGGAGGAGGAGGAAGGAGGAAGGAGGAAGGAAGAGGACGAGGAGGACATGAAGTCGGAGGGGCGGGAGGAGCAGGAGAACTAGGGGAAGGCGGAGAAGAGGAAGTGGTGACAACGCCAAGGAACCACCTCGATCCAGAATATGTGGCCTGCGCTGGGGCGAGAGCGCCATTTTGATTGATTGGAGCACCGCGCTGATCCTGAAATGAGGCCAGCGCTGCAGCTCTCAAAGCCAGCGTGCGAGAAGCAATGCACGGAGAGGGCGGGACACTTCCAGAATGTAGTCGACGGAGAGAGTAGTATGTACGCATTCCTTGAGGGCAGGGCTCGAGCTAAACGGTGTTTTGGCGATGTCGTGGCCCGTTTTCGTTTTGGTCTCGTTTTGCAGCAAAGGTGGAATGACGACAGAGCGAGGGAACACGAAAACATATCGAAGACGAACAACAATGTTGAGCTCGAGCCCTGGCTCATCTTCCTCCTCCTCCTCCTGTCCTCTTCCTCCGTCATCCTCTCCCGCCCTATTATCCCCATCTCCTGCCGGCTACCCCCTCCTCCTCATCTTTCTCTCTTCTGCACGCAATTGCGGTCGTACCCTTCTTGCTCGTATGTTCATCCCCTTTCCCTTCTCCTCACCTCCTGGGTAGTCGCCGTCGTCGCCGTCGCCTCATATCCTTTCCCTTCCCTCCTCGTCGTACCTGTCGCTGCCATTCTTGATGGATGATCCGGAATGATGGATTATGGACGGAGGGAGGCTCACTCTTCTCTGGAGGGTGAGCAGCCCTCCTGGCGGCGAAAGGTGCATTATCTTTCCCTCCGATGTTTTGTCGTCTTCGGTCGGTCGTTCTCGTCGTCGTCGCCACGGCGATGCGCTACCCACCCTCCCCCATGTCGAATTGTTACTCCCCACTCTTCGCTCGTCGTCGTTTGTCGTCGTCGTCGTGGTGGGCTCACTCTCCCCTGGTGCACGGGCCCTCCAGCCTTGCCCCTCCTCTTCCACCGCCTCCTCCTCCTCCCCTGCAGCGTTCCGAGCTGCCCCGGTCGCCGCAGCCCCAGCCGCGCGACACCCGCGCGGCCGCGATGTCCGCCCTCCGCGTCCCCGCCGCCGCCGTGGCCGCGCCGCGGGGCGCGGGCGCCGCGGCCCAGGCGACGCGGGCGTGCGCCGCGCCGCGCGGGGCCGCCGCTGGGCGGCCCGCCGCAGCTCCGGCGCTGGTGGCTCCGGCGGCTCCGGCCCTCGCCGCCGCCTGGGCGGGGGCGGCCGCCTGGAGGCGGCGGAGGCGCCGGCGCGGGCACGGCGCCGCCGCGGCGGGCCGCGCTGCGCGGCCCGTGGGTGAGGAGGACGGACGGTGACGAGAAAGACGACGAGGATGACGACGAGGACAACGACGACGAGGACGACGAGGACGACGACGAGGACGACGACGAGGGCGACGACAACGACGACGACGACGACGAGGACGAGGACAACGACGAGGACGACGACGACGAGGACGACGACGACAACGAGAACGACGACGACGACGAGGACGACGACGACGACGACGACGAGGACGACGACGACGACAGCGAGAATGACGACGACGACGAGGACGACGACGACAAGGACGACGACGACAACCACGAGGACGACCAGGAGGAGGAGGACGACGACGACGATGACGACGATGACAACGATGACGACGATGACGACGAGGACGACGAGGACGACGAGGACAACGAGGACGACGACGCCGACGACGCCGACGACGAGGACGCCGCGCAGCCTGGTTGGGACCCCCTCCCCAGACATGATCGCGTCGTGAGGCAAACCACGGCGGATAAATGTTTGCTGCTTTCGGCATTGAGGGGCCATCGCGAAGCCTCGGCACGCAGGAAGAACGACTCGGGATGAGAAGCTGCGTTTTGCGCCCACTCACTCCGCCATACAGACTGAAGCGACTGGCGACCCCCGGAATCGATCGGCGTCTAGGTTCTGAACGCATGTCTGCGCAGAAATTACCAGGGCCGTCGAGGAGGTCCTGGGGAAGGGGCTGAGACTTTGGGGGTCGGCGGGGGCGGCAAACGGGGGGTGAAGAAAAAGTACACCTTCCGTCAACCGTTGTTGACCGTCAACCTTCGGAGCCCTGAAGGTGCCCACTGGAGCCCAAAACGTGCAGGAGAGCTGCACGTCCGCTTCACGCCGCCCCCACTCAGCCCAGGGGGAGGAGGAGGGCGGGCCGGCAGGGGAGGTCTGGGGTCATCTGCAACGCCTGGATCCCAGTGCTGCAGGACGACGACACTGAGTGGCGCCGACAGGGCGGAACTGGCCAAGGAAATCGGGGGCGTCGCCCCCCCCCCCCCCCCCCCCCCCCGTCACCCCTTCCTCGCAGACTGGGGCCCGAGTGCCCCAACGTGCCCAGGAGCAGAGGGTGTCCTCGTCGCGGGCCTATCGCCGATCTCTATCGGCGACGTGCCGCCGCCCCCCCCCCGCGTCGCTTCGGGCTCCCCCCCGGGCCCTTCCTTGGCCCCAAGGGCCGTCCAAGACTGGCCCAGGGTGAGAGGCTGGGCTCGGGGAAGGCCTTGGGGGGTCCAGGGCCCGTTTCCATCGGAACCCCGCCTCCTTCCAGTTGCCTCGGGTCACCGCCTCCTTCACGGCAACAACAAACAACAACCGCCACGCCGTCCGGGCACAACAAAGAACCATAGTCACAATTGGGCGTTTTTTTGGAGGGCCTTTCGGGGGAGAACCCACACCGACCTCGGCATGAACACTCCTCTTGTGGTTGTGGTCGAGTTGGTCGTCCTGGACGCCCACTTCTACCACAACCAGTACTGAGAAGATTTCGGTGCTCTGACGATTGTTGGCATGGGCAAGGCCTCCCCCAGCATGTGTCCTCGATGTGTTTGTCGTCGCTGGCTGTCTCACACGTCGAGAGCCAGCTGGCGGCTCCAGACCTCTTACCAGCCTGAAGATTACCCCTATCCCTACGATCCCTGTGCTTTGCATCGCATCATCTCGATGCCGATCTTGGGGGCCCCCCCTCAGCTCCCGAGGGCGCTGCCCACGCGATTGTCATCGCCCTGGGCTTGCACAGGAGCAGGGCCGATCGAGGCTGGCTTGGCATCGCTCGGACGTGTGCACTTCTCCTTCGGCGAGGACCCTCGAGGAGCATCCTTGATCATTTGGCAAAAAAAAACAAACAAACAAAAACACGCACAGGGAATGGACGTCCGAGCGATGGCCAGCTGGTCAATTGGCGGCCCCCGGCCTCCTCGCGGTGGCCCCCGCAGGAGGCGCCGCCACCCGACGAGGGGCGCCGGGCGCTCGCCGGCTCCCTGCTGGCCGCCGCGGCGCTGGGCGGCGCGGGCTGCGCGCGGGCCGCGGACGGCGTGGCGCTCATGCGGCAGGCGGGGCCCCGCCGGGAGCATCGCTCGGGGCAGCCCCGTGGGTCGGTGGGTCCCGGAAGCTCTCGAGCCTCGATCGATCTTCGATCCTCGATCCATCCTCGATCGATCCTCGGTCCTCGAGGGTCGAGCTCTCGGGTCAGCTACCCCTCGTCGAGAGCGGCCTGGGCGTGTGCCAGAATCGTCGCAGACGGCCGCCGGAGGCCCGGGAGTTGTGGCCCGGCTGCCAGGGGAGGCGTCTCGGGCAGTCTCGGGGCCGCCATCTCATCTCCAGGCAGGGGCAACGCTCGGGGGGGGAGATGGCTCAGGGACGACCCCTGTCTTCAGGGGCAGCGTCGGGCGTTGAGCTTCAAGGTTTGCGGGCGTTGTCGTTGGTTCTCGGCGGCTTCCCAGGCTCGCGAATGTTGCGCCTCGCCGAGAGCGTTCCCGGAGTGCCTGGATCTTCCAGAACAGCGAGAATGACCCGAAAACCAGGGTCAGGAGTCAGGGGGGGCAATGTCAGGGAGGGACCTGGGGATCGTCGATCCCAAGGAGAAGTTTGGAAAATACGGGAAGTGGGGGGAGAGAGAGGCTAAGGCGAACATCCAGAAAACATCGAAAGCTACGAGGAATCCTGGGGCGTGTGTTTTTGTTTGTATGTCCCTTGGGCCCTTCCATTCCCAAACATGTTGTTCAGTACCTTTGGGGCCCCGATGCCTCGCTGGAGGCTCCTTCGGGCATTTGAGGCGCCTCGGGGCCTCTTCGGGGAATCCTGAGAAGATCTAATAAGCCTGCTCGGGCGATTGGTGATGGGGGGTGTCGTCAATGGGGGCGCAGAAAATGACACGAAAGGGCCCGTTTAGGACCCTTTCTTCACCCCCTTATCTAGGCCACCCCCCATAACCATCCGCCCGATCTTAGGAACTTTGGTGGGCAGTCTTTGAACGAACTTGATGTGGGCGTTTCGTAGCCGTTTTGGGGCAGCCCCGGCCTCATCCTTGGACTTCTTAGAGCCTTCTGGAGGCAGAACAGGGCATCGGGGAGCAGAACCAGGGAAGGCGCGACAGAAGCCTCACCAGACAACAGAGGAGCATGACGGAAAGAGTGAAGTACGATTGTGGCGTTCTTGGTGGGGCGAAATCTTCAAGAGAGGGGTGCCAGGGGAGGGGCGAAGCGCGCTTGGGCGGGCGTAACAACCCCCCCCCTCCCCACTCCCACTCAAGACGGCCCAAGAGGCCCACAAGACGGCCCTGGTGGTGCCCAAGACGGCCCAGGAAAGATCCAAGACGGCTCCGAGATTGCCGAGGACTGCTCCAAGACAAGATGACTTCCGATGGCCTCAAGATGGTCCAAGAGGCCCTCGAGAGGATCTTCCAGAGGGCCTCAGGAGGCCAACAACGTTGATTTTCCGTAGGTGTTTGAAGGTTTGTAGGGTTCTCACCTTTTTTGGGCTTCGGACAGCCCAGGAGGCCCAAAATACGGCCCAAGAGGCTCCCAAGAAGGTCCCAAGACAGCCCCAGAGAGCCCCAAGACGGCCCAAGAGGGCTCCGAGAGGGGCCCAGATGCCCCCCAAGAGCCCCGAGAGGGCCCCAGGAGAGAACCCAAGACGGCCAAGGCCCCTCAAACGCCCCAAGACGGCCTCAACAGCTCAAACCGGCCTTGAGAGGACGCAATATGGCCCAGAGAGGACAAACTCCCAGTGACGGACACAGCTTTGACGCCCAGGTCCCTAAGAGCTCCAGCTGGCGGCAAGCACATGTGTAGGCGAGTCGGTGGCGTAAGTAGCTTTGAACGCCAAGGCTCTCAAGAGCTCCCGATGACGTGAAAAGCACTGAACGTCTAGGCGCCCAGTGCGAACGAAGACGTAAATAGCTCTGAACGCCAAGGCTCCCCGTACGAAGGGCGGTGTGAACCCTCACGGGCCACTTCGTTAGGAATTCGTTCCGTTTCCGTGCCAGCCGAGGTGACTACGGAAAGAGCGAGGCACGAGTAATGATGTTCTCATGGGGCGAAGCTCTCGAAGGAGGGGGTCCAGAGGAGCCCGAATTGGTCTAACTTTGTAAATGGAAGATATTGCATTAAAAGAGGGTCCTTAGAGGGATCTAGACACGGGTTAGCAGGGATTTGCCTTGCAAAGTGACCCTGTGAGGGATGTGGACATGCGTTTGCAGGGAATGTCTGCAAGTCGATTCTTAGAGGAATGTGGACACCGGGTTGCAGGGAATGTCCTTGTAGAGCGGTTTTCAAAGCTAAGTAGATACTTGTTTACACTGAATTTCCTTGCAAAACGAGCGTCATAATCCCACGATCCGTGAACAGTTTGGAGCACGCCCTATGACGACCGTTCTCCTCACATACCTACTTGCTTATCTGCCAAAGTACCTACGAACATGCATACATTTGCGAGCGTACATGTAGATTTGCGCATCCGTGCGTCTTCTTCATACGCAGCAGACAAACATATACATGCACATATACACATACACAGCTACAGAGATACACACATACACATACATCCATGCATTTATCCATCCGTACGTGCATACTTACACACATACACACGTGCATACACCCATACAGACAGACAGACAGAAAGACAGACAGACAGGCAGGCAGACAGACAGACAGACAGACGGACAGGCACACCAATACATACACATGCATACCTGCAACCATACATACATACACACTTACATACACACACGTACATACATACATACATACAGTCATCCATGCATTCATACATACATACATTCATTCATTCATTCACACCTCCACACATCCACACATATATATATATAATATATACGAACATGTGTCCCAAGACATGTACGTCTACATACATGCATACATACATACGTACACACAGGCATACACACATACGTACATACGTACATAAGTACGCACATGCATACACGCATACCTACTGGCATACATACATACATGCTTCAATACATGCATCAATACATACATACACCCTTACATGCACACATACACACATACACACATGCAAACACACATATACATGCATACATACATACATTCCCCAATCAGAGCTTGCCTCATTAGGGGTTCTTGCGGATTCATCTGGTCAGGTGAGATTTGGCGCCGATTTTGGCGGCACGCCCGGGTGCCTTGGTGCCCGGGTGCCCTGGTGCTCGGGTGCCCGGTAGACTTGCAGCCCGATGCCCCTATAGCCCTGATAGCCCTGATAGCCCTATAGCGCTAATAGCCCTAAGAGCCCTATAGCCCTATAGCCCTAATAGCCCTATAGCGCTAATAGCCCGATAGCTCTTACAGCCCTACAGCCCTATAGCCCCATAGCCTGATAGCCCTATAGCCCTAATAGTCCTATAGCCTCATGGCCCTCATGGCCCTATAGCCCTATAGCCCTATAGCTTCATAACCTTGTAGCACTGTAGCCCCGTAGCCTGATAGCCCTACAGTCCTATAGCCCTATATATTACCCTAAACATATTATGACTTTTTTTTCTGTGGTCTCATGCATGTTTACATACATGCATACATGCATGCATACATCCAGACATACACGCACATACAGACCTGCGTACACACATATACATCTACATACATACATGTATGCATACATACATACACATTTACGCATACACATGCGCATCCATTTATATATATATATATACACACGAGCACACGTGCACACATACATACATACATGTATACATGCATACACGCATACATGCATACATGCATACACTGTCATACCATGTAACTCACGTTCTTCCACGCAGCCACACAGCAAGCGAGACATGTACGTTCCTATCTACATCTATATCTAGATATCTATATATTGTTTTTTTTGTTCGCACATGCAAATGCACGTAAACCTAGATATGTGCGGTGTGCGTTCCATGTGTGGCGTCCACGCACGTGGTGGCGTGCGTTCAGCGGCTCCACGTGATTGTCTTGGTTGAGTGGTTGCTAGTAGTTGCGTGCGGTGCCTGCGACATGTCGTTCATGCCTGCAGCCGTCTTGGTTGAATGGTTGCCTGTCGTTGCCCGCCGTGCGTTTGATGGGTGGCGTCCGCGTCGTTGCGTGCGTTCCACTTTCGTAGTTGTCTTGGTCGATCGGTCGCCTGTCGTTGCTTGCGGTGCCTGCAACACGTCGTGCGCGCCCAAGAGGTCCACAGAACAGCCCAACAGACAATGACGGACGCTTTTTTGGCGCCAAGGATCCCAAGAGTAACCGGTGACTTGCAAGTCTTTTGCAAACGAGTCGGTGACGCAAGCATTTTGGACCGCCAAGGGTCCCAAGAGCAAGCAGTGGTCCAACAATGTCTGAACGCCCAGGCTCCCAATAGCGAGCCGTGACGTAAACATTTCTTCACCCCGAAGCTCCCAAGAGCGAATGGTTACGTAAACGGCTTTTAACATTCCAAGGCTCCCAACAATGAGCGGTGACGTAGGCAACTCTGCACACCAAGGATCCCAGGAGCGAGCGGTGACTTAACACGCTCGTAACGCCTGAGGCCCCAAGAGCGAACGATGACGTGAAACAGCTCTTCACACCAAGGCCTCCAAAAGCGAACGGTGACGTGAAGAGAGCGCTTCACGCCAATGCCCCCCAGATCGAACGGTGCTATGAGCCCTGCTCGGGCGAGTTCTTGGAGCGTTCTTTCCGTTCCCGTGCTTGACCAGGTGCCAGAAACGTTTTCGTAGGGTAAAGCTCTCTAGGGAGGGGGTCGAGGCAAGCCAGGTGCGCTCGCGTCATGTCTGACGTCCTACCCCTCCCTCCCATCCCTGACCACGGCGTAGATCTTCTCTCCATTCGTACAATCGGATGTTGTCGCATGGCATAGCATTACATGGCATAGCATGGTGTTGAATATTAATGCGTAGCATCACGTAGCATGGCGTGCCCTGGCGACGCCCCAAAGTGGGGGTCTTCCGCGGCCCAAAAAATCAACGGCTCGACACCGAATGTGTAATCACTTCCGATGCTTTTTGTTCGGGGGGGGGGCTTTTCTCAATTTTGGATCTTATATGGAGAACCGAAAACCATGCCGTGGCATGGCAATGAAAATAATGACTCCAGCGCTGCAGCGGGAGCACAATTCGGAACGAGCGGAAGCGCGGAAATGAGGCCAGCAGTGCAGCGGGAACACGATTCGGAACGAGCGGTAGCCCGAAAATGAGCCCAGCGCTTCAGCGAGAGCAGCATTTTGAACAAACACAAG
This sequence comes from Prorocentrum cordatum, assembly GCA_963575745.1. NCBI lineage: Eukaryota > Dinophyceae > Prorocentrales > Prorocentraceae > Prorocentrum > Prorocentrum cordatum. Next base: position 717,069 of record CAUYUJ010010113.1, read on the forward strand.
CGCGGCATCGCGGAAATGAGGACGCGTAGCTTGACATAGCATGGCGTGGCTAGGCGACGCCCCAAAGTGGGGGGGGGCTTCGGCGGCCCAAGAAATCAACGAATCGACACTGAAAGTGTAATCACTTCCGATGTTTTTTTCGGGAGGGGGGGCTTTTTCTTAATTTTGGAGCTTATTTGAAAGGATCGTAAGACGTGCCGTGGCTGGCGCTGGAAATAATGGCGTCAGCGCTACAGCGGGAGCACGATTCGGAACGAGCGGTAGCCCGAAAATGAGGCCAGCGCTTCAGCGAGAGCAGCATTTTCGGGCCAAGACTTGCCCAAGACGGCCCAAGCCACAATGATTGCTCCGAGACGGCCCTAGAGGCCCCACAAAGGGGCCCCAAGACGGTCCAAGAGGGCCCCAAGACGGCCCAAGAGGACGTCAAGACGGCCCATGGAGGGCCCCAAGACGGCCCATGGAGGGCCCCAAGAAGGCCCAGAAGGGCTCAAGGAGAGCCCCGAGAGGGCCTCAAGAGGCCCCCACGAGATCCCCCAGATGGCCAAAGAGCTTCAAGATGACCCCAAAGGGCCCCAGGACGCAGAGGGCCCAAAGACGGCCCAAGAGAGCTCCAAAAGGGCCCCCCACGAAGGCCAGGAGACGCCACATTCAATGATTTCCGCAAGTCTCTTGCTGGATGCTTGTTTCATCACCTAACGAGCTCTAAACACCAAGGCTCCGAAGGATGCACGGTGATGTGAGCCCTCGGGCCTCGCGACGGTATAGTGATGGACACAGCTTTGACGCCCTGCAGACGGCCCAGTGACGGACACAGTTTTGACGCCAAGTCTCCCAAGAGCTCCAGGTGGCGGAAAACAGATGTTTCGGCGAGTCGGTGGCGTAAACATGTTTAAACTCCAAGATTCCAAAGAGCTCCCGGGGAGGTGAGAAGCTCTGAACGCTAAGGCTCCCGGAACGAACAGTGACATTGAAAGTTTTTACCAGTTAGGCTCCCAAGAGCTCACAGTGGCGTGAGAAGCTCTTAACACCAAGGCACTCAAGAGTGAATGGTGCCATGAGCCTTATCGGGCCCAATGCTGTGGTGATGACGACGACGTTGACGGCGACGATGATGATGATGATGATGATGATGATGATGATGATGGTGATGGTGGTGATGGTGATGGTGATGGTGATGGTGATGGTGATGGTGATGGTGATGTTGTTGATGGGTATGTTTGTGATATTGATTATGATGATGATCATCATCATAATGATGTTGATATTGATGCTGATGCTGATGCGAACGATGATGATGCTGCTGCTGATGATGCTGATGGTGACAGTGGTGATGATGACGACGACGATATTGTTGATGCCGATGATGATGATGATAATGATGATGGTGATGATGGTGATGAGGACGACGATGAAGACGAGGACGGTGATGCCGATGATGATGGTTATGATGATTATGCTGATGTTGATCATCATCATCATGCTGATCATGATGATGACGATGATTTTGATGAGGATGATAATGACCATCATCACCATCATCATCATCACCAGCAGCATCATCATCCACATCAGCATCATCAGTTCCATCATCATTATCATCATCGACATCAGCATCATCACCATCACCATCACCATCATCATCATCATCATCATCATGATCATCATCATCATCATCATCAACATCGCCGTTGTATATCTCGTCAGATTGCAGGAGGTAGGCGAAGTGTAGAAGGCAGCCCTCGGGTGGTAGGGACTGGGCTGCCCGGTCGTCGGGACTCGCTTGCCCTCCGCCATGGGTGTGGGGATTGGGCTGCCCCGCAGGATGAACGTGGGAACTGGCACGCTTCCCTCGGGCATCCTCGAACTATCTGAGGATCACGTGACAAGTTCTGGACACCAAGGCTCCCAAGAGCAAGCGGTGAGGGAAAAAGCTCTGAGAACCAAGAATGCAGCTGTGTTGAACCCTAGTGTTATGCGAATCCGAGTCCTCACCTGCGCCATCTTCGTACCCCACTTGGGGTTGCTGCCGAGACCAGGGCATGTCGGCCTTCATTGAGGGCCGCGTCGCAGAGTCCATCGATTTGTTCGACGCCTCTTCCAAGGCCGGGTATCCCCAGGACGCGCTCCTCTTCTTGCTCTTCATCCACGTGCCATCCTGCTCGTCCTCATCTCTTCCCTGCTCCCTCCTCCTTGATCCTGCCTCCTCCCTCAGACCTCCCCCCTGCTTCTCAGAGGACGCGCTCTGGCAGAGGGGGCTCTCCCTATACTACGTGGACCGCTTCCAGGAGGGCGCTGGCCAGTTCCGGAGGAGGGGAGCGGAGGAGGGGGTCAGACAGGCGGTGGGGGAGCGGGGAGGAGCAGTAGGGGACGAAGGAGCGGGTGGAGTAGGACGACTGAGCGGCGCGCTTCTAGGAGGGGGCCAAGCAGTTCCGCGACGACGTGGCAAAGAACCCGAACGATACCGAGGAGTCCATTCGGGCTTCGTGACCCCGTCTCTCTTCTCCGGCCCCCTCCGCGTTCTTCCCCGTTTGCCATCGTGGCCATGTTCCTCGCTCTTGCCTCACTCCTCCCTCTCATCTGCCCTTTTTCCCCCTCCCGCGCTCTTGCATCGTCACTCTCCCTCCCTCCCTCCATTCCTCGCTCGCTTCTTCCTCGTCGTCCTCGCCCTCTCTCCCCTCCTCCTCCTCCTCCTCCTCCTCCTCCTCCTCCTCCTCCTCTTCCTCCTCCTCTCCCCAGAGCGACACTGAGGAGTCCATATGGGCCATGCTTTGCGAAGCGCGCATCGTGGGATTCGAGCAGGCCCGGAAGCAGATGCTGACCGTGGGCTACGACCGGCGGAGCGTGATGCGGAGGGTGTACAAGCTGTACCGCGGGGAGGACGAGGCGGAGAGCTTGGCCTTCCTGCAGAAGGAGCCAGCGCGGCAGCAAAGATGCAGGGATGGCCACGTGGTGTGATATGCCCTGGACAGGGGGAGGCAGGGAGGGAGGACGAGGATGAGGATGAGGATGACGAGGGGTAGGCGGGGGGGAATAGGAGCAGGACGGGCAAAGGAGGGGGGAGAGGAGAAGGGGGGAGGATGATGAGGAGGAGGAGGAGGCGGAAGAGTCCTGTCCTTGTCGTCTTGGGAGCTCTCTAGGAGGCCGAGTCGCCCAATTTCTTGAACGGCGGCAGCGACCAGTTCTATGCGGCGCTGCCCTTCCTCCTCCCCGTCATGCTGCCTCGCTCCTCGTGCTCGCTCCTCCTCCTCCTCCTGGTCTGCCTCCACCTTCTCCGTCCCCCTTCTCCTCCTCCTCTTCTTTTTCCTCTCGAAGTCAGATTTTGGCCTGGTCGATGCCGAGCTCTCTGCGCGAAAGGCGCAGAGGAGGTCACGACCGACTGTGGCAGCGTCTCCGACGCGGAGGCCGAGGGGGGCTAGACATACCGCGAACTTTGCTTCGGGCCGATGTCCTACCTCCCTACCCTTGGCATCGCCCCGACGCGTGCATATGTTTTGTCCCGGCGAGGACCTTCGAGGAGCATCCTCGACCATCGGGCCAACAAAAACACGCACGAAACCGAAACATGCACAGGGAATGGGCGTCCGAGCGACGGCGAGCACCTCCTCCCAGGGTATGAGGAGGGGTGCCATGCCCGACGGTGCTCGCAGTGCCTGCGAAGACCTCCCCCTCCCAGAAGGGCGGCCCAGATCCAGCATCGAGCGGGCGGTCGCTCGCGGCTTTTCCTGATAGTGGTTCTCGTCGTCCATGCCCCCCTTTGTAGTGGGTCTCGCCTGGCACAGCTACAGTCGGCCCAGACTAGTAAGATTGGTAGGTCGGCCCTCCCAAATCGAGAGTACCCTCGTGTCCTGTATCTCGCGACCCATGCCTCCTACATTATTATGGCAATGTGGCCCTTGGAGGGGTCTTGTGTCCTCTCGCGCGTCCTGTCCAATGAAGGCCGACTGTAACCGCCGCGCCCCTCTTCCTCGTCTTCCTTCCGCCTGCTTGTGCTCACGTGCTACCGACTCCTATTCCCGCGGTGTCTGCGTACCCGTAGACTTGTTCGCTCCCGCTGCGTTTCTTTTGCCATTCTGGGGCCATTCTGGAGCTCTCACGGCGGTCTCTTGGGCCGTCTCGGGGCCGCTATGCTATGTAGGCATATTTGATTGGAGCTGACTTCTTTTGGTTGGGCACAGAACGCGTATGAGATGGCCTCCAATCCACCCGCCTACCCAGTAGATAGCAGACCGCCCGCCGCCCCAACATTGCAGCAGCTCCTGTTGCTTAGCACAGAAGTATGCTGTTCGTAGTGCGCGGACAGCGTTCTTACAGCGTGCGCAGGCATACGCAAGTGGTACGTTGAGGCACGTGGCGCGCGACCAGGCTGTTGCGGCACCCACACAGGCGCGGCCTCGCATTCGGCAGTGAAAGGCATCCCGGTGTGCATAGCGCACACGCCGGCTGCTGCGGCAGCTGTGGTGCATACAGGCGTGGTGGTGTCCAGCATTTCGGAATGCACAGAGACTGTTGTGTGCGCTTGTGACGGGGGAGCGCCGTGCACGGTGCCAGACCAGGTTGATACGTTCGGGCCGACCACCGTTTGCTGGAGTTGACACCGTCGGGACCCTGTAGGAGTACACAGGCTTTGTGGTAGCATGTGGTTATTGTGATGCACATGCTCGCTGCGTACACAGGCAGAGCAACATACATATTGGAGTTGATAGGTTTAGGCCCTCCGCGATCTTCCAGAGTTTGACTCCGTCGAGGCCCTGTGGGTGGACACAGCTGTCACCCCTTCTGGGGCGCCGCCACCGTCGTCCTTGTCAGTTGTCGTTGTCGTCGTGGTCTTGCCGTCGCCGTCTTCATCTGGCTTCATGCCAGAGTGGCCCGTGGGGACAGCTGACGTCATTCTTCCAGAGAGCCTTCCAGAAACATCATCTTTGCTGTGTTCCTGTTCCCGCACAGATGCGCGGAAACGATGCACCACGTGGCCCGGGCGCGTCGTTCCCGAGGTTCCGCCAGGGGCTTCAGGGGACATTTGTAATCGTGCTCCCAGAGAGGTTTCCCCGGACATGATCCCGTTTGTGCCATTGCTTCCGCATGCGTGTAGCGTTCAATACTGCAAGGCGAAACTAGTACGACCCTCTGTTGCACTAGTCTCTTTGGAGGGCAAGAGCCCTTCAGTGCAAGCACAGGTTCGGGGCTCATTGTGGTGGCTCTGGAGCTCCCGACCCCGTCGTAGTCCTCAGGGATTTCCAGAGCTACCGAGAGCAACGCTGACGACGAGGAAGGTGAGCAGGAGGAGGAGGAGGAGGAGGAGGAGGGGGAGGAGAATGAGGGTGAGTAGGGGGAGAAAAACGACGTCGACGATGACGACGGATAATTTGGAGGAGAACGGTGGAGGTGGAGGGGGAGGAGGAGGAACACGACGACCAGGGCTGCCAGGCGCTCGGAGGTTCTTGGAGGCTCTCGGAGGCCCTCGGTGGCATGTGTCGTGTGGTCATGGAGCGGCTCGGCTTGGTGAGCACGTCCGCGCCTCTGGCGCAACAAGCGACCACAACCACAACCACGTGGATTGTACCCACGGGCTCCTCGGGCCCAGATTTCACCGACCTCGACATGGGCACTTTGGATGTGGTCGTGATCGATTTGGCCGTCCTGGGACGTCACGTCTGCCACAGCCAGTACGAAGCTGGTTTGGGGGCTTCTGACGACTGTTGGCATGCACGAGACATCCCCTGGCGCGTTCTCGACGTGGTTGTGGTCGTTTGCTGCCCCCGCAACGTTGGGCCGCAACCCCGTCCGAATATCATAGAAACACCGGGCTGTTTCAGGGCCAGTTTGGATTTCGTGTCGAGGCTTAGGCTCAAGTTGGGCCCAGACTCGTCCAAATTTGGTTCCTGAGCGCGCCCGAAAACGTAGTCGACATTTGAATGGGGAAAAGTTCCACGTGAGCTCGAGAGTCAGCTCTCTGAAAGAGGCGTATTGGCGAGCCCTGAAAAGCCCACAAACATGACAGCATTTACCGGGGTTGTCTCTGAGGACCCTGGGGGGTAATTCTGTGGACGCCAGGAAGAGGCGCGAGGGGCCGACGTGGGCTAAATCTTTATCCCGGGAGCGCATTGTGAACGGTCTGACATCCAAGCGAGTCTTGGACGCTGTCTGGAAGCCGTCTTGGGGCTCGAAAAGGGTCGAGGCCGCAGCCCGGCGGAATGGCGGAGGCCTTTGGGAGGGATTAGGGGCTAAGAAATTGTGAGGGGGTTCCGCAGCTGAGCGCCACGCGCCCATCAGCCCGCCGGGCCTCTTTCTGGTACGTCGCTTCCGTTGCCCGTCGAAGTCTGCGTTTTATTTGCCTGCGACTTGCCGCTGGATGCGGCGCTGGGCCCGATTGTGCCCATAAAAGGCTCACGCCATTCCGCCGACCCCCATAGCAGTGGTTTCTGCAAGAGTCGCGCTAACGTGTCTGGCCTGTGGGTCAGGGGCCTCGGGATTGTATTTGAGGGTCTCCTTGAATGCCTCTTGGAGGGCTCCTGGGGGCATCTGCTGGTTGGCTTGTGGGGGCCCCTCGGGGGGCTCTTGGGGCCATCGCTCTGGAGGTTGGCAAGGAGAAGTGTGGTGCAAAAGGGGTGCGGTGCCAAAGCTGAAAATTACGATGCTATCTACGATGGCCTCAATTGCGTTGCATCCCAGTTGCGTTGGCTTTGCGCCGGCCGGCTCAAGCAGCGTCAGAGTATTCGGTTCCGACTCCCCAAACGATCGCAGTATTATGTGGGCGGCAGCACGAGCACCTGGTCCAGGACGTCCCATCACCAAGCTTGTATGTTTCTGATATTCCAAGTTTCGGAAAGTGTGATTCTGGAATTTCCGTATCGCCCGAAATTTAGTTCTGGCAAATCCAGAGTTTAGATGTAGTAAGTATTGTTTCAATTCGAGCCACAATTCCGGAAACTCCGAAATTTACCTCCGGAAGATTCGGGATCGCTTAAACTATCCTCGTAAATTTATGATGCTTTGGAACCGCATATGGCGTCATGGATTGGGGCTTTTCGTCGCCGTGACGATTGGACGGCGGACGTTTGGGGAGTTGGAAATCGTGTACTGACATTGTTTGAAGCGGTCGACGCAAAACCAACGTTGTTGAAGTCGGGATGCAATGCGTGTTCGGCTACCGTAGATAACCTCGCCAATTTCAGCATCGGCACCACACTTTTTTATACAAGACCCCTTTATCACGACGGGAGAGACACGAGGTGGGCCCTTTCCTTGGGGCCCGACGTCTTTGTGGTCTGTGCATGCGAATGATAATTTCCTCCCGGCGGCATGCGAACGCGTCGGAAGACGCCAACTATGCACCTTCGCCGATCCTGGCCAGGCCAGGCCAGTCCTGGGCCCATGAACGGCGCAAATGCCTTCCTGGCCAAGCCAGGAGAGCGTATGCCCCGATAGGGTGTCCATTGGAAGTTCCATGGGGTGCCCGTAGGGCCCCCGGCAGACTTCCAATTGGGTCCTCGTTCAGTTCGAGCGGTCGGTCGCGGTTGTGTCATGTCATGTGCCAGCGAACCCGCCCACCCACCCAACCACCTAATGCGTGTTATGCGTTCCCAAAGCAAATTCAAGCTCCTGTCTTGAGCTGCCAGGGCCTCGACAAAGCGAGAACGCCAACATATTGCTGAACAAACTTCGAATCTGATCGATGACTTGGGCATCTCGAGGCCGTCTTGGGCTCAGGATTTTCTGTTTAGCCCGACCCCTCCTCCTGGTGGCTTCTCTGGACGGTGGAGGAGCAGCGAGACTGGAGAAGCAAGAGACAACAGTTCAAAGCAACGCACAGAGCCCAGTACGACTGTCCGAAGCATGTGGTGGCTAGCTTGTTTGGCTCTGTCTCTTTCCAGCGGGAGGTCGCTGCAGTGATGCAGGAATTTGGACGCACTCTTGACGAGCGGACTTGAGACACGAGGATGGCAGTGCCAATGAATTTCGTTGGGAACACATTCTTTGAAGTTCCTGTGGGTCGTCTGGCGACGTCTTACAACGTCGGCACCCCGGCGGGCACGGATACTGGATGGCAAACGCATTTGCAGATCGATTCTCTTGTGTGCGAACAGAGTTTGCTCCACAACGTCAGCAGGCGTCGGTGTTGCTAGACGTTGGCAAAGGCGCCAGAGAACCCGCGCGCCGTCGAGACCGCAACCTTCTTTCGCAGCCGTGGGCAATTCGCTGTCTAGCCATGCACATGTCAGACTCTCTGGAAGCATTCGAAGACGAGGCGCCAGACCACGGCGATGTGAACTTGGCATGGTGCCGTTTGGCTGACAGTTTCAAGCACGTTGAGGAATGTTCCCTAGCGCTAGAGACCCAGAGAAGACGAAAGCCTTGGATTAGCAATGACACCTTCGAGCTGATCAGCACTCGATCGCATGCCTGACTCGCTGGCGACGTCGCGCGCGAGAAAGGGGCGGCGAAACGCATCAGAGCGTCGGTCGCAAGAGACAGGGTTGGATGGCTGGAAGAGCTAACGCAGAACGGAGAATGGGCGCAGTTCCGCAAATTACGACGGGGGTTCTGCCCTGCGCAGTGTCGACTCCGCGACGGCGCCGGCGATTTGGTCGGCAGCGGCAACCGGCCCGACACGCTGGCAAAGCATTTGGAAGTTGTCCAGTGGGCTGTCCGGCCAACCACAGCATTGCCCGACTCATCTGCGTTCAGCGAGGAGCTGCTGGTGAATTTGAGTGCCATCGCGGAGGGCGAAGTGTCTCGTGCTGCAAGGAAGTTGAAGAACGGCCGCGCCGGCGGTCTCGACGATCTGCCGCCCGAGCTCTGGAAAGCCGATGTAGAGGACGGGGCACCTGCGCGCTTGGATCACCAGATTTTGAAATTTGGCGTGGGCGCACGTGCGACAACTACAGTCCGATGCGCTTACTTCCCACCGGGTACAATATTTATTTTCGCGACGGTCCGACTGCAGAGGTTGAAGGATGCGAGGGCCGAAGACCGCATCTGGCCAACTCAATTCGGCTTCCTCTCCAAGAGAGGCATCCCTGATGCAATCTTCGTGGCCAGGCGAGTTTTAGAGGACGCCTGGGCAACGAAGAGCGGCAGCACGTTGCTTTTGGCGTTAGACTGGCATCCTCGCTCAAGGGATTCGGGCTTCCAGACCGATTTGTTGAGATGGTCGAGTCAATTTGCAGTCTCCGGACTTTCGCAGTGTTCGATATCGGCGCACCGTTCGCTGACCGAGACCGCATTTTCGGCATTTGCCAAGGGCGTTTCTTGTCCCCACGATTCTTCGCCATTGTCATGACAACCGCGATGGCAGACGGGCGCAAGGAGCTCCGACGTCGGCTCCCGCACCTCTCCGATGCGCACTTCCTCCGGGGACTGATCTACCCCGGACGACGCGCTCCTCCTCGACGCCGGTCCAGTCGCAGTGGGCGAGCTGATGGCGCGCGTCGAGAACTGCGGCAAGCACTGCGGATTGAGCCTGGGATGGAGGAAAGTGGCGTTGATGAGGGCTCGCTCTAACGCCCACCTGCAGAACGGCGCCGGAGACCCAGCGCCGGAGAAGGGAACCTTGACTGATCTCGGCGCCAAGCTCGCGTCGGACGGACGATGCGGATCAGAGCTGAACAGGAAAAGCGGCTTGGCAAAACAAGAGTTCAAATCATTGGAATCGGCGTGGTCGCATTCTTCATGGAGCAGACATGGAGAAACAAAGTTTAACGCGCGCGTCGTTTCAAAGCTTGTGCGCTGCCAATTTGCAGTTCGCCCGAATCAGGCAGGACGTGGAAACCATTGCCTCCAGGCACGCTGTTTGAAACCCATTTTCCGGATCCCATCTGGTTATCCGCAAGGGCTTCCTTCGTCCCCATGCCGCCAGCCACCCTCTCTCATAGTGGGAGTTGCCAGAGCTGCGCCGGGATGTCTAGACACTGACGCGAAGCAATGTCGGGACCTCGCAAACTGCGAAATATTCAACAATTACGAACATTGCGTGATTATTCCAGGGTGCACGGTTTCGGGGGCGCGACTGTGGTGCACTTTACGAGGTGCATGGCTTCGGGGGCGCGAATATCGCGTAATGTACAAAAGGCGTATGGCCGTGAGGACGCAACTATTTCATATTCTACGAGGTTGCATGGCTTCGGGGACGCGAATGATTTGTAGTTTACAACGGTTTGTGGCATCGTGGGCGCGAATATTGTGTAATGCGCAAGGGGTTATGGCCTCGGGGACGCGAGTACTGTGTAATTTGCGAAAGGTCATGGCGTCGGGGGCGCAAGCGTCGGGTAATTTACAAAGGGGCTATGGCTTCGGGGACGCAACTATCGCGTAATTTAAGAGGGGTGCGGGCTCTGGGGGCGGGAGCGCTCCGTAATCAACAAAAAGGTTTATCGCCATGGGGGCGCGATTATGGCGAAAATTAGTAAGCATTATGGCTTCGGGGACGCGAATATTACCTAACAGCTCTTGCTGATAGGTTTCTAGTGGACTCAAAAGAGAGCAGCAGATGACTCCACAGGGGGGTCTGGGCGGAACCCGGGGAGGCTGCCGCCGAAGCCCAAATCGCTTGGGACATCCTCGCAAAATCGCTCTTGGCGCTGCTAGAACTTTTTGGACGCCCGGAACCAACTGTAGGCCACTTCGTGGTCTTCGACTTCCCAGAACTCCATTCCCGGGCCACATCATGGATGCCTGGAGCCAACTGTAGGCCACTTCGTGCTCTTCGATTTCCCAGAACTCCATTCCCGGGCCACATTTTGGGTGCCCGGAGCCAACTGTAGGCCACTTCGTGCTCTTCAAGTTCCCAGAACTCTTATTCCTGGGCATGATTTTGAATGCCCGGAGCCAACCGTAGGCCACTTCGTGTTTTTCTAGTTCCCAGAATTTCATTCCTGGGCCACATTTTGAATGCTGAGGCAGGCTGATGCTGCGGCCGAGGCAGGCTGAGGCTGAGGCAGGCTGAGGCTGAAGCCGAGGCTGAAGGCAGACTGAGGCTGAGGCTGAAGCAGACTGAGGCTGAGGCTGAGGCAGGCTGAGGCTGAAGCAGGCTGATGCTGAGGCAGGCTGAGGCTGAGGCTGAGGCTGAGGCTGATGGCTGAGGCTGAGGCAGGCTGAGGCTGAGGCCGAGGCTGAAGGCAGACTGAGGCTGAGGCTGAAGCAGGCTGAGGCTGAGGCTGAGGCAGGCTGAGGCTGAGGCAGGCTGAGGCTGAGGCTGAGGCAGGCTGAGGCTGAGGCTGTGACTGCGACTGCCGTTGCCGCTGCGACTGTCATCGCGAATGCGACTACGACTGCGAGAACAGCAGAATTCGACAACTGGATTTTCATCTGAATCTTAAGGGGAATGCTTTCAGATATGCTTCTACACATCGCTGTTAGGTTGCTTTGCCGGGATAATTAGATATTTTTACGCGCGCCACGCCCCCCAATAAATCCAGACAGCGCGATCCGGACGCAGAAAAAAATAGTTTGGGGCTTTCTCCCCTCGCGCGTTCAGCAACAAGTAACAGCAGGGAGACAGATATCAGGACTGTCACAGTGGAAACTGGAAGCCTGCAACTGGGACGGGGAGCTGCAATCCGCATCCTCGCAGCTTGGTGGCCCCGCATGGGGGCCGGCGGACATCAGCTGCGTGTCGAACAGTACCGTGTTCAGCGTGGCTGGCGACTGGCCGTTCGAACTCATCGTCAAAAGACAGATGGTATTGTTTGGGCAGTTTGCCCACCGTGCGGGCAACGATCCAGTGAGACAGTCTGTTTCTGAACCGGGCAGTATCGCTCTCAAGCAGCAAAAAGGCCCCCAGAAGAGAGGGCGTCCCCGGCAAATGTGGGGAACACTGGTAATGAATAGTTGTTTGGGCATCGCTGGCACCCCCGCCCGTCTCGCTGACGACTTCCGCCCTGAGGGCGGTGCAGCGCGGGCATGGGAACCAGCAGTCCGCACATGGCACCTTTGAGCTATGTGCTGTAGTACATTATCTTGCTTGCGCACCGTCAGGTGTAATGCGAACAGACCTGACCTGGCCTTGCTGATTACGCTTGTGTTGTTCCCCCTGTGCCCTCCTCCTCCCCCCCTCCTCCTCCACCCTTCCCTCTCCTTTTGGTTCCTCATCTCTTCTTCCTCAGTCCCTTGCGTTCCATCTGTTCCCACCTTCCCCCTCTCCCTCCCCGTCTACCTCCTCCTCCTCCTCCTCCTCCTCCTCCTCCTCCTCCTCCTCCTCCTCCATCGCCATTTCATCCCAGTCTTCCTCATCCTCTTCTTCCTCCTGCTCCTGAGATCCGACGTTGCGAAGTCACGTGACGCCGCGAAGCATCACGATCGGAACCCTAGAATCTATCTGCTCCATTTTTCGCGCCGCATCGATTTGCGACGGCCCCATGGCCCGAAACCGGACGAACACGCCCTGTGTTCAAAAACGTGCAACGCCCGGATCTCAGGGTGCCCCTCCCTTTCCTCACTTCCCCCTTCGTTCCTCCCTCCTCCTCCCCCCTCCCCCCCAGGGAACGAAGAGAGGGGAGGGGAGGGGATGGGGGAAGGGGGGGGGGGGCGAAGGAGGGGAAGATGGAGGGGGGAAGGGAAGGAAGGAGGGGAGGGGGGGGCAGAGGTGTGAAGGGATGGGGGGAAGGGGTAGGGGGAGGGGGAGGGGGAGGAGGGGGGAGGGAGGAGGGATGCGCGGCGGGGGGCGTTCTCCCCCCCCCTCCCCCGAAGGCGCTGTACCTCGGCCTCTTCGCCGAGGCCCGGGGCGACCCCGCCGAGGCGCGCAGGCGGCCTGGGGGGCTGCGTCGGCCAGAAAGCGTTCCGCCGCGCGGGGGAGGCGTTGGAGATCGGAGGGAGGAGGACGAGGAGCAGGAGCAGCACAAGGAGCGGGAAAAGGATTCAGGAAGGAATCGGAAAGAGGAGCAGGAGGAGCAGGAGGAGGGAAATGAGAGGAGGAGGAAGAGGAGGAAGAAGAGGAAGATGAGGAGGAGGAGGAGGAAGAGGAGGAGAAGAAGGAGGAGCAGGAGCAAGAGCAGGAGGAAGACGAGGAGGAGGAGGAGGAGGAGGAGGAGGAGGAGGAGGGAGTATGGAGGAGGGGAGGATGAGGAGGGAGGGTGGGGGTCCGTAGCCATTTTGGCAGAAGTCCGGAGCCGTTTTGGCACAGGACCTGACCTCACTGGCAAGGGGGAGCAGCGGCCCCCACAGTGCCCCTCGTTTGCCTGGTCAGACGAGGATTGCCGTGTTTGTGTGAGTTCATGGACGAGCATTTCCCTTTGTTCTCTTGTGTTGGCAGTGCGATGTCGAATGGGGCTGGTTCGAAGGATGTTTTCCTCGGGCCGCGAAAGCCGTTGTGGAGTTGTACGAAGTGCCATCGCAAAGGGAACTGGGCGTCTCGGATCAAGTGTGCATGCGGCTGTGATGCGCCCGTTGAGGTATCGAGAGCAGCCAAGAAAGCACATGATAAGGCAGTCGCAGGTGGCTCGAAGCAGCAGCAGCCGAAAGGTAAATGGTCGCAGGGTGCCCCGCAGTTGCAGGAGGCGCTGGGTTCCATCCTCAAGAGGCTCGACTCGATCGAGAAGGGCGGCAAGGCTACTGAATCTAAGCCTCCTCCGTGGCGCAGTGATTCCGAGGATGGGAAGGAAACCAAGGACATCAAGGAGAGGCTGGGCCACTGGCGAAAAACGGCCCGCTTCGCTACTCATGCGGAAGATCGTACCTTGGCCGAAGCGCAAGTTGAGCGGCTGCAGAAGGCACTACAAGAAGCCAAACCCCTGCACGTCCAGCAAATGTCCGTCAACACTCGCCTTGCCAAGGCGAAGGAAACTGCGGGTACTCTCGAGACTAACCTGGAGGAGAAGCGCCAGGAAGTGGAGAAGGCCAAGGCGGACTTGGACAAGCAGCTTGCAGACGCACAGTTGGCCTTGGATGAGTCCAGGAGGCAAGCGGGAGTTCTCCAGCAAGAAACTCGTGAAGCCTATGCCAAGGGTTTCGCACAGGACGGAGAGCAGATCCTCAAGATAGGGGAGCCCCAGTTCGCCTCAGCCAGCCAAGAGTTCAAGGACTGGTTCAGCAAGCTCCGCGCTGACGAAGCTGGAGGCAAGCGCCTGGAACCCTGCGGCAGATGCTTGAGGCCCAGGCCGTGTTCATCAAGGCGTCCCAGAGCCAGGCTGGGGTCGCTGCGGGCAGTGGCGAGCATGTTCGGGCTGGTGCTGATGATGGCGATATGGAGCTCGGCGAACAAGCCGAGATCGACCTCGCTGCTGCAGGAGAGGCCCTCAATGAGGCCAAACGTGCTGCTGAAGGTGATGCCAGCAATGAAGAAGCAGCACTTCAGATTGCAGCAGCAAGGCGAGTTCTGCGTGAACAGCTTGCCTCAATACGTCAGAAGCGGGTTCGTGTTTAATACTCGAGCCAACGGTGACGGCTGCAATGCTGCGTTCTTCGAATGGTGTAAAAATAATGCACACATGTTGTCTGAATGGTGGTTAATGGCAGGCACAGGTCGTGTTGTGTGTGATGATGCCCTTCCATGCGTTCTTGCTCACCGTGCTGTGGTGGGTCACGATGATGATATTGTGTCCGGCCCAGTCAGTGCGGTACAAAACTGCAACGTAGAGTTCTGGCAGGACAATGTGATTGACGTGGGCTGGCCTGATCCGGGATTTGCGGCGCCCGCGGTGCAGCGCCATAGAGTTGTCCAGGACATCAGGGAGGCCCCAGGAGACGGTTGGAAGAGGTGGTCTACTCCTGCAACTGCAGCGACCTTGTCAGCGGCAGCGGCCACCAGCTCTGGTTCGAGTACGGCTGCTGCGGCGCGGACGACATGTTGCTCTCTCGTTCCCACGTTGCGCTCGACAGGCTGATCGACCAAATTGGTATCAGGACGAGCGTGGTCACGTGGACCACGCACGCGCGCCCTCACTGGGAGAAGGAGGTCGTCTCCCTGGCAGTCAGGAGCTGGAGGTTCCTCAACGTGCTGATGACGTTCCACGGCGTGATGACCAGCCCCCTGATGGAGAGTGCAGCGCTGCGGTTGAGGCACAGCAGCAGGAAGGTGAGCCGCGTGTACAGGCTCCTGGCTCCGCCCCCGCTGCAGCTCCAGATCGTAGGACTCCTAGGGATGGGAAAGCTAACGGAAAGCGGAATGAGTGGGTATTCTTTTCCTGCAATGCGAATATCTGGTCTTCCTGGGAGCTGATCCTGGAGTGGAGGATGGAGGAGGTCCGAGGTCCGAAGCCTCAGTTGTGGGCTGCGCAAGAGACGAGGGCTTCATAGCAAGACTTGACAAATCAAAACTCTGGGTCCCTACGTGCAAGAGGTCTCAATGCCGATTGTTGTCCAGCAGTCTGCACAGGCGCGTCTGTTTTGCCCACTTCGGCGGGCGCATTGGCTGGAGGCCTCTCCCACATCTGCCAGCGCGCGATGCATATGGAGGAGATCAATGCCGTGCCTGAGACGCGGGGCAAGATCATTGCTAGACATGTAGGCGGGGTCTTGGCAGGTGGGATTATCTGGATGTCTGTGTATTTTTTATCACTCGCAGGGGGTCCATGGCGACAACCTACCTTTGATGGCGGCTCTGGGTAAGTATCTCAGTTCTCTGGCTCTTCCTTGGGTGATTGGCTGTGGCACCAATATGAATCCTGGGACGTCTGGGCTTGATGAATGGTGTCATCGGCTTGGGGCTACGGTGATTTCTCCTGGGAGGAAGACCTGTGCTGCGGGATCTGGACAGGAGTACGATTATGTTATTGTTTCTGCTGGTCTGCCATCTTGTGTCAGCTCCATTAAGGTATGGAGTGAGGCACCTTGCTCGCCGCACTCTCCCGTGGAACTTACTCTACGCGGAGTAAGCCTTGCGATGCCAGTTCATGTTAGAGTAAAGTGGAAAGCGTTCCCCGCCAAGCCTCAGACGGGATGCCTTCGTGAGCCTCTACAGTTGCCCTGGGCCTGGAGCACTGGGGACGCGGGGGGCCTGGGCCTGGAGGTGGTTTGGGACCAAAGGGTTCAGAATGTTGAAAGGGAACTTTGCCATATCTTTGACATCGCGGGGGAAGAGATGGAGGAGTACACGGGGAGGACTAATGGTTTCAGGAGGAAGCAGGTTTCCCTGGATACTGTCTTGAAAGGCAAGTGGTTTGCGCACAGTACTCCTCGCCTTCGTGCCCGGCGAGCTCTAGATGCACTTCTTGTTAAGACTGCAGCTTGTGCAGAGGACCTGGAGGGATCTGCTATGTGGCCTTCGTTGCGCGTGTCCATCCTCGGCCTGGGCATGGACAAGTTAGGTGCCAAGTTCCAGCGTCTGGCCCCTGGCCTTCCTGAACTGATTCGCAAGATCGAGGACTCTGGGGGAATCGAGATCGGTTACGCGGGGCCTGCTTGCAAGATGACGCATGAGAAGATGCTCAGAGATCATCCGGCGAAGCGATGGTCGGATTGGAAGGCTTAGGCCCAGGATGCTGCTTCTGCTAAGGCTGGCAAGACCGCGCACGCTTACTCTAAGGTAAAGGCTCCTGCACAGGGGCCGCGTGCTGTTGAGGGATGGGCCCTCCAGGGCGACAATGCGATTGCCGCCCTGCAGGAGGAATTGGGGAAGCATTGGCTCTCTCGCGACTGTCCCCTCTCGCCTGCACAGCATGCTGAAGCAGATGCAGAGCCTCCTCTTGTTAGGCCTGATAGGGAGCTAGTAAAGTGGGCCCTTAGTAAGTTCAAGCACGAGACGGGTCTGGGGGTCGACTGTGTGAATCCTCGAAGTTGGCTTTTACTTATTGTGGAATATGTTGACCGTTTGACTGACCTGCTTATGCTTTGGGTAAGGTGCCACAAGTTGCCCGATCAGTATGCCACCCTCATCGTCTTCCAGGGTAAACCTGACGGTGCTGGATTGCGCCCGCTGGCCCTAATTGTTTCGGTACTCATGGTCTGGGCCAGAGTGCGTCAACAGGTGGTCAGGTCTTGGGAGCGTGCGCGCGCTGCTCAGTTCCTCTGGGGTGAGAGGGGCAAGGAGTTCGACAGGGCGGGGTGGAATCATGCGATGATGTGTGCGTTTGCTCGGATAAAACGTTACCACTCTGGTACCCTGTTTAGCGATTTGGACAAGTTTTACGAGCGCGTTGCCCCGTCTATTCTTTTTGCGGAGGCCAAAGCTACTGGGCTCAGCCTCTGCCTTACGCGCGCTGCTCTTCAGTTGTATGTTGGAGCCCGGGCTCTCACGTTCCAGGGGGCGACCTCGGACATTTTGCATGCGACGGGTGCGATTCTAGCAGGATGCAGTTTGGCTACATATTTTGCGCGAGTGGTTCTGTATAGGCTTCTCTCTGCAGTCACGGCGGCGTACCCCTCCCTCATGATCAGGAATGTGATCGATGATGTATCCATGCAATCCATTGGTACGTTGAGGTTTGTGGAGGAGCAGCTGGGAGGAGCTGGGGCGATGCTTAAGGAGGGGTTCGAAAAAAAAAAAAAAAAAAAAAAAAAAAAAAAAAAAAAAAAAAAAAAAAAAAAAAAAAAAAACTTAAGCTCGTCCTCTCGGGGAAAAAGACCAAGTACATTTCCTCGTGCAAGGAATTAGATGTGGTGCTCCATGGTATGTGGGGTCAGTATGGTTTCAAATCTCAAGTTGCTGTTCGATCGTTGGGGCGCGACGCCGTGGCTAGACGCCTACGGCGAAACCCTACTGCGCGTGCTCGGCTTTTGAAGGCATCGGAGCGGTCCAGAAGATTGTTGAGACTGAAGAATGCAGGTGCTTCTCTGGGCAACATTCAGCGTGCTGGACCCCGAGCGGCAGGGCTCTGGGGATCTGCGGTGGCAGGGCTATGCCCTAAGCAGTTGCACTCCATGAGGCTTGCAGCAGCACGTAGTTTGACCAAAGACAAGTCGGGGGCCCTCATGTCGCTCAGGCTCAGGACGCACCCAGTTGGAGCCCGTATGGACCCATCTGTTTTTTACCATACACATGTATTTTTGTATACAATGGTGTAGGGCGATCTGGGATGGTTCTCCGGGGCTGGATGCTATGCAGTTGGCATTTGAGAAAGCTGTGGACGACCTCTGGCAGGTCAGGAGACCTTGGAATATATGTACCAGCCCAGCACATGTATACTTGCTCGCGCAGCGAGAGCTAGGCTGGACGCCTACTTCAAGACAGGTCTCGACTGCTCAAGGAGAAGTGGTGGACCTGCTGTCTCTATCGCCTGTAATGGTCAGCAGTCTTGCGCAGCGTGATGCAGGACACTGGGCGGACAAACGTGCTCTCCTTCTTAGGCCAACGCTCAACGGGGTCTGGTGTAGGCCTGTCCTTTGGGAGGGGGCTAGAGATCTCCTGAAGGTTGGGAGTAAGCACGCCTGGGGGCAACATCACCAAGCATGTATGAGAAATGCGTTCGCTCTTGGCACCTAGACCCAGGCTCGCCTTAAGGACCACGGGCTGGCCGATGACGACATCTGCCAGTTGTGCCACGCCAGCAAGGGCACTCTTTTTCATAGGAGGTTCGAGTGCGAAGCCTTCGACGGAGATAGACGTCAACATGTATCTGCTGCATGTTCTGCAGCAGCGAGAAGGGCGAAGGAATGGGGCCAGTATCTTGAGAAATATGCTGATGCATCCTCATCCTCGAGAGCTGATCCCTCCTCCTCTCTCCCTGTCCGCGTGTGAAGTGTTGTGGTTCAGCAAGCCGGCCTCTGGTAGGCTCAGCGGTATAATATTCACTGATGGATCTGCGATCAACCCTCAGTGCGAAGATATCCGCAGGGCTGGGTGGAGCTTGGTCCAAACCAATGAATTCGGTGATGTGATTTCTGCGGCCTATGGGCCTGTGCCTCGCGAAGAGGCCCCGTGGCAACAGGCCCGTGATGGTGAGGACTACGCCTACAGAATGGCGTCCGAGCTTGTTGAACCGTTTTTGGACCTTGGGTTGTGTTTGGGACAGGGCCAGCAGTTGCCCTTCCCAGAATCCTCGGGCCCATCTCTGGACCAAGGTTTGGCATGTCTTCGAGAATTGGGTGTCTGCGTTTAAAGTGAAGGGCCATGCGAATGTGGTCGACGTGCTCAACGGCAGATGCACGGAGGCAGAGCGCCTAGGTAATAAGCATGCTGATAGATTTGCCAAGTTAGGAGCTGCGTGCCACCCTCTCCCTGAGCAGCTCCTGGAGATCCGTTCTGCGCTGGTTGCGCACCAGAAGGAGCTGCTTAGATGGGGTGGCATGCAAGATGTCATGATGGCGGACAGAGGTTGGGAGGACTCGTCTGGTTTCCCCGTGCCCGCTGAGGCGAGCGGAAACAAGGGGCACGAGTCCCAGCCTAAGCCATCCAAGTCTTTTTCTGCCAGGCAGTTTGCGCGACTGTGCAAGGAAGGCCATCGGAGGCGGGCGCCTCGCGTCGATGTCAAGGTGCCCTTGCTCTCTGATGCGACCGAAGGTCTTCCAGATGAGGTCTTAAGTGAGACCACCCTCTTGTCCAGGCTGCAGGGCCATAGCCTTTGCAAAGCGAAGGTTTTCGTCGGGGACGGCGGGGGGGCGGCTGGGAGCGGGTGGGTGATCTGCTGCTTGAAGTGTGGTGGCTATGCATGGTCAGGTGTCCTGTCCTTAGCTGGCAAGTGTCAGGGCCAACCGAGGGCGAAGGACCTCAGACGACAAAGATCGAGGTTCTTGCGTGGAGATTTCCCCTTTTGGGCGAAACAATATGCAGGGTGGACTGTTTCTGGACATGGATCCCCGTCCCCCTTGGACTTGCTGGCCCTCCCCAGGGCAGCTCAAAGAGGGATCCAGGCCAGGCGTGCTGATGACAACGATCATGCCGCTGCTGATCCAGGCCTGTGGGAGGAAAGGTGGAGCCCTGCCCAGCTTCTCTCACGTTTTGGCCTGGTCACGCCCGCTCCACAGTCACATGTTACTGGATGAGTGTGTTTGTGTTTGGGGCGGCTGGCACTCGACGGCCGCTTCCATCGAGCGCAGTACAGTACAGGAGGGAGGGTGGGGGTGGAGGAACAGGGGAAGGATGACAGGAGGGAGGGTGGGGAAGAGGAGGAGGGAGGAGGGAGGAGGGAGGAGGGAGGAGGAGGAGGAGGAGGAGGAGGAGGAGGAGGAGGAGGAGAGGAGGAAGGGGGGAGGATGGAACAGGGGGAGGTGGGAGGAGCAGGAGGATGGGGACTAGGAGGAGGAGGAGGAGGAGGAGGAGGAGGAGGAGGAGGAGGAGGAGGAGGAGGAGGAGGAGGAGGAGGAAGAGGAGGAGAACGGGGATGGGGATGGGGATGGGGATAGATAGAAGAGGAGGAGAAGGAGGGATGAATAATCTTGTCGAGCTCCACGCGTCCCCTGGCCTTACTCAAAGACCTGAGCGCTGGTTGAACACATGCAAAGCAATCGGCATGCGTTTGCATTGCTTAGTGCCGTTTGCATATATGTGGGAGAAAGTTGTTTGTTTTGCAGGTTTCGACGCTTATGTCTTCGCCCGGAGCAACTCAGGAAGGATAGCGCGCAGATGTTTGAACAGGGCCAATGTGGTCCCGCAGCCCAGATGTTTGCAGGTGTTCGCACCTCCCCATTCCCCGCCTTCCTCCTCCCCCTTTCCTCCCCCTCCTTTCTATCCCCCTCCCCATCTTTCTCGAGCTCGTATCGGCGAAGGGCTTTACCCGAAGCGGGCATGTGTGCCAGTGAAGTTGCATGCTGTGTTGGTTCGTCGTGGCCTCGAGTGGGCCTTCTTTGCTTTCGCTGCACACCCCTCGAGCTGAGTCAAGTTGTTCCAAGTGAAGTAGTTCCAAGTAGTTTCCCCTCCTCCCCATCCTCCTCGCCTTCCCCAGGGCAGCGGAGGAGGAAGCGGAGGCGGTAGGGGAATGGGCCCCCTTCTCCCTCCTGCTCACGCCCCGCCCCGCAGAGGTGGATCGACAAGGCGGTGGCGACGGGCTACGCCAACGGCGGCGATCGGGGGACGCCAACCGATACACCTATCTAAAGTTCGGAGGATGAATTCGAAGAGAAACGGGGACCTCCAATGGGAAATCGATGTCGGTGTCGTGTTCGTGTCGCGCGTGCGGGCGGGGCGAAGCTGCGTGGGCGGGCGAGAGGAATGAACCCGCCGTGGCTACGGCGAAACTGAGCTCAATGACTCTTCGCCCCTCGGTCGGCCAGCGGTGGCTCTGGGGTGTCCCGCCAGTGTCCCGTGGTGTCCCGTGGTGTCCCGTGGCTCGGTGCCTTGTGGCGCGGTGTCCCGTGGTGTCTTGTGAGGTCGATCGTGAGATCGATAGTGAGATCGATAGACAGTAGATAGCGAGATCGATAGTAATGTCGATTGTGATATTGATAGATAATGAGAGCGGTAGAGCGAGGCATATCGAATGTGAGAACGATAGGTAGGTAGAGAGTGATATCGGTACATATATATATATATATATATATATATATATTGCAGAAGAGGTGCTCCGTTGTGCCCAACTGATTTCCGCCGAATTCGATCCGACCCCACTCGCGCACCGAAAGCTGATTCCCCGCCACAACCTCCAAGTCACCCGAAGGGTGGTCGTACAGGTAGCTATCTAGACCCATCGGCGCCTGAAAGTATATATGTTGGACCCCCAAACCACAATCTATTTTAGAAGCCTCCCTACTTCAATCGTCGAGTGGATCCCCTTTCACCTTCCCCGTTAGAGTGCGGGCGGAAACCCAGTCAGTCTGCTCTCCACGTCTTCCTGCTTCCTGTTTCTGCGCATTTCTTCCGACCGATGGGGTACGCCAACCAGCCAGGCCGATCCTAGGCGCAGGATCGGTGCACAGTCGGCGTCCTCCCAGGCGACTACATGGCGGCCCTGGCGAAGGTGCACCAGCGGCTGCGCAGCGCCCCGAGCCCGGCGTGAGCCGAGCCCGGAGCTCGCTCCGACGTGGGCCCGGCGGGCGCCTCCGCACCTCGAGAAACGGTCTGGCGCCTCCTGCGCGTCTTGGAGGAGTGTCGGGATCCCGCAGGGGGGGGGCGGGGGCGGGCGGGCGGGCGGGCGGGCGGGCGGGCGGGCGGGCGGGCGGCGGGCGCGTGCGTGCGTGCGGCGTGCGTGCGTGCGTGCGTGCGTGCGTGCGTGCGTGCGTGCGTGCGTGCGTGCGTGCGCGTGCGTGCGTGCGTGCGCGTGCGTGCGTGCGTGCGTGCGTGCGTGCGTGTCTGTGTCTGTGTCTGTGTCTGTGTCTGTGTCTGTGTCTGTGTCTGTGTCTGTGTCTGTGTCTGTGTCTGTGTCTGTGTCTGTGTCTGTGTCTGTGTCTGTGTCTGTGTCTGTGTCTGTGTCTGTGTCTGTGTCTGTGTCTGTGTCTGTGTCTGTGTCTGTGTCTGTGTCTGTGTCTGTGTCTGTGTCTGTGTCTGTGTCTGTGTCTGTGTCTGTGTCTGTGTCTGTGTCTGTGTCTGTGTCTGTGTCTGTGTCTGTGTCTGTGTGTGTGAGAGTTCGATCGGATTTGCACAGAACCGCCCACAGCAGATGCCCCCCAAACGCTGGCAGCTCCCGATAGTTGCCGATGGGTGGGGCATGCGGGGGACAACTGTTCGCGGCGGTTCGGTGCACCAGCTGATCGCACTCACGGCCCCCCCCCTCAGGGTCACCCCCTTTTGGTGGATCCCGAGGGTGGTGGTGAGGGGCAGCGGCGGACAGGGGCATGTGCAGCAGTCCGTGTGCTTGTGACTCGTGGGCGGCGCACGGCCCGAGGGCCAGGGCAGCGAGCGCGAGGGCGATTCGGACCGCGGCCCCATCGGAGGGAGGAGGGCCACCCCGCCATGAGCCCAGCGGGGTGACCGAGCGCAAGTGCGACTCCGACCGCGGCCCCATCGGAGGGAGGAGGGCCACCCCGGCATGAGCCCGGCGGGGTGAGGGGGAGGAGGGTCAGCGGCACCGTAACGAGTACTCACTCACTAATGGAAAATTTCCGAAAGTTGCCTCTAACGAGCCTTTTTCTGGCATTGCAGCGCTGCCCACATCGGGGAAAGGACTGGGTTCGCCAGGTCACTGGCCAAAGTACCCGTTAGTGGAGTCCCTGTTGGAGGGGCGCTGAGAGGTTTTCCTCCTCCTCCTCCTCCTCCTCCTCCTCCTCCTCCTCATCCTCCTCCTCCGCCCGTTTACATTTTTGGGGCATTGCTGTGCCTCCTGCCTCTTCTTCGTCTTCCTCCTCCTGGGTCAGCTGCCGCACCGTGGACAAGGCGTCCTCGCGGAGGGTGCGGAGCGTTTTGCCCGGGAAGGAGTGTCTTCGTACGCGCGTTGTGCCCCCTGCCCCCCCCCACCCGCCCTGTCCCTGTCCTGTGCCCGTCGCTCCGCCCTCGGCGCTCGGCCGGCGGGCCGATGCTGGCGCCCGAGGGCGGCGAGGTGGCGCTGAGCCGGCCGGGCAGCGCGCCCGACGTGGAGGGCGCGGGCGGCGCGGGCGGCCCGCGAGAGGCGCGGCACCGCCGCGCCTGGAGGCCGGAGGTCGTGTGTGCGGGCCTGCTGGTCTGCACGCTGCTCTCGGCGGCTGCAACGTTCAGGCGATCGCAAGCATGGATCGAGGGGGCGTGGATCAGCGACGGGTCCCGTTTGCCGTGGGAAGTCGCGGATCTCCGCCGCCGAGCGAGGCGGCTCCGGCCGCAAGTTGGGGAGGGCACTTCCCCGATCCATGTTTACGCGCCCCCGAAACGTGGGGCGCAGGGTTACGTTGCCTCTTCGGGGGACCTGGCCTGCCCCCAAAGTCTGATATTTCTTCTTGTGCCCGACGCGGGCTCGGTGCGGACTCAATGCGGATTTGGCGTGGATTCGACGCGGGCTCGGCAGGGATTCGAAACGGATCCTACGAGTCCGACATGGATTCGACACGGATTCGACGTGGATAGGGCCGCGACGGGACAGACAAGGTCCCCCGAGGATGCAACATAAGACAATGGCTGTGTTTTTTGTTGGGGATCTGGCGACAGCCCGTGTTCTCAGGCCTTCTCGCCCCCCGCTTCCCCCGGGTAACCTGACCTTCTCGGTCGCGCAGGTCCCAAGGAAGGGTGTTTTCCAGGGTCTGGCGGTAGCCCTGGTTGTCAGGCCTTCCTGCCCCCCTCCTGCCTCGGATAGCCTGACCTTGTCGGTTGCGCAGCTCCGAAGGGGGACGCAGTATTCGTGCGCGCGGCATGCGTGGGGCTGCCCAACGCGAAAATATTAAATTGGCCGTCAGCCCCCCCATTCACCCCCACCCCACCGCATATCCCGGGCTACCGCAGAAACATAACACATGTCTCATAGCGTCGAGGTTCGAGGTCGAGGTCGAGGTTCGATGGCGAGGTCGAGGTTCGAGGCTCGAGGTACATGTCGCCAGTTCGAGGTCGAGGTCCTCGAGGTTTTCAACTGTCGGGATTCGAGTGTTTCGGACTTTTTGGACGTTAGCCAGACCATCGGGCAGCGCCGATCTGACTTTTGTCAACTGGCGGTGTCTCCTCGATTCCGGCCCTCGGGGGCCATCTTCGGGTGCCTGGGGCCATCGACGGGCTGGTAGCCCTCGGAGGAGGGGAAGGTACCGATGCTGGTACCCTGCCCTCGTTTCCGCCTCCTTGGGCATTTTGGGGCGGCCCTCGTCACCACGGCTGGATTCGTCTCGAAGTTCTGGTCAGAATGCACCCTGAGAGGGGTGTGGGAGTGGCGGTATCGGGTATGAGTATTCTTTGGTTTCCCCAGGCAGGTGCCGCGGTTCCTCATCGATTTCGGCCGTCGGGGTTGTTTTTGGGTCCCATGGCCGACAGAAACGGACTTGGGGCGCAACACTACCCCCCGGAAAAGGGTCTAGATCTCTGGGGCCGCGGATTGAAATCATCATCCTCCCATGACCGTGCGGGCTCAACGGGTGCGCACGCACGACTCGGGCGCGCGCTTCGCTTCGCATGTCACAGAAGACTCGGGTGCCGATGCCGCTGCCCTTCCCTCGCCGCCACGGCTGGAGTCGCCTCGGCATTTCTGGCCAGAGTGCAGCAGGGGCGGATGGCCCCACGCCGCAGGGTCGAGGTGCTCGGCGGTCGAGGTTCGAGAACTTCGGACGTTTCGGTCGGTCCTCGGCGGCTTTCCGGCCTCGGGCGTGAGCTGCAGCAGGTGCGGCTGGCCGAGGGCGTTTCCCGGGGTGCTTGGATCGAGGGTTGCAGCATGGGCCCTGACGGGGCCTCACGCGGGCCCACGCGGAGCACAAAAGGCGAACGTTCCTTCACCCCCGCCCATGGCCACCAACCAGTAAGCAACGCCCAACCATCCCTGGGCCAGGGCTCGAGCTCAGCAGTGTCTGGGCGAGTTCGTGGATCGTTTTCGAGCGAAGGAAACCGAAACCGAAACGAACCCTCAAGACCCTCCCGGACCTGGGCCGTACAGTCAGCCCGCAAGGGAAGGGCGGGCAACTTTCCGAGGTTGCCCTTGCATCCTTGCCCTTCGGCCCATCCTCGGCTGCTTCCTGGCCGCGCCCCACCCAGAAAGTGCCGGCATGGCCTCCCAAGGCCCCTGCACCCCGATCGCGCATCCCGATGATACGGGCCGACTGCACCCGCCCCCGTTGCAGCCGCCGGTGCTCGCCGTGGCCGCCGGAGTGGTGGTGGCCGACCTCACGGGCGGGGGGCGGGGCGGCGCGCGGCGGCGTGCGAGGGTCGGGGCCGCCGCCATCCTGCCCTCCTCGTGCCGGTCGCCCCTGTTCACCAGCGCGCCGTACGTGGTGCTGCTGCAGGTGGTGGGGGAGCACCGCTCGGACGTGTGGATGCTTCCTTCGGCGAGGACCATCGAGGAGCATCCTGGATCATTTGGCGAAAAAGCCACGCACGAAACTGAAAATAGTGCAGGGAATGGACGTCCGAGCGATGGCCAGTGGTCGGGGGCACCGATTTGGATACTCGCTGAGGGGTGGACCTCCCTCGGTCCGCCCAGAAGTGCGGAACGATTGGGGAAATCGATTTAGGTATGCTCGTTTGGGGGGACCTTTTCCTGGTCGGGGGCAACGATCGAGGAAGCGTAAAACTCGATCCGGTTTGCCAACGCTTCTTGACGAGCGTCGCCCTGGATTTGGCGGTCTAGTCTTCGTGGGATGCTTGCAGCGGGAGATCGAGTCAAATTTCAGACTGGGGCTCGTCATTTTCATGGTGGCCCAATTAGGCCAATCCGAGTCACCCGAATCCGAGTCTTCCCGAAGCGATTTAGATGCTTGTTTTGGGGGGGTCTTCCTTGGGCCCGCCAGAAATCTCTGCCCGCGCTATCCTAGGATTTACCCCTAATAGGGCCCTCTCTCATAGTCGTAGGGATGACAACTCCCCCCCTGCGTACCAACCACAACAAGACAAATGGACATCATGGAGTTTTGCGCTGACGAACTACCATGATGAAGCCAAGGTGTTTCATGACGAAGCAAAGACCGATCATGAAGCCACTACTGTCAAGACGAAGCCAAGATTTGCCATGACGATGATGGCCATGGGGGCCGTCCTTTGGGGCCCTGCGCGACGACGACGACCACGACGGTGCGGGCCCGAATGCAGTCGTCACGATTTGGGGCCGACGACTCCAACGTCGGCGACGACGAACGCTTCCGACGGCGACTCCGAGGACTCCGCCGTAGACTCCGATTCCGACCGACGACATTGACGATACATCCGACGATTCAAACACCGATGGCGACGACGGCTTGGACGGTTGTGAGTCCGTCTCTGGCACGACTCCGACGACGGCTCCGATCACGACTCCAACGACGATTCCGATCCCGCCCACGATGGCGACGTCGCCACTGACGACACAGACCACGCCGGCGAGTCCGACCAGTCCCACGACAACGACGACGACGACGACGGCGATGGCGATTCCGAACCGACGGCGTTTTCATCGGAGGTATCTTCCGAGTCTGATTTGCCGTCGTCGGATGTGCCGTCTTTGGGGTCGGGGTCATATCCTTGGAGTCGTCGTCGCCGTCGTCGGAGTCGGAGTCTTCGGCGGAGTCCTCGGAGTCGCCGTCGGAGTTGCTCGTCGTCGGAGTCGGAGTCGGAGTCGTCGGCGCTAGTGGGAGCGCCTTCATGCTGGCCCATTCCAGCACAATCTTTACGCGGATAGTGTCTCATGCCGAGTTGCGTCTGCGGCCCCAGTGGTGACGTCTGCACGTGGGCCCACGCCGTCGTGGTCGTCGTCGTTGGGGAGGGCCCTTCAAGAGGACGGCCCCATGGTAAATATCGTCATGGTAAATCCTGGCTTCGTCATGAGAAGTCTTGGCCGCCCCATGTTCGATCTTTGCTTCACCGTGATCATTCATGTCTTCATCCTTACAAATTTCGTCATACCGGATATGAATGATCTCCCTCTGGTTTGTTGAGGTTCGGTATGCAAGGGGGTGATTATGAGCCGTACGACTATGGGCGAGGACCCTATGAAGGTTCAAATGTTGGTGCCAGATTCCCACGGGTTGGGTGCGCGCGAGCAGAGATTCTGACGGATCTGCCCGATTTTAGTTCGACTCGAGTTCGAATTGAGTTCGACGCAAGTTCGGCTCGAGTTCGGCCCAGGCTCGACTCAAGTCGACGGGCGCTCGACGCAGCATCGACGCATGAGTGGAGCGGATGGCTCCAGGGAGGTCCCCAGAACGAGAACATACTGCCACAGAGAGGGGGGGACCAGCTCGGGCTTGGAGCCGGCCGGGGGGGCCGAGGCGGCCCAGCACCGGTTCGGGCCAGCAGAGACGGGGGAGAAGGGGCCCCCTCGCCGCCCCAGCTGGACGCGCCTCGACAAACTGGCCAGCCTCGACTTTTGGGAGGGCTCTGCGTTTTCAGCGGAGTCGCCGCTGCTGTTCCCCTCTGAACCGACTGCCTCTGGGCCGATCGAGCTCAGGCCCCCTGGCCACCTCCAAGGCTCAGGGGGGAAGCAAGGTCAAGGGTAAGGTCCCGTACGAGCACGAAGCCTGGTCCGATACCGGACGCGGAGTGAAACAATTACAACTCTCTGCTGCTGATGCATTCATGATTGGGCATGGAGAATAAGGGGGGGACAAGGGAGGGAGGGAGGAACGGAAGGAGGGAGGGGGGGGAGTCAAACTGCAAATCTGTCCCACGTCGTTCGTGGCCTGCCTCTGTAGCGCTTCGGCCTGGTAGGCAGCTTTGCGTCGATAATGCCGCCTGGATTCCAGGCCGCGACTAGACTCAGCAACGTGTTTGGGCTCAGATGATCAAGCGTGGGCAACCAAATCCGTACCCTCGGCCTCGCGGGCCAGGCCCCTGGGCCTCCTGGGCCGCAATCGCGTGGACGCGGGGCGTTTTTTCACGGGTGCCCCACGCAGAACGTATCCATGCGACCGCGTATCCATGTGATCCCGCACGGGAATCCAGACCGCGTGGACGTGGCCTGGATAGGTTCGCCCTCGTGAGAGAACGCATCGACCCCCAGTCGCCCATTCATCGTAGATGGCAGCCCACCTCGCCCAGGTGCCTGCGAACTCGCTCTCAAGCCACCCGGACCGGATAATTGGCGTTTCCTGAACAGCCTTGGGCGTTTATTAAACAGCCCAGTTATTCAATCGCTTCGCTCATTCCGCTGGCCCATATTGTAGCATCGCTGGCACTCGCTTGCGTGCTTGGGGGGGCATTTGGGGGGCCTCCTGGGGCCTCTTGGGGGCCTCTTGGGGGCCTCCTGAGGGGTCTCGTGGGAGCATCTTCGGGCCTCTTGGGGGCCTCTTGGACCTCGTGGGAGCCTTTCGGGGGCCTCATGGGCGCTCCTGGGGGCCTCTCGGGGCCGAGGGCTCGAAATATCCGTGCGGGTCTCCCGTGTGGACCCCCTCTTGGAGCCTTCTTGGGGGCCTCTTGGGCTGTCTTGGAGGCCTCTTGGGTGGTCTTGGGGCTCTCCGGTGCGGTTTTTGGGCCCTCTTGGAGGCCTCTTGGGCCGTGTTGGGGCGATCTTGGGGGCCTCTTGGGCTGCTTTTGAGGTTGTGAAAGCTTAAATGGCGAATCTGCTAAAAATATATGTTTTGCTTAGAGAAATCGGAAGATTTTTGCCTCTTGGGGCCGTCTTGGGACGCCTCTTGGAAGCCTTTTGGGGCGTCTGGGAGCCGTCTTGGGCGTCTTGAAGCGAGCGTGTGGCATCTCGGAGCACTCATGAATCATCTTGGGAGGCTCTTGGCGGCCTCGCGGCCCTTCTTGGGGCTCTCTGGAGGGCCTCGAGGGCGGCGCCCAGGAGGAAAACCGTCTCTTGGTCGGACCGCCCGGGACCTGCCCGGGACCTTGCCGGAGTGCCTTTCGTCTGGGGACCCTCAGGGGCCGCCTCGCGCGCGCGAGCTAGAACATCCCTGGGCGTTTACTAAACAGCCCGGTTATCATGGGGGTTGATTTTCTGCCCTCTATCTCGGGGTCCTGTGTTCCATCTGTCTGCGGTGCACCGCCAGTTCGGGCTCGATGTTCCCCCCCATGCCGACGCGGGCCTCCGGCAGCCGTCCGGGACCATCCGGGCACCCCCGGAACGCTCGCGGCGAGGCGCAGCCGCTGGAAAGCATCCGAAGGCCAGAAAGCCGCCGAGTACCGCGGACAACGCCCGAAAGCCTCGAAAGCCTCGAAGGCCTCGAAGGCCTCAGCCTCCGAAGACCTTGTGCCGTTGCCCCCTCAGGTGGATGGGGAGCCCTACGCCCTGCTCCTGGACACGGGCAGCTCGAACACCATCCTGGCCTCCAGCGCGTGCGCCGAGAGCTGCGACGTGGGGCCCCAGTGGCCCATGCGGACGGCCCCCGGCGATGCCCCCGGCGTCTTCACGATGGTCTATGGCACGGGCAGTGCCGACGCGGTGGTCGCCACGGCGGAGCTGAGCCTCGGGGGGCTGACCGTCCAGCGCGGGACCCTCAGCTCCATCATCAGGCTCAGGGGGTCGAAGGAGAAACCGTGGCCGAACCACACATGCTCGGAGCTCCGCGCGGGTTGCTGGGATCGGCGCTGGGCCCCCTGCGCCGCCCCTGGCGCGCCCCGCGAGCCAGGCAGGGAGGCCGATCCAAGAAATCCGCCCGGAGCTCCGGAAGTTCGGGTTTGCGCAGTTTGGCCGATTCTTCTAGGGGAGGAAGAGACCGATGCCGCTGCTCGTCCTGGAGAGCCTTCGTCGCCACGGCCGGCTTCGCCTCGAAAGCCAGGCCGTGCCCCGGGAGAGGTCCCCAGGAGCGGTGCCTCTCTGCCCCCTCCCCGCAGGCAGCACGCCGGGATAGACGGCGCGACGCTGTTCCCGCCGCCATCGGACTTCCTCTGCTACAAGGCTCGGAGGAGGGCGCCAGCTGGGGCAGCGGCGGCCCTGCCCTGACCCGCCCAAGCTCGCCCACAAGATCGGTCCCCTTGGTTGATCTGGCCATGGCCGGCCTGGCGCTACTACGTCATCGTCTTCGTCCTCGTCCTCATCCTCGTGTTCGTCCTCGTCGTCGTCGTGGTCGTCGTCGTCGTTGTTGGCGGCGGCGGCGTCTCTGGCGTCGGAGTCGGCGTCGGCGTCGGCGTCGCCAGGGTCGATTAGATCCTTGGAGAAATCGCTCCGTAGTGTTCCCATAACGCTCTCAGAGCGTCCTGGACGGGCGTTGTGTAGTGGGGGGCGATAAATGGGGCGGGTGACGAAGTTGAACCTTTCGTGTACCTTAGACGCTCCAAAGGCCCTGGAGAGCGCCTCTGGGGCCCATGAAGGGACACGAAATAGGCCCTGAAGGCACCCCCACTTGGCGCTCTGGAACGGCCGCGGCGCCCGATGAGTTCTTCAGAGCCGCTGGGCCTTAGGGATCCGCGACTCGTCCCGGTCCGGCTTGACGTTCGCCCTCGCTTCGCACTGCGTGGCGACGAGAGGCCTCCAGGAGGCCCACGAAGGGGGCGACCACAACGCCGAGGGATCCGGGCTCGGGCTCGAGCTCGCGCTTGGGCTCGCGCTCGTGCCTGGGCTCTGGCTCGCCGCCGCTGTCTTGGCCCGGGCCTCCTCCGAAGTACGTACGCGGGGCTCCTGGGCCTGGCGTACCGGGGTCAGGACGCGGGGCCAGTGGGCGGGGGCGCGAACGGGACCGCGAACGGCACCTCCGCCACGCTGCTGGACCAGCTCGTGGCCGAGGCGGGGATGCCCAACGCCTTCGCCATCGAGCTGTGCGACAGGTGAGCGGCAGAAGAAGGCGGGGTCGACTATGCGCGGGCATTCGCGCGTGAGTTTGCAGGGTGAGCTTGAAGAGCGAGGCCGAGGGCGAGCGCCCCCTCTCCGAGGCCGCGCGGCATGCCACGCTGGCGGCCCGCGTGAGCCGCGGCGTAAGGTCGCTGTGCCTTCGCGCGCGACACTCGCTATCCTTCTCGCCGCGCAGGTATCCTCAGCCGTGCGGGCCACGGCGGGACACGAGCACCTGGCGACCGTCCCGGCCGTGCGACGTCGGCGTCACCGTGGGGAACCTCTACCTCGGGGGCTACCGCTCTCGAAGAGGAAAAGAGGAGCATAAGCATAAATCTTCGGAGGTCCGCGCGGATTTCTTGGATCGGCGCTGGACCCCGTGGCGGCGCCTCCGGCGCCTCCCTTGGCGTGCTCCGCGCACCGGGGAGGGGCCTTCAGCGCCGATCAAAGTAAACCGCGCGGAGCTCTGAGAGCGTATGTGTATCCAGTTGTTTCGTCTTCTACGCTCTGCGTCACTGGCAGGGGACATGAGGTACACCCCCATCACCGACGAGATCCATTACGACGTCGTGCTCCGCGGCGTCGAGGTGTGCGGCGGCCGCGGCTGCGTAAACGTCACCTTCCCAGACAAGATGAACGGTACGACGGAGGACGCCTGCGTCTGCTCGTCCGACGATTGCCCCGTCCCTCTGGGGCCGCTTGAGTACTGCTTCTTCACAGTTGTGGATTCTGGTGCCGACGGCTTTTTTATGAACACTGTCAGTAACGCCAAGGCGCTGTTGGACGCGATGCTGAACGTCGGCATGGTGGATTTTCCTTTAGAGGAGAACAGCACCGCGGCTCAGCGGTCTTTTTACTTCAACCGCAGCGCCATCCCCGGTGCCTCCCCGTCTGCGCGGGGCCGATTCACCCTGCATTTTCCCGACGAGCAGGGCGAGCTCTTCTCGGGGAACAAACAATAACATTAAACAATTGTTCGGAGGTCCGCGCTGACTTCTCAGCGATGGGCCCCCCTCCCTGGCTCGCGAGACGCCCCGGGGGCGGCGTCGGAGGCGCCGCCACGGGTCTTCAGAGCTGATCCGAGAAATCCGCGCGGACCTCCGAAAGTTGTATGTTTGGCTGCGACTCTGTGGGGGGACGTGAGAAGGGGCGGGCCTTCTCGGAAGGCGCCGAAGTCCCCTGTCCTTCTGAGGAGTGTTCCAAGCCTCCCGAGCGCTTCTGAGAAGTCCCGCCGCCCTCTGAGAAGGCCTTCTCCCTCTCATTTCCCTCCCTCGCTCGCCGCCAGCATGTGCATGTCACCATTTTGTTCCCCGACCTTCGGCGTCCACATCCCCATGGACGTCCTGTTCCGCCAGACGGCCGCCGGACTCCTGCAGCCGACCGTCCAGGGGGACGTGGCCGCGTTCCAGGCAGCGAAGTTCCCCGTGCTGCTCGGCGCCCCCCTGCTGGTCGGCCGCGTGACCTTCTTCGACCGCTCCCGCCGCCTCCTCTCGGGGGCTGCGGGAGGTGCCCGTGGCCCAGGTCGAAAACGGTGAGCGCCGCCAGCGGAGCGACGCCAAATAAAGGGGTCGTCTTCACCGATGTTGGTGCTTACAGTGGGGGCCCATGGGTTCCCTGCTTGCCTCCAGGGTGCCGTGGGTTTCTTGGGCTTCGATGGTTTTGCCATGGAAAGCGTGACTTTCCCACACCCAAAGTCAATGGCCGTCTTGGGGTCTCAGGGTTGGGTTTCTTGTGGAAGGCTTCTTGTGGACGGGCCTCCACTGTAAGCTGCCCGCGAAAGGTCGCGCGTAAGCGCCCTCGTCTCCAATGAGGCGGGCCGTGCCGGCGGCCCGCGTAAGCCACCGCGTAAGGTCGCTGTGGCATCTCGCCTTGTTTTTGAACGTCGCTCAGTTGCTCAGAATCGGCCAACATGGAGCGATATGGCCATCGACAAGCCGCCGACCATTCAAGGTTGAAGGATCCATCGGTGCAAGAAGCCAATGCCGAAGTCGTCAACCCACGAACCTGTCGCAACATAAAACTACACCAACCTGATAACTTCTGAAGCTCCGCGCGGATGTCTTGCCCCTGGCGAGCTCCGCGCGCCAGGCGCGCCAGGGATAGGGGTCCAGCGCCGATCCAATATTCGATATCCGATATTTGTGCCGTTTTTGTGTTTCTGTACTCTGGGTGTCCCCAGCGTCCCGCCACCTGTCCAGCTCCTGGAGCCCTCTGGCCTGGTGCTGCGCTGCAGGCCGCGGGAAGCGCCCCGGAAACCTCGGCGACGCACGTCGTCGACGGCACCGTAACGGGTACTTACTAACGGGTACTTTGAAATTGTGCCGAAAGTTGCCACTTTAGGGCCTTTCTCTTGCATTGCAGCGTTGCCCACATCGGGAAGGGTTGGGCTCGCTGGGTCACTGGCCAAAGTACCCGTTAGTGGAGTCCCCGTTTGAGGGGTGCTGACGTCGGGCCAGGGGCACCCCTGGCAGCGCCCGATCCTCGGCATCGCGGACGTGAGGCCAGAGGCGTGCGGCGCCCCCGTGGAGCACCCCTCCGAGATAGACGTGCGGGGCCTGCACGTCGACACGCCCGGGGCGGGGTGCCGGCGCGGCACCGGCAGCGGGGGGGGCTGCAAGCAGGCCTCGCCGCGGGGGGAATCAGGAGGGAAAAAAACACACAGACACAATTAATCCTCGATCCCCAGGAAAATATGGGAAAATATGGGAATTGGGGGGGAAGACAGAAACCCAGAAAATATGGGAAAATATGGGGATTATTTTTATTTGTGTGTATTTATTTGTGTGTCCTAATTTCCCTTTAGGGAAGCGGGTCCAGAGGGGAACGGGCTCTGAGTTTGTGTTCTCCCGCTTCGGGGCCCTCCACGGGCCCTCCACGGGCCCTCCACGGGCCCCGGGGCTGTCAGAGAGCGCCTCGGGATGCAGGACTGGTCCTGGGGGGAGGCGCCGGGGTCCAGGACCCGTTTCTGTCATGCTACAGGCCAAGCGTCCCGGTGCTCTGACCGCTGACGAGGGCCGCGTCTTTTGAGTTCTTCGTGCGCTGATCGGCAGAAAGGCGTCGCAAGCAGGGATGCTCGGAGCTCCGCGCAGAGTTCTTGGATCGGCGCTGGGCCCCCCTGGCGGCCCCTCTGGCGCCGCCCCTGGCGCGCTCCGAGCGCATGAGAGGAGGGGGGGGGGGGCCAGCGCAAGTCCAAGGAAAACGCGCGGACCTCCGACAGTGTATGTACGTTCATGTTGTTTTTGTCTCCCTCTAGATCAGGTGTTGCTCATCATGCCCCTGGCCCAAGGTGCCCCAGCTTTCCCTTCAATTTTGGAGCCCCTAGTTCCCTCTGGGCATCGTGAGGGTGCTCTGAAGGCCGTGGGGGCCTCCTTGAAGATCCTGGGAGCACCTTGGGCGTGGGGCACTTCTGGCCACACCCGACTGGAATCGCTTCGGGGGGCGCAGAGAGGCGGCACGAGGTCACGTTTTAAGGGCCCCGTTTGGCTGCTGGTGGCCCTCGGCTTGCTCGGGGGCCGTCGCTGGGCGCGGCCGTCGCCCGCTCCACTTGGAACGGGCTCCCGCGTGCCGTGCCCGAGCTTCTAGCGCGGTCCCTACGAAATTCTTCAGTCGAGCTGCTTCAATCATCGGCGGCGAGCCCGTGGGGGAAGTGAGAGTCAGAGGAGGAAAAGGTACCCATACCGCTACCCTTCCCTCGTATTCCGTTATTTGGGCCTCCTGGGCGGCACTCGTCGCCACCGCTGGATGCGCCTCGAAATTTTGGTCAGAACGCAGCACAGGAGAGGTCCGGGGAGTGCCGGTTTCGGTACCTTTTGGTTTCCCCAGAGAAGCGGCGGACCTTCCCAGAAGGCTCGGAAGTCCCCCGGTCTTCTGAGAAGTTCTCTGAGCCTTCCCCAGGGACACAAGAGACCTCTCCGAAGGCCAGGGGCCTTCTGAGAAGCGTGCCCCGCCTTCTGAGCAGGCCTTCTCCTTCCCCCTCCCTCCCTCCCTTGCCGCCGGAATCAGTTCCCCGAGACATGGAAAGACTGACGGGGTGACGAGGGCGGGCTGCGGCGTGGAGGGTCCTCCGGAGGCCCTGGCAGGACGTCCCAGCCGGCCCCCCTCGACGACCCAAGGTGGACTCGGAGAGGGCCCCCAAGAGGTCACCGTTCGTTTTCACTCTCTTTTTTTCGTGCGCGGTGTTGGCACTTTCGCCCTCTCTGTCCCCAGAGCCTCCAAGATGACGCACGAGGCCCTCAAGCTCGCCCCAAGGTAGCCCCAAAAAAACCGACCAGGAGGCCCAAGAGGGGCTCAAGAGAGCCACATTGCGATTGACGAGGACAGCATAAGAGGGCACCCAGGAGACCCTAGAGGGCCCCCAAATGGGGCTCCAGTCAGTCGACGAGTGCCGCCGAACAGTTATTTTTTAAGTCAGTTGGCGCAGGCGAGCTGAAGCAGGTGCAGGCGACGGTCGAGCAACGGAGATGGCCGCCGAACAGTAATTCTGTACAGGAGTCCTTCAGACCGAGACCGCGAAAAGACAACCGCAAAAGACCCCGAACATGGCTCAGAGAGGCCCGTGACGGCTCAACGGGGTCCCAAGGCCCAGCGGGGTTCTCAGACGGCCTCACACCGGCCTGACGAGAGCCCCAGGACGAGCCATCTCGCAACAATGGATTTCCACGGCGACCTCCCACGAGTTGTTGTTTTGGTAAGTCCATGTATGTATGCATCTACGCATGTCACATGTATGCATACATAAATTCATACATGCATACACATACATACATAAATACATACATACATACATACATACATGCATACACACATACACACATACACACATACACACATACACACATACATACACATATACACACATACACATACACACATGCATATGCACATACACATACACATACACATACACACATACATATACATATACATACATACATACACACATACATACAGACATACATGCATGCATACATACATGCATACACGTACATACATACGTACGTACATACATGCATGCATACAAACATACGTGCATGCATACAGGCATACATACCTACATGCATACATACATACGTGCATGCATGCATGCGTACATATACGCATACATACATACATCCATACATACACACATACCTGCGTACACACATACATACATTCACACATCCAGGCACACGTACATACATCCGTACACACATACATGCATACAACCATACATACACAAACACGTACACGCATACATACATACATGCATACATACGTACGTACGTACGTACATGCATGCATACATACATGCATCCATACATACATGCATACATGCATGCATACATGTATACATACATACATACATACATGTATACACACATATATATATATACATACATACGTACACACATGCATACTTGCACACCTACATACGTACATACATTCGTACACGCATACGTACATACATACATGCATACATGCATGCATGCATGCATACACACATACATATACACATACATACATATATACGTACGTACGTACGTACATACATGCATACATACATACATACATACATACATACGTCCAAGCATACATTGAGGCATGCATGTGTACACATTTAAGTAGTTGTGTACCTACACATACCCGTATACGTTCACATACACCGATGTATATTGGCACAAATATTTACACATACATATACGTATGCCGATTGACATATATATAGTCACACCAACAGTTACATAGGCATATATCGGCTCACACATATACACACATTCATAAATACACGTACACATTTTCACAGACATATGCATATATCCGAATGTTCATATAACATTCTGGGGGTCCCGGGTCCCTGGACCAGCCCCTTGCCCACGGGCAAACTATCCCGAATACGGGTTTTTAACGCCCTCGCTGGCGTCCAAGACGGTCCGAGACGTTCCCGGAAGGCTGCAAAACGCAAACAATAATCCCACGGATTTCCCCAGGGCGGTCCAAGAATGCTTACGATGACCCCAAGACAGCCCAAGGGTCCCCACCGGAGGGCAAAATCTTTTCAAAACAAAAGAAGGTCCCAAGATGGAGTTGCAGTCGCCCCGGGGCTTCCCAAGGACGCTCCCGAGGGTTTGAATTGGTACAGCAGATACAGTTTCCAATGGTTGTGGTTCTCTCGCCTTGTCGGTTCCGATGGGATCTTTGGAGCCTTCGGCTATCTCCAAGATCGCCCAGCAGAGCTCCAACACGGGCCCAAGACGCTGCGTGAGGACTCCAAGATGGCCCTAGGACGGCCCAAAGCCATCCAAGGAGTGCCCACGACGTCCCAAGACAGCCCGAAGAGGCTCCCAAGAGGCTCCCGAGATGCCCCCTAAGCGCTCCCCGAGCGGCACTCTGATCGCTCTCGACGTCAATGTGGCCCCCAGAGCACCCCAGATGCCCCAAGAGGCTCTCAAGAGGCCCCAAGATGCTCACAAGGGGCCCCCAAGAGGCTCCCAAGAGGCCCCCAGGGAGACGCCCAAGTGGCCCTCAAGAGTCCCCCGAACGACCCCCGAAAGACACCTCAAGTCCCCTGAACGGCCCCCGAACGGCCCCCGATTGTGTTGCACGCCTCAAGTTGAAGACACTTCCACCCCAGAAGGCATGCAAACACCCTCATCCTCACTCCTTCTCCTCATCCTCTTCTGTGCTGGTAGAGGTCTTGATGCGGAGTGAAGCTGCCTTTTGAAGGCCATATTCAGGGGGCAACTTTGTAGAACGATGCATAGACCATCGGATGCGTCCTCCCCCCTGTCGCTGCCATGACCTTCCCTCATCCTCTTACCTTCTCCACTCGATGTTCTTGGAGAGGCTTTCGGGAACACGTGGCGTCGTTTCCCCCCCACACTCGCTCCCTCCTCATCATCTTCATCTTCATCCTCATTCCTCTCTCCCTCCTCCTCCTCCTGCTCCTCCTCCTCCTCCTCCTGGGAAACACAAAGCTTGAAGCAGACAGCTCACGATCAGCACGAGCTCGACAGTTCGGGAGATTCAAAGGGCAGAACCTAGATATTTACCCACTTGCCCCGATTACGCTCAAGCCCCGCGAGCACCCTCTTCCCCCAGGTCAAGGGCTGGGAGCACACACGTGACATCTTGCATATCTCGGCGGTGGCCAACGCTCCGCGCTTGGCGCAAAATATGCCGTTGATCGCACCGTCAACTGACACCCACCTTCTCAGCCTGTGCTCTCTACACGCACAAGCTGAGGAGGAGGGGAAGGTGGTGGGGAAGGCGAGGCGGCGGCCGCGGCAGCGACAGCGGCAGCACCCTCCCCCCTCTCGCGCGCCTCCGCGCTCGGCGGGGGGCGCGCCTCCTGACGCCGACGCCGAGCTACCTGTAGCTCGTGGCGGCTGAGGCGCTCGGTGTCTGCTTCCCCCCCGCCCTCGCCAGACGAGACGCTCGGGCAAAATGCAGACGAGTGGCGACAGCAACCCTCCGCTGCTTGGCAATCTGCTTTGTCCAGCGGTCGGCGTACAAGAATCCTGCTGGAACCCGCGCTGGCACACCTCTGCGCTGCTCTGGGGTGGGGTGGGCCTCGACCTACACGAAACCTACCGACTGGGGACCGAATCCACCCCAGTCTTCGATCTTCGCCCATAGGTCCGAGTGTGCACTGGACGGGTGGGGTGGCAGCAGCTGGACGCTCAGTGAATCCGAGGAAGACGAATTCGCTGTCCGTGTGGATCCCTATTGGAGGGAGAGCATTCTACAACGCTCGGATCAGTGTGCCCTGGAAAGGAGAGGGCCGGTTTTCTACTGGTTCTGTGTCGCCGTTGTCTTGCCTGTTCCGTCGCCATTTTCGTTGCCGGTTCCGTCTCGACATTTTCTTCTTGGTTGACGCAGCCGTTTGTTTGGTGTGTTCGGTCGCCGCTTTCGTTTCCGTTTTTATTTTCACGAGTCATTTTTTCGAAAACGGTGAAAAGCGGCCCTATCGTTTCCGGGGCCCACTGAGGCTCTGCCCTATCAATGCTCTGGATAGCTTCTTCCACCCCTCCCTCGAAGTCCGCCGACATCGCGAAGTCCCACTCAGTGCGGGGCAGGGGCAGGAACGGGCGCAGAGTGACAACAGCCCAGGCCGTGGCGCAACCATTCGGGATTTGGTGATCATACCCGGATCCATCCACGAGCACATCTTCCGTGAGCTGCACGCCAGTACCCACATAGCACTGCTCGGGCGCGGGCGGTGGGAGCTCGGGATCGCGATCATACGGCAACAGCAGTCGGTTCCCGAGGAGCTCAATGACCTCGGACGGATTTTCGGGCAGCGCCCTTCGAAGCGAAGCTGGGGGCGGGATTCCCGCGGACACGAGCCCATCGCAAACCAGGTGCTTGTGGAAAAGAGTTCTCTTGGCTTGCGTGCAGGCACGGCAGAGTGGGCTGTCCGCCAACTTAGCCTCATGCATACGTTGCTGTGTCCATTGACTGCCTATCACTGCCGAACGTAGGTAAGCTCTCTCGTCAGGCGTGAGTGGAGAACGAGTAGAGAGCAGCGAGAGGATGGGTTCGGACAGACCTCACTTCTCAAACTCGGGGCAATCAAATCTCTTGCCACGCACCTCCAGTGCCATGCTTCGCATGCTCGATCGACTAGCACGCGTAGCTATGCAGACAGCTGGCCGTGGGATCAAACGCAGCTCCCCACGGCAAGGTCCAGGAACAGAAATCCCTGACCACAACCCCAAAGCGGTCACACGTGGCAAGGAAAGCTGCAAAAGGACCCGAGACGCCCTGTCACAGATTCCCTGTCTGTTGCTTGGCTTCTTCTTATTCTCCTCTTCCTCCTCCTCCTCCTCCTCCTCCTCTGCTTCTCCTCCTCTGCTTCTCCTCCTCCTCCTCCTCCTCCTCCTCCTCCTCCTCCTCCTCCTCCTCCTCCTCCCCCTCCTCCTCCTCCATCTCCTCCTCCCTCCGCCCCTCCCCCAGGGGCAGCTAGTTTCGGCCCCGCCGCCGGGCGCCGTTGGCGCCGGGAGGCGCCGGGAAAACCAACTATGCGACCTGATTTGCTACCCAGCCCGTTGCCCCCCCCCCCTCCCCCTCCCCTCCCCCGTTCGTCCGGCCCCATCCTCTGGCCGGATCCTCGGGTCCGCAGATGCCCTGCGCGTGTCATAATCATGGGGTCGCGCCTCGGTAGCCGGACTGCGAGGGCACGGCCATGGACGTGTTCCTCGTTCGCGAGTGTCGCGAAGGGCACAGAGGGATGCAGGGTCAGCGGTTCCCAGCCAGCTGCCTCGATTCTCCAAGGGCTCCAGGCCTTTGGGACTTGTCTCCAACGACGCCAGAGCCGTCCCAGACTGCCCCCAGGCGTGGCAAGAGAGCACCAAGGGGCCCCCATGACGATCCAAGAGCGCTCCGAATCGCGAACAGAGGCGCTCAACACTCAGCGCTGGCCGAAGGCCAGACTGCCATGTGCATTCGGTGGGGATGATGACCCACGCGTGTTGCAGCAGGCTCCCTTGGGCTTCCAGAGCTCTCTCAGCAGGGGCTCGCTGTGGGCAATGCAGTGCGTGGGGCCCCTCCTTCAGTAGGCAGCATGCCTGGCGTGGAAGCGCACCTCGAGAGGATGCGGCGCGCCGGGGCCCCATCGATAAGCCGTGGGAGTCTTGCTGGAGTCGGAGGCGACGATAGGGGCGAATAGCCCTGGGGCGGGCATTACGCATTCGCCCGGGAGCCTCGCCGGAGGCATGGACCAGCGGTGCCCTTGGATACATGAATTGCTCTCCCCTGGGCCATTCGTCCCCATCGTCTCCCCCGATGCAGGGGTGCGCCCTGAGGGGTTCCAGCGCCTGGGGGCCCCAACCAGGCGCCAAGCGTTTCTTGCGATGGGGGTGCGATTTTGGAAGGAGTGCGGTGCGCGGGGGGGGCACCGCAGAGGCAAGGGATCCCTGCGGTGCGGGCGCAGCTGAGGCGTGGGGTGGCTAACTGTCGGGCCGTGCAGGGCCTCGTACGAACCTCATTCTGCAGGGTGGCAGGCACAGGAGACAACCACCTTCCAGTGCCACCCTCACGAATGGGTGCACGGTGCGCGGGGGCCCCGCCGAGGAGCCAAAGGGCTCCCACGGCGGGGGCCCACCCGAGGAGCGGGGGAGCACGGTGCGCGGGGGGGCCCCGCCGAGGAGCCAAAGGGCTCCCCGGTGAGGGCGCCTCCGAGGAGCGGGTCGAGCACGGTGCGCGAGGGCCCCGCCGAGGAGCCGAGGGACTCGCGGTGGGGGCGCCTCCGAGGGCCGGTCTCTGGCCCATGCTTCGGGAGAAAAGCGGCACGCCTGCCTCTTCTGGTGCGCGCAGGCCGCTGGGCGCTCCGCCCGTGGCGTGGGCGGCCCGCGGCACGCCGCGGGGCCCTCGTCCAGCCACCAGAGGGCCCTTGAAATGCAGGCGGGCGGAGGACGAGGCGAGAGGCAGGACGCAGGATGAGCTCAACCTCCTCCTTCGGAAACTGGAGCGTGTGCCTTACCAGTGGCGGGCTGCTCTTCAATCCCAGGATTTCGTGAGGGTCGAGGACGACGCTGGGGTGGCGTGGTGTATCCAGGGTCCCGTATACACCAGAAGCGTCGGTGTATGGAGTTCGATTCCCTATTTCTCTTTGGGTAAACACGTACACACCTCGAAAACCTTGGGAACCACGGGGACCATGCCTGCCTCTCTGTCTCCCCCCCGTTTTCTATCGCTAATCTCTCTTGTTTTGTTTTTCATGCCGCGTCGCGGGTCCGGTTCTTGTTTTTGAAATTCCTAGTTGTGTTCTCTGCCTCGTTTCGGGGCTGCGATCTCTACGCGACAACCTAAAATTTAAAATTCCTTGTTTTTAGAATTCCTTGTTTTTTCTACCTCCCTGTATGGGCACTGGTGCCCCAGGTTCAGACGGGGAAGAGCCTTCACGAAGACACGCAACAGATGTCCGCCTGACGGCCCAATAGGCCTCCAAGATGCCCGATATGCTTTCAAGAGCACCCCCACGTGAGCCCCAGGAACCAGAAATCATGGGTTGCGCCCATACCCTAAGATGGGTATCTTGTTATTCCCCACATCCGAAGGATGGGGTTCTCGTTATTCTCCATATCAAAAAGGATGTGGATAATGTTATTCCCCATATCCAAAGGATGGGGATCTTGCTATCTCTCCGACTGCGCCGACATTTTCCGCCTTCGCTTCTTCCTCTTCCTCACCCATAGTCTCAGAGTCACACTCAGCGTTTATACTTAGATCATGTAACGATGGTTTTAACTACCATGATGATGGTGGTGGTGGTGACGATGAAGATGATGATTATGATGATTATGATGATGATTATACTGATTGTGAAATCATTTGATGTTTTCACTCTTGGTCGATAATGGCGATGCTGATGCTGCTGATGATGGTGATGATGCTACTGATGATGATGACGATGATGAATGTGGCGACGATGATGGTGATGCTGTTTATGATGATCATACTGATGATGATGATGGTGATGGTACCGATGATGCTGACGATGTTGATGCTGATGATGATGATGATGATGATGATGATGATGATGATGATGATGATGATGATGGCCAATGTGTTGCTCACGATGGTGATGATTCATATTCTGATGATGACGATGAAGATGTTGTTCATCAGTACCATCATGACCGTTGTCATGCTCATGATGATGACGATGAGGATGAACCTGCTGCTGATGATGACGGTGATGCTGTTGATGATGTTGATGATGTTGATGTTGATGTCGGTAACGGTGGTGGTGATTGTGATGTTGTTGATGATGGTGATGATGATGATGTTGAAGATGATGATGCTGCTAATGATGGTGATGATGCTGCTGATGTTGATGCTGATGATGCTGCTTATGATTGTGATTATTGTGATGATGCGGTTGATAGAGTTGACGCTGATGATGATGTTGATGGTGGTGATGATGCTGCTGCTGATGATGATGCTGATGATGATGACGATGGTGGTGGTGGTGATGGTTGTGGTGGTGGTGATGGTGGTGGTGAGGAGGAGGATGATGATGAGGAGGAGGAGGAGGAGGAGGAGGGGGAGGAGGGGGAGGAGGAGGAGGAGGAGGAGGAGAAGAGGAGGAGGAGGAGGGGGAGGAGGAGGAGGAGGAGGAGGAGGAGGAGGAGGAGGAGGGGGGGAGGAGGGGGAGGAGGAGGAGGAGGAGGAGAGGAGGAGGAGGGGGAGTAGGAGGAGGAGGAGGAGGAGGAGGAGGAGGAGGAGGAGGAGGTCTCGAGCGAGGAGCTGGCTTTCGCACACCCACGGGGGGGGGGGGGGGGCGCCAGGGGGTATCTGAGTCGCCCGCTCACGCTCAGATTGCGGAGATGGCTCGAGCGGTTTGCTTGCTTGCATGCCCACCATCCTCCGCTTTGGGAGCAGATGTTGAGGATGCTTCGGGCGAGGTGCTAGTTTTCGCACGCTCAAGGGGGGCGCCAGGGGGTATCTCACTCCTCCGTTCGTGCCCAGATTGCGGCGATGTCTCGGGCGGTTTACCTGCTTGCGTGCCGAACATATTCCGCGGTCGGAGCAGAGTCTGAGGATGTCTCGGGCCAGGCGCTGATTTTCGCGCACCCGATGGGGGGGGGGCGCCAAGGAGTATCTCATTCCTCCGTTCGCGTCCAGATTGCGGGGATGTCTCGAGCGGTTTGCCCGTGTGCGTGCCCAACATCTTCCGCTTTCGGAGCAGATATTGAGGATGTCTCGGGCGAAGCGCTGGCTTTCGTACCCGAGGAGGGGGCGCCAAGTGGTATTCCATTCCTCCGTCCGCGCCCAGATTGCAGGGATGTCTCGAGCGGTTTGCTTGTTTGCGTGCCCATCACCTTCCGCTTTCTGAGCAGAGTTTGAGGATGTCTCGGGCGAAGCGTTGGCTGTCGCACCCCTGGGGGCCAGATTACGAGGATGTGTCAGTCGGTTTGCTTGTTTTGCTGACCAGACTCGTTTGCGTTCAGAGCAGATTATGAGGCAAAGGCGGCTAGTGAACACATTCTTATCTCCGTAAACAAAGAAAATCGTAAGTCCGACGGGGGGGGGATCCCGCCCGATTATAGAATACATGCACACCGTTATTTGTTGTGCGCCCCTTGTTAGCCTCGAGAGCAGCAAAGTATGCACGGGCTTTTCCGACCCACCGAACTGGCCCACAGAACATGTGCATTGCTTCTACGA
The DNA here is from genome assembly GCA_963575745.1 of Prorocentrum cordatum. Taxonomy (NCBI): domain Eukaryota; class Dinophyceae; order Prorocentrales; family Prorocentraceae; genus Prorocentrum; species Prorocentrum cordatum. The sequence continues at coordinate 761,234 of CAUYUJ010010113.1, forward strand.
AAAACAAAATTTATCATCCTTAGCACACAGCATGTAACGCATGTGTGCGCAACATTTACGTTATTTCTACACTACATGCACACTGTTGTTGCATTACACCTGCACTACGTGTGCACCACATTTACCCCAGACCGCATGTCGCGCACGCTGGGGCCTCCCGGAGATTCCGCCCCACCCCCTTGGGTTGGCCTTCAGGTAATTGGGGGGTCATAGATGGGGGGTCAGAATGGTCACTTGGTAATCCCTTTTTGGTCACTTTAGGTATTGTTTTGGATTGGCACATTTCAGTGTGTGGTCTTGGTATCGAAAGGAACGCGTAGGTACGGGTGCAAGGTACGAAGAGTTATATTATCGTTTTCCTCGTGTTCTTTGTCCTGAGCCCTCAGCCCTGAGCCCTCAGCCCGAGCCCTGACGCCCTGACGCCCGAAGTCCAGGAGCCCGACGCCCTGAGCCCTCAGCCCTATGCCCTGATCGCTGAAACCTAAGCCATAGAACACACACCCCGGAACCCCATGCCCTAAGCCCTAAAGAGTAAGTCCCGCGCCCTCAGTCCTCAGCCCTCAGCCCATTCCCTTAAGTCCTAAGCCCTAAGACCTAGCCCCTGAGCCATAAGCCCTACGAGCCATGACCCCTGGGCCCTCAGCCCTAACCCCAAACCTCTAAGCCCTGGGCCCTAAGCTCTCAGCCCTAATCCCAAACCCCCAAGCCCGCCGCCCTAAGCCCTGCACCCTAAGCCCCCAGCTTGAAGCCAGAATGCCTAACTCTTTAGGCCCTGAGCCCTAAGCCCTCAGGCCTGAGCCCAAAACTCAAACCTCTAAGCCCTAACCCCTAAGGTCTAAGCCCGAATCCCAAGGACCCAAGTCTTATGCCCTAAGCCCTTAACACCTACGCCATAAGCCCTGGGCAATAAGCCCTAGCTCCTAAGCCCTACCCTGAGCCAGAGCCCCAAAGCCCGAAGCGTAAAACCCACACCACTGCAACCTCAGCTCTAACCCATTAGCCCTGATTCCTAACCCCAAAGTCTTGAACGTCGAAACCCCAACCACGGAAGCCTGAGCCGTAAGCCCCAAGCCCCGAGCCATAACTCCTCACCCTACGGCCTAAGCCCGCAACCCCAACACCCCAGACCCTGATACGGAGCCCTAAGCCCGATGCCTTATGCCCTTAGCCCTGAGACCTGATCACTAAACCCCGAAAACTAACCCCAAAGCCCCAACTCCTGAGCCCTATACCGAAGCCCCATGCCCTGACCCGAAGCCCAAAGCCCTGGACCCTCAGCCCTGAGCCCAACCCCTAGGCCCTAAGCCCTGACCGCTGCACCCTAAGCCCTAGGCCCTAAGCCCGAAGCCCGAAGCGATAAGCTATGCATCCAAAGCCCTGTCCCCATGAACCCTAAGCCCTGCGGCCTCGGCCCTAGACCCTGATGCCTAAGCCCCATCCATGCCCTAAGCCCTAAGCCCTAAAGCCCTAAAGCCTAAAGCCCTGAACCCGAAGCTCTAAACCCTAGGCCCTAATACCGAAGCCGTACGCCCTACGCCCTAAACCCTAACAATTCAGCCTTAACCGCCTAAACCTTCAAACCTGATGCATTTACCCCCCAAGCCCTAAGCCCTAAACATCCCTGGCCCCCTAAGCCTTAACCCCTGAACCCGAAGCCCTAGGCCCTAAGCCCCCCCTCAAGCCCGAACCCCTGATGCCTAAGCCCTCAGCCCTAAGCCCTACCTATGCCCCCCAGCCCGAACCCCTGAACCCCATGGCCTACGCCCTAACTAAACCCTAACCTCTAAGCCCTAAGCCCCCCCCTCTCGTTCGGTCAAGTTTTTTTTGTGTGTACCTCCTGCAAGGTGCTGCAAAGTTCCTGTCACGCGCGAGCGAATTCCTCACAAGTCCCCCCCCCCCGCCAGCCCGCGCCCATGGCTCTGAATTCCGGTCGCGCGATGGGCGAACTTGTCGGAGTTGCGCAAATTTCAACCTGAAATTGCATACGAAAATGGGTCAGCGTGTTTTGAATGCCGCACTGCGAACGGTCCCTAGTTGGTCCTCATTCGGTCCCTACGCCTGACTTCCTGGACTGAAGCGGTCCGTAAACTGTCCCTGTGGCAAGTTTTGTGCCAGGCCTGAAACGGCCCTAAACGGTCCCTACGCGGCGTTTCGCGCCAGGCCTGAAACGGTCCCAAAACGCTCCCTACGTGCCCGTTTGCTCTATGCGCGCAATGCCATGCCCAAAAAAACACTGAACCCTACGCCTCACCAGCCCCGCTGCCTGCGCCCCTGCCGCGACCCCTCTGTTTCTCCGCGCGCCGAACACGCCAACCTTCGACTTCCACGGCTAGAAAATACACGCGGCAGCAGAAACTGCCGTTTGCAACGCCAAGCCGTCCAAGAATATATCTGCAGCGAAGAACGCATGCATATTACATTGACCCGTCGGATGCGGTGCCATCATCCGAATCACTCGTCGCGCTCGGCCTCGTCATGCTCGTCTGAGTCCGACTCGTCATGAGTGTCCCCCGCGGCCGGCGGTCCTCCTCCCGTCTTGGTCTCGCCCCTCCCGCAGGGATTTCTTCCTGTCGTTGAAACTGTAATGTGTCACCCCCATCAATTCGCAGAACAAAAAAAAACAGCGTGTAATCTCGGAAAGTTGGGCCCAACCAATCAAGCAACGCCGTGTTGATCTCTTCCCGCACAATCTTGAAAACGCGGTCAGCCGCTCTGGAAATGTTGTCCACCCAATGTTTCATGGTGACCTCCCCTGACCTTGCAGTGTCGCAGTGGAGGGGGCGACCGAGCAATAGATTGTATAACCTTTTGGGGCCTTTCGAAAACACTGAAATCTTCACGCTTCTGCTGAATTGATAAGCTGCGTCTTGGCCGCAGCAGTCCGTCCCAAAAGGCGGAACAACGTCTTGCCCATCAGCAGGCCCATGTCACGGACGCATTCCCCGTACAGATATTGTTTGGGCGTATACATCCCGCCCTTCCGAAAATATCCGCTGCCGCTCTGCGGCCAAGCGCGCCTTCGATGAACAATCGACGCGCTCCAAGCGCGGTACACTGACCGATCCCCAGGAGAAGCCGCAAAGGCACCGCAACCCATCCCCCCGCCACCTCTGCCCAGGCACAGGCCGCGGGCCCCGAAAACCCGCGCGACTGACCTCCAACGACGCCCTTTAGCGATCAACGCCGCAAAGGCGCTTCAGACACGGCCAACGGGCGGCGGCATGTAACGCGGCGAGCGGCATCATACATGAGACGCTAGTTTGGGCGCCTCGGACATGGGTTTATCAAGTTTTTTTTGCGTGAGAAGGAATTCCGCTTTGCAAGCTGAACATGCTTATTGAAATACTCTGCGTTGCCGCCGCCTGCTTTTGCAACCTTGCCCAATGCATTCACACCGCCGCATACATTTGACTGGCGGAGTTCCTGGAGGACGTCATTTGCGTACTGAACGGTGCAACATGAACATAGCAATATGGAAGTATGCCGCAACGTATGATGCTCTCCTGTGTGTTCCAACACTTTTTCTGCAACATAATTCTCTGTTCCGTGTCTTCATTGTTAAGTTTCACCACGCGCAAAAGGCGAATGAGTTCGATGTACACACGGCGATGGATATCAGGACGCGAATAGAACGCAGCATACAGCTTCAATAAACAAATCGGCGCGGGCTTCGAAGGTTTTGCCTTGAAGGTGGTTTCCCACTCCGCTTTGATGGTTTGGAGTGTACTTCGTGGCGGGGTTGTGCAAGATCGTTTCGCAATGGTGCGCGTGTTGTTTTGGGCCGCAGGACGCGCGGGCTTGCGGAGCGGGTCGGCGCGGAACAAGCAGGGCAGGACCGAGGCAGCAGCTCGGGGTGCCCGCGTTCCGCCGTAGCCACAGCGAGACCGACGGCGCCCGATTGCGCGATGCGACTCACCCCCCCATCGATGACCCTCCCCCATCTACTCACGGCCAACTGGGAGTACGGGGGGAGCCGCTTTGAATTCATAGTGTAAGGAATACATACAGCTTTGCTGGGCCAGCTGGGATTGGACATCGCGCCTTGGACAGCAGAGGGTTCAAGTGCAACAGTGGCAAACAGTTAACACTACGTTGTACAGCACTTGTGCACTAGATGCACCCCAACAGTTACACAACATGTACACCAGCATTGCACTATATGTTCATGATATGTACAGTAGGCCTACGCCACATGTACCACATGCTACATCCACTTGCAACGCGCTCCTGCGCTCTCTCCTAGATTACATGTGGCTCTCTGCTTACACTCGGGCCATGCGTCGGATGGTTCGCGAAACAAGCTGCCTTTGAAAAGCAACGGCAAATTTAAGTTTCTTGCGCAGGTGGGAAGAGTTGCTCCTCGGGGTTAGGCGGCACTCGCGTGTTGCAGTCGGACTTCCGAACAGGCCGACTAGATTACCACTTGCTGCCCTCTGCAGCCTAACAGTCTCGGGTGAAGCGCTGGTTTCAGCACCGCCAGGGGCTCAGCTTGCGAGGATATCTCGTTCGGTTTGCCTGTTTTGGTGGCCAGACTCGTTTGCGTTCAGGGCAGATCCTGAGGATGTCTTGGGTGAGGTGCTGGTTTCAGCACCGCCAGGGGCTCAGCTTGCGAGGGTGTCTCCGGCGGTTTGCCTGTTTTGGTCGTCAGACTCGTTTGCGTTCAGAGCAGAGACTGAGGATGTCTCGGGTGAGGCGCTGGTTTCAGCACTCAAGAGGGAGCCGCTAGGGTGCTCTCACGAGCCCGTTCGCGCTCAGATTGTTGGGTTGTCTCTAGCGGATTGCGCGTCTGGGTGCCGTGCCCAGCATGCTCTGTTTTCAGAGCAGATGGTGAGGATGTCTCTACTCAGGCGCTGGTTTCTGCAATTCCCTGTGGGAGCAGTCAGAGCACTAGTTCATGGCTCCGTTCGAGGCCAGTGTGGTGATGTCTCAGTCGGTTTGTTTGTTTGGTGGCCCAGGCTTCTCTCTTTTAAGTGCCTCATTGCCGCCGCGATAAAGCAATCGTACCAGCATGCAAGTGGGCACCTCAACGAGGAGCCGCCAGAGAGGGGGACACTTGCCAAGGAGGAGGCGGGAGGATGGAGGAGGAGGGAGGAGGAGGACGAGGATGAGGATGAGGAGGAGGAGGAGGAGGAGGAGGAGGAGGAGGAGGAGAATGAAGAAGGACGGCATAGGACGAAGGGACGCAGGAGGAGAAGGAAAGAGCTGTTTCTTTGCCGCCTCCTCCCTTCTGTCTCCACGCCTGCAGAGGGCCCCAGTCTCCCAAAGAAGTCCCCGGAAACGTCCAGATGCCCCCAAGAGGCTCCCCAGAGGCCCCCAAGAGGCTCCAAGACGGCCTCCGGATCCAGCATACGTCGCGAGGCGAGGGGGGGAGTCTGCCGACATGGGGATGCGGGGAGGGGTAAGCTCCTCCCCGAAGGGGAAGAGCGGGTCTGGAATACCAAGCTTGCTAATCCGCCTAAGCCCAGAGGGTTGATGGGAAGGGGGGTGGCAGGAGAGGGGGATAGGGGCAAGCTAGGTGCGCTTGCGTCACATCTGACGTCCTACCCCTCTCTCCCATCCCTTACCATGGCGTAGATTTCTCTCTATTCGCACAGTCGGATGTCGAGCAGGGCAATGATCCCGAGAGGGTGCGCGATGCATCGTAGAGCACGGCATAGCAGGGCGTAGACGAGCACGGCAGAGCGTAGTATGTCATAGTATGGCGTGGCGTTGCGTAGTGAAGAATTGCATCACAAAGCATTGCAACGCAAATAATGACATCGCACACCGGCACATAGCAGAGCATGGCATAGCATGTCGTTGAAGATCAAAGCGTAGCATGGCATAGCATGGCGTGGCAGCATTGCGTAGTCAAGCACTGCATATCCAGGCATTGCAGCTGAAGGCATGGCATCGCACAGCTGAGCACCACGTAGCATTGCATTGCATGCCGTGGCACGGTACTGGAAATAATCACGCCAGCGGTGCAGCGGGAGCACGATTCGGAACGAGCGGAAGCGTGGGAATGAGGCCAGTCCTGCAGCGGGAACACAATTCGGAACGAGCGGAAGCGCAGAAATGAGACCAGCGTTGCAGCGGGAGCACGATTCGGAAAGAGCGGAAGCCCGAAAACGAGGCCAGCGCTTCAGCGGGAGCGATATGATGAACAAAACAGCCCAAACCAAAACTCAACTCCCGGGAATTGCGTGTGTAAAAAATTGTAAGCGGAGAAGGGGCCGGACATCTTCTGGACGTCATCAGGGGAGAGAGGAGCGTAGTATTTACATTATGTAGTTGTAGACGGGGATGAGGCATGCGAAGTGTGTTCGCGCCAGATCTTACATCCCACTCTCCACCTATCCCTTTACATTGCGTTTTTTCTCTATCATCGGACTCGTGCCATAGCGGACCAAGGGGGAATTGAGCAAGAGGAAGCAGGGGAGGATGAAACAGGAGGAGGAGGAGGACGTCGAGGACGAACAGCAGCAACGGGAATCGAAACAGAAGGAGCGGGAGAAGCGGGAAGTCCAGGGAAAGGCGGAGGAGGGGAAAGGAGGGAGGCGACAACGATTAGGAAGGCCCGCGCTGGAACGAGAGCGCCATTCTAAACGTCGGGAGCACAGCGCCGATCCGTCGACAACAATCGGAATGTAAGCAACCATAGGACACGTTGCCCAGTCTCTTTTATTATAAAAAAAACGCGGAGGGGGCGGGGCATCTCCTGGACAGAGTCAGGGGAGAGAGGATAATCGTATGCATGATGTGTGATCGGAGAATCGTATGTATATGTGTCATTGTAGAGGGCGGGGAGGAGGAGGAATAGGAGGGTTGGGGGAGGGGAAGGGGCAAGAAGATGAGGTGGTCGGTCCCCCGCCTCGTTCCATCACGCAGACATGACCCGGGCAGGTGGAGGGCAGGTGGCGTCCAAGGACAAGACCGTGGCGTTCGCGAACGCCAACCGCAACCGCGGCGCCTCGGCTGTGCCAGCTTCGGACCCAGCCGGAAGGAGTGGGCCCCCCGGCTTACCTCTGCTGCTCCAGATATCCCGGGCTCCCACTGCGTGGCAGGCCCATCTTCTTCCCATCGCCGTGCCTGCCGGTGGTGCGACGCCGATCGTGCGGCCGCTCGGCCGCCGCCCGTCCCCCCTGGAGGGTCATCCAAGCGCTCCCTGAAGACGAGAGGTCTCCTCCTCAGAGGGGCAGGCAAAAGGACGGGGCATGAGAGAGGAGGAGGAGGAGGAGGATCCCCCCTCCTCCCAGGAGGCCTCCTCATCCTCCCCCACCAGGGGGAGGAGGGGGCCCCCCCGGCCTCCCCAACACATGCCTGCCAACATTGTCTACCAGGGACTCGTAGGTGGCCGTGAGGCCTCGACGACTACCCGCCAGCCCCAAGCTGCGCCCCGAGAGGCCCCACGAGATGTTTCACAGAACGCCTCCGGGAGATGAAGATAGGGTAGCGTGATTGGTGGTTTCGTAGGCATTTTTGCCAGTCCCCCCTTCCAGCTCAACGTGGCTCCGAGACGGGTCCCAGAGTCTTAGGGGCCCCTGCTGACTCGCTGTCCATCCAATCCCATAATTCAAATCACCCACTTCCAAAGTTTCCTCGTCTGGCCTACGGCCTTGGCAGCGCTCGGACGTGTGCGTTTTCCTCTCTGCGAGGACCATCGAGGAGCATCCTGGATCACCGAGCAAAGAAACACGCAGAATCGGCCAACATGGAACTATCTGGCAATCGAAAAGCCGCCGATCATTCAAGATTCAATGACCCACGCAGATCAGGAACCTGCGCCGAAGTCGTCACAGCACGAATTTGCCGTGTGATCTTGGGGACGCGTGCCTTCTGTTATTTCAGGTTCTCCAGGTCCAGAAGGGGCGGGACGCCATTCCAGGTTCCCCGGGTGCAGAACATCTTTGGCAATGTCATGGCTTTCTCACCGTATCAGTCACCCCCCAGGTATTTGTGATACCGGCAGTCGCGCCCAGTCGCCCCGTCCTGTCCCCGCTGCCGCTGTGCTCGTTCGGCTGTCTCGTCCCCGCCGTTGCTCCCTCTTTCCTGGCCTCTTGTTTGCCGTCCGCTGTCTTCCCTGGCTTTTTCCTGTTCTTCCATTCTCGTGCGCTCTTGCAGAAATCCCGTTTGACATTCCATGGTTTGTGTGGTGATTCTTCATGCGACCACATCGATCCGTTTGTATTGTTGGCCATGGCTTCACATGCTGATCATTCCAGGTCTCCTCCCTCATCGTCTTCCACTCCCACTCTCTTTCTCTTGCCACAATTTCTCCCTTCTCCCTTCTCTTGGGAGGGAGGACGGACCGCGAGGCGTGGCTGCAGCAGGCCAGGCCAGGGAGGTTGTTCGTCCACGCTAGGGTGTGGCCGCGGCCCAGGTGCCGGAGTCCCAACATCAAGTCCGATCTTCGGAGCGTGAATTACCTACCCCGCTTTCGCTTCCAGGCAAAACCAAGTTATACCACGCGCCTCCTCGTCAAACGGCCTGACCAGTACAGGCCGTAGTTTGGCATCGCTTGGTATCTCTTGGAAGCGAGGGTGGTCAAAAGCGAGGTAGGTTTGTTTGCCCCCTAGATCTGCAAGGCCCCCTCACCTTTCTGTTTCCCTCCCTTCGTGCTCCGTCTGGCTCTTCCCCTTTACTTCCTAGACATGGCCCTGGCCGTCCATGACCCCGCCCTCCTTAGCCTTTCCCTTCCCTTTGCTCCCGTGCTCGTACCGCCTCCCCTCCTCACTTTCCCCCCCTTGGCTTACATCTCTCCCTGTTCGCCCTCGCCCTGCTCCTCCTCCATCCCCCTCCCGCTCCCCTGCTGGCCCTAGCTCCCCCCTACGCCTCCTCCCTCCCCTCCCTGTGTTTTGCGTCACCCCGACATACTTGTAGTATGTGCGCGTCGCCTTTTCCAGGGGCGACGGTTGAACCGAGAAATCTTATAGTATATGCATCGTGGCGGGCGCGTTTGGGCCACAGCGCTCGGGGAACGATACACTACAATATGGGTATACCTTATGTTGGGATCGGGCGCGCATCTGCAAGGAGGACATGTAGTACTTGTACTATGCCAGAGAAACAGCCCGATCCGTGCATGGTTAGAGCATTGGACAATTGGTGGAATTGATATGCAGGTCGATTGTGAGATCGATCGAGAGATCGATCGTGGCATCGATAGTGAAGACGATTGTAAGGTCGACCGTGAGAGCGATCGTGAAGTCGATTCCATGAGATCGATTGTGAGATCGCTCGTGCGGTCCAATGTGAGATCGATAGAGGAGTGGGTCAGGAGATCGACCTTGAGACCGATCGACAAGGAGATCGACCAGGAAACCAGGAACCCGGAAACCCCCGCGCCTACCGAAATCGGCCCTGAAGCAGCAAACGGGCACCTGGGAAGCCGGAGCCGGGAAACCCGGGAACCCAGGAACCCGGCCGCCTACCGAGACCTGCTTGGCTTTTGCGCCACATTTTTCAATCTCCGCTAGGACCCGTTCCGTGCAAACATTGATTGGGGAATGTTCCGGTCGGGCGCGCGCCTCCAAGGAAGACGCGTAGGGCTGGCATGTCCATGTGGGTCCCATTCACTTCCGTCCCTCCTCCCGCCCTCCCCTGTGCTCTTCCTTCCCTCCTCCCGTCCTGTGTTTTTGTTTCCCCCGGTTGGATTTGTCGGATAGGGGTGTCAGGGGCTCACGCCGTCGCTCCGCGGTCGATTCGAGGCCCCACTGTGGTCGCCGAGGTTCGGACGCGGACGTTTTCTCCGCATTGTCCGCATTGTACCCGTTCCGCCCCCACACTTTTTTCCGAACTCGTCCTTTCGGGCCTTGGCCGGGAATTCCTCCACGATGGTCTTGGCCGAGTTCGCTTTTACTTTCACAGGTTTGCCGACCACCTCGCGCTTCCCAGGCTTGGTCACCTTCTTCTGGCGGGCCTTACTCATCACACGGCTTGGAATGACGAACTTGGTGTTTTTCTTCGTCTCGGTCGTTTCCCCCCCCCGTTTCCTCATCGGCGGCGGTGGCCGCCCGAGAGTTGGCGGAGCGGAAGGGTGTGGGGGGGGGGGGCGAGCCTGGCGCGCGCGCGAAGGACCCCAGAGGCCGAGGCGGCGCGGTCGAACGCGCTGATATATGCGAGGAGCGTTGGCGCGCGCAGAGGGGGGGGGAGGAGGAGGAAAACGGGAGGAGGAGTGAGGGAGGCGGGGGGAGGGGGAAGGAGGAAAACGACGCGGAGGACGGGCGGAGATATGAGGGAAAGGGGGAGGAAAGAGGACGGGGAGGACGGGGAGGAGGAAAGGGAGGGCGGGGAGCACGGGAGGAAGAGGAAGAGGAGGACCCGCGACCAAGAGGAGGGAGTCGCGAGAAAGCGGCAGAGTGCGTACACCAGCCGAAGATCCGCTTGCGTGTCAGCAGTCGCCCTGAGCTGGGGTGAACCGCTCGCCGCGCTCGCCCCTCCACGGCCGGGTTCGCCCCGCTGCCGGGCGAATGCTTTGCGGTGGGGCCAGCCGCCGCCGTGGTCGTCGTCGTGGTCGTCGCCGTGATCGTCGCCGCCGCCGCCGCCGCGCAGCGTAGCGAATAACCATCTGGCACGGAGGCCGCCAAGGGCCAAGGTGGACCGGCTACTACGGAAAGAAGGCACCAGTTCGGAGGCGAAATCAGACGAACCTTACCCCCGCCTCCCATCGATTCAGGAGAGTCAGTGGTTGGTGGGGGAAGGGGTTGGATGCCGCCACCTAGCGCACACGCAGCCCATAACATAACCGCATGCCGATCAGAATAAAGTGACCCCCCCCCCTTAAGTCGTTAGAGTTTTTTATCGTCGACCAATAAGAGTTTGGTCGGGGGCGCGGGGGCGCGGAGGCCGAACTTCATTATCACGGGAAAAGTTCGCCATCGAAGTTACTTCCTTCTTATGTTGAGATAACAACATCAAGCGAAGCGAACACGTTGTTTCAGGATGTCTCAAGCGAAACCAATGTCCTTCTGTCTCTTTGTAGTTCTTTCTGTCTCTCTTTCTTTCTTTCTCTGTCTCTCTTTCTCTCTCTCTCTCTGTCTCTCTATCTCTTTCTCCTTCCTGGCCTCTCTGTCTCTCTCTCTCTGTCTCTCTATCTCTTTCTCCTCCTCCTCCCCCTGGCGCCCTGAACTTGTTTATCGCTGGGGTTGATTATCCAGGGAAAACGAGGCACGTGAACTACCCTACACGAGCACTACAAACAATAATTTTCATAAAGCGCTTGTAAATAAAATTTAATACATTTGAATCTTCAGATTTTTTGATTTATCCTCCTTTCCTCTTCTCTTATCCTTTTCAATTATTATTATACTTTTCTTTTTAACTATATATTCTCTCTTTAAGTCCTTCCTTTCTTTTTCTTTGTGATGTATCTCTCTTTCTCTCTCTCTCTCTTTCTCTCTCTCTCTCTCTCTCCATGCCCCCCCTCTGAACTTTTTTATCCCTGGGGTTGATTATCCATGGAAAATGAAGCACATGAGCTACCCTAGACGAGCACTTAAAACAATTAATTTTCATAAAGCGTTTGTAAATAATATCTAATACATTTGAACTTGAGATTTTTCCTTCTCTTTCTCCTCCTCCTCTGTTTTCTTTTATTTTTGATGTTTTTCCTTTTTCTTTTTCATTTCTTATTGTTTCTTTTTATTTTTGTTTGTGTATATCGCTTTCTCCATTCCTCCGCCCGCCTGAACTTTATTATCGCCGCGGTTGGTTATCCAGGGACACCGAGGCGGATGAGCTATTCCGAGGATGTCTCAAGCGAAACAAGCATATACTCGAGGATGTCTCAAGCGAAACAAGAATATACTGAAGGATGTCTCAAGCGAAGCGATACGTTTCTTAAGCGAAATAAGCAATAGTTTGACGGTGTCTCAAGCGAAATAAGCAACAGTTTGTGGATGTCGCAAGCGAAACAAGGGATTTGTCGAGGATGTCTCCAGCGAGATAATCCATTGTTGAGCATATGTCTATGAAGACTAAACGCCAAGGATGTCTCAAAACGTGCTCGGCTTGGTCTCCTCTTGATCATCTCTTACTTCGAGATTACGCTGAGGTCTGGTGGGCTACTTTGATTATCTCCCCCTGAACCCCGAACTTTATTATCCCCTAGTTTTTTATTCTCGAAGGTATTCGGTTATATCGGCCTTCGACGCACGCGACCCCCATACACAACAAGCGCGTCGAAGAATACAGATGATAGTAATAACAATCAGAGAAATAGTATTTTAATACTGGTCATAAAAAGAAGAAGGATAATAACATGAGTCGGCCTCCCAGCATCTGCCCCACTGAAGTCGTTCATCTCCAAGCGGCCCCAGGGACCAACATCAGCTCTTGGGCTCTTCGGGTTCCCCAGAGATCGACGAATAAGCGCCTTAATAATGTCAGATGGCTAGATTTCATATCGCGCGTGCCTGCTGTAGGCGATGGTCCAGGGCCTCCGTGAGCTTGCCAACCGTGCCTTCCTTCTCAAGTGCCGCATCGTCACTGGAGTGCGGTCTTGTACGCGCGCGCTCCTACATCAACCATCATCGCTAGAACCATGCCAGTCCCGACGTGGGCATGGCACGTTGGCTCTCCCAGCGTGCCCCTTCTCAGGGGGGGCTGCGAGACCTGAAGAAGGCGGCACCCATCCCCACCTCCCAGACCTCTTCCCGGGTGCGTTCTGACCAGAATCTCGCGGAGAAGCCAGCCGGTTCGACGAGGGAGCTCCAGGACGAATACCGGTATCGGCATTTGCCCTTCCCTGAGTACCGCGTCGATGTTTCCTCCCTTGAGTTGGTAGCCCCTATCGTTGGCCGTCAGGGCGTTATTTGGCCTCCCTCCCCGAGGCGCTCCCCGCTGCCCGTGAGTTCTGAAGAAGAGGAGGTGGGCAGGCCCAGGAGGACAGCACGATCTGCATTTCAACGGGAGACCCAGTCGCTCCCAGCTCCCCGCTCCCCCTCCCGCTGGCGCTCCCCCGCTTCCCGGCCTTCCTCTTGGCGCTCCCTCCGCCTGGCCTCGCAGCCGCTGCCAGACGCTGCAGCTCTGCAGCCGAAAATCCATCGCCTGTGGTTTCGGGAAAGCAGCGGCATGGGGGCACCCGGCTTGGGGGGAAGCAGCTGCCCCCAGGGGGAGGACTCGATTAGCATGGCTCGGGGACTGGCTCGGCTCGTGGATGGTCGTCTAAGCTGGCGCAGTGGACAGGTGAGGGCTGGTTCGGCGTGACGAGGAGTCGAAGCCGTGTACAAAAGCGAGTGGACTAGCGACGGGTCCCGTTTCCGTGCGGAATCGGCGCGCTGCGTCGCCAAAGGAGGCGGTGCTGGCTCCAATTGCTCGCGGGGCCCCGATCCGTGGAGCTGCCGCCCGCGCGCCCCGTGGATCTGTCGCCTGGCGCTGATCTATGGGCGATGCAACGCCAAGTCAAGGCCATGGTTTCCCCCCCGAGCCAATGCTTGAGGACCTCGATGAGCGTTTGATTTGGGTATCATCGGGCTCCGGAGAGGCCAGAGATGTCCATACATCCACCGCCTGCCGAGGTCGCCGCAGATCGAACCCCCAGGCCGTGGTTGTGAACAAATCCCCGCCTCGGGCCTCTGACCTCATGGCGCACTCGTGCCACTGGTCGAAGAAGAACCGCTGCGTGAACATGCACTTTGAGGTCCGCGAGGGTTTCTCGGATCGGCGCTGAACTCCCATCCTTAGCGCGCGGAGCTCGCCGGGAGCGGCGACAGAGGAGCCGCCTCCCTGGATCTGCGCTGGGGCTCTCTTGTCCTGGCGCGCTCCGCGCGCCAGGGGAGGGGGGTCCAGCGCCGATCCAAGGAATCCGCGCGGACTTCCGGACGTTGTTGTCAATGGCGTCTTTTCTTTTTCTCATTTCGGACTTCGGGATCGCGCGCTCGGTCCGCGGCGCGCCGCAGGCTTCGAGCCGAGACGAATGGCTGGGTGCGCGGCCCACCCGGATATTCTGACCGCCGATTCCCAGCGACAGGCGCCATGGCTTGCAAGACTCTGATTCCGCAGCGGTTGAGCTACGGCCCCGCCGGCAGTGCCGCGGGCGACCAGGTTTGTCTGGCGTTCGACGACATCACCGCGTCCGAGTTCAGGAAGGGCCGCTACGAGGTCTGCCACTACGCAAGGGGGAGCCTTGGAGGTTGCACCGGCCCGCCGGCCATCGACCAGACGCTGTGGTTCTGCCACGAGCTGCACGTCCGGCTCCAGGGGGAGGGCAAGCCCGTCTTCGTCGAGTACGAGCCCGAGCAGCGCAAGAACGTTGCCGTGGTCGTCGGAGCCTACCTCGTGCTCGGCTGGGGCTGGTCCGCAAGGCAGGTGCGCGGCGTCCTGCCGGAGGACGCGGGCCTGGCCCTGCCGTGCTCGTGGGTGTCCCCGAGGGCCCTGGCGACCAGCCACGGGGCACCCCGCATGACGGTCCAGGATTGCTGGGAGGGCGTGCAGATGGCCCGGGACCAGGGGTGGCTGCGGAAGGAGGTCGTCGAGGATGGCGTCATGACCTCCCTCGCAGCAAGCCAGTTCTGGAGGATCCCGATCCGCTCCGCGATTCACGTCTGGGCAGGCACTCTCCGTCCGATGTTTCTCCACCTTCCTCCCCTTGTGTCCCCCTCCCCCCTCCTTACTCTTTGGGCTGTCATAGCGGCACTCCTGGGCCACCTCGTGGAGCTTTGGGGGGTTCTCTCTGGGCCGTTTTCGGGCCCCCTTGGGGCCCCCGAGGGGCCATCTTGGAGCCCCCCCGACGAGGCCGTGCCCCCGTTCAAGCCTGCAGCTTGTGCCCGGCGGGGGAGGAGAGCGGGAGCTGCAAGAGGAGGGGAGGGAGGGAGAGGAGCCTCACACGCCCGGCGGCCCGAGAAGAGGGTCGACGGACGAGCTGCGAGTACGACGGTGCGTGGTTGGTGCCGGGCGTCTTCGTGATGGCAGACCCCATGACGACCATCATGGACCCCAACCCGCAGACGTGCAGCGCGTTCCACCGGCCCAGCGGCGAAGGGGACCGACCCCGCGGGGGCGCCGACCCCACGGCGGAGGAGGCCTGCGTGGGCGCGTCGCGGGAGCGCGTCCTCTTCGTCCTCCTTCACACTCCTCGCCCTCGTCGTCTTCCTCCACAGATCGGCGGCGAGCCCAGGGGGAAGTGAGGAGGCCAAGGCCTTCTCAGAAGGCTCGGAAGTCCCACGGTTCCTGAGAAGTTTACTGAGCCTTCCCCGAAGACACAGAAGACTTCTCAGAAGGCGCGAGGGCTTCTGAGAAGTCCCGCCGCCTTCTCCGAAGGCCTTCTCCTTCCGAAGGCCTTCTCCTTCTCATGCCCCCCCCCGCGCCTCTCGCCGCACAGAGTCAAAGAAGAGTTTCTTTGCGTCGAGCGATCCCCGCCCAAGAGCGCGAGGCGGGATAGTGTCCCGGAGCACCAGCACAGTTTGGACCTTGCGGCCGCGGCATGCAGTCGTCATTCGTCGAAGGCACGAGGCGGGGTAATCAGGGAGCACCAGCACACTTTGGGCCTTGCAGCCGCGGTGCGCAGGGTGTGATATTGGACAGCCCCAACCTGTCGTGTGAGAACATCTAGGTTGTCGGATACCCGTGCAGACATCGGACAGTGTATGTTTTATGCCTTAGCTAGGCCGTCGCCTCTCTCCGTAAGCGTGTCCTCCTCGTCGTTCTCCATCTTCGTACCGTCCCCTTATTCCTCGACAGAGGCCTACCTGAACGAGATCCAGGAGTTTGAACGTCCCCCGACGCCGACACTCTTCTGCCCGGACCGGAACGAGACCTTCTTAGATGACGTGAAAGGCGCCAGCGCCACCGCCGAGCAGAGTCTCAGCACCACCAGCGGGGGTGTGCGTGACCGCGATGACCTTCAGGCTCCTCCTCCTCTTCATCCTCCCTCGTCATTCTTCTCCTTCCTCATCCCTCGTCCTCTCTCGTCCTCTCGTGTTCATTTGTTCGTTCTCCTTCCCCTCGTACATCACAGGCCATCTTGTCTCGAAGAAGAAGAAACTGTATAAAGTATAAACATAAGTGTTCGAAGGTCTGCGCGGATTTCTGGGATTGGAGTTGGGCCCCAGCCAGTAGAGGGTGGTCGGGCTTCGATCCGAGAAATCCACGAAGACCTTCGACAGTTCATGCGTATTTATGCCAATCCACAGCGTATCGCCGCGCCACGCCACGATGGCTTGGGTTTCACAGAGCAGCCGATTCTTTGCATTCTCTTGGACCGACGAGGGTTTGCATCGAGGTTGTCCCAGTCCCGTTGAGCTCTCTGTGGCGTATTTAGGCTTTTTCGTTGGCTTCGCAGCTGCTTGTTGGCTTCCCCACGGGAGTAGTGGGGCAACCGTGGGCGGCCTGACGGTGAGGCAATTTCTCCGAAGTTGGTGATCCTTTGTGCCGCGGGTTTGGCTAATAAGTCGTACAGTAGGAGGGCCGAAGACACCAGGCAGCAGAGGCAGGACGAGGAAAAGGATTTCGACAGGAAGCAACTGTTTAGCAACGGAGGGTTCGATTATCCAAAAAGTGCTTACACACAGGGTGTCTTACTTCTCTTTCTAAGCAAGTTGTTATTCTGTCGAGTTTTTTTCGTTGCCCCCCGTGGCCGCCTTGTGGCCACCCACTTGGGGGTCTGTCGAGGTTTCGCCCTGTCGCCGCCTCGTGGCCGCTTCATGGCCGCCCTCTTGGGGTGTTCGTCGAGGTTCCGCCGCGTCGCCGCTCGTGGGTGCCCCGTGGCCGCCTCGTTGCCACCCGCATGGTGTGTCTGCGCCACATGCCTTCCACCGCATGGCGCATACCGCGTAGCTCAGACCACATTTGCACCGCGTAGCTCGCACAGCACAGCTTACACCGTTTAGCTTGCACAACACAGCTCCGAACAATGTCGTTGAGACCGCAGAGCCCACACAATCGATCATGCACCACATAGCTTACGCCGCACAGCTCACACACATGGCTGGTAACAGTTTCTGGCTCAAGGCCATGGCACCTCCCGTAGGGTGCAATTCTTGACGAGGCGATCGGAGCACCAAGGGAGGTACGTGGCAGGGCCAAAAACAATGAACTATGACTGTCAGTCCCA
Source organism: Prorocentrum cordatum (assembly GCA_963575745.1). Classification (NCBI taxonomy): domain Eukaryota; class Dinophyceae; order Prorocentrales; family Prorocentraceae; genus Prorocentrum; species Prorocentrum cordatum. Next base: position 778,266 of record CAUYUJ010010113.1, read on the forward strand.
GCTGTGGGCTCGTATCGGCGCGGGGGAGCGCGGATGGCGGACGGCGGCGACGATGCCTGGCGCACAGTGATCAAGAAGGGCAATATCAGTCCCGAGTGGAAGACTGGCGGCGGCCAGGCGGGAGCAACCATCGCAGGCGGGCGACGGGTCTGGACGTGCGGCAGTTGTTGCACGGGGGCCAATTGGGGCAGCCGCGCGGAGTGCAGGGCTTGCGGCGCGAAGCGCGGGCGAACCCAGGGAGGAGGCAACCAGGCCAAGATGCCCAACCCCTAGCAGGCGGCTGGCGCGGCGGGCGCGAAACACCTCGGCAAGCAGGGCGCGGTGGCGATGGCAAAGCAGCCGGATATCGAAAACAAGCAGATCCCGAGTCTGCAGCAGCGCGCCCAGCAGATGCAGGAGGTTTTGGTGCAAGCCCAGGGGGCTCAAGGCACGGGGAGAGAGCCACAAACGGTCAAGGCGCGGGCCGAGTAAAAAGACAAACCCAACGACGTGGAGAGACTTCTGGACAAGCAGAGGCGGCTGGAACATTCGGTTGCCGTCCTCAAGGGCAACGGCCAGGACGTCCCTGGCGCTTTCCTCGGCCTGCAGACGGAAATTGAGGAAGAGTTGGCCGAGGGCGGCGCGGCAAGGGGCCAGGCCAAGCCTTGAGCGGCCCAGCTGCGCGACGCGGCCGCCAAGCGTGCCAGAAGCGAGAAGCAGGTGGAGCAGCTGGTGGACGCGACCAGCAAGGCGCAACAAGCATCGGCCGCGCTGCATGCGCAGTTCCACGCGGCGCGGAAGGTGCAGGCCGAGGCCAAGGCCCAGGAGTTCGCGCTGTTGGCGGCCGCTGGGGCGCAGAAGTCTTGCGCTGCATGCCCGAGGACGTGGACCTCCTGCGCATCCAGCTCGAGCAGATGGCCATCAAGCTGGGCATGTCGCCGGCAGCGCGCGGCGGCTTCGACTTCGCGGAGCTGGCGGCCGACGCCGACTAGCGGGGCGAGTCCGAGCCAGCGCCCGCGACTGAGCTTCCTGCCCCCGGTCAGACTGCTGATGCGGGTGGAGGCGCACTGCGGCTAGCTGGAGACGACGTGGCAGCGGGCCAGGACGTCGGCCCCGAAGCGGGCGAGGAGGAGCGGACATGGCTCCTGGGCTGCGCCGCCCCCCCCCCCCGCCGGCGTAGCCGCCCAGCCCGAGGGGCGCGCGCGACGCCGCGACGCCCTGCAGAGGCAACGCGAGTGCAAACTCAAGCGGCAGCGGCATGGGTCGTGGCCTGTTGCATCCAGTGCTGCAGGGGCCATCCATGAGATACCCAGCGCCCCCTTGGCGGGGGCCCGCGGTGGACAGCCTGAGAGGAAGAGCGGATGAGGCTACCATGGCCAGGTGCGGAGCTGGACCTCCAAGATGCACGAAGGTCACTCGACGGTGACCTGAAAGACTGCGTGCGGATGGGCCATGGGCCGAAGGCCAGAAGGAGGCGGCAGCAGAGCGCCGAGGCAGCGGCCCAGGCAGCGGGCGAGGCGCAGGGTGGCATCCCGGACGCGCAGACGGTTCAGGCGCTTGTGGCCAGCAGGCAGAGGTGGCGGAAGGCGGCGAAGCCTCATCCGCCCAGGCGCAGCCAGGAGTCCAGGTGCAGTTCCACGACGACCTGAGGGTCGGCAGCTACGCCGCGGCGCTTGCTGTCGGCCCAGAGGTGGCAGATGTGTCCGGGCGAGTCAATGGCTGCCGCGCCGTGGGCGGCGCGAGCGAAATCTGGGCGTTCAGCGGCTCGGGCTCGGGCAAGTCGCGCACCGGGCTCCTGGGGGCCGACAGGCCTGGCAGGTGCTGTCATGCATTGCAGGGGGCCCAGCTGAGGCGCGACGCACTTGCAGTGGTCCAGAAGTCGCTAGCTAACATGGGATGGCGGTCGTCGCCAGCTGCAGCGGTGGCGACCATGGGCGGCCACGACGAGGTGGGCGCGTCAGCAGGAGTGGCGGTGGCAGCGCCTAAGCTCACTGGCCTGGCGTACCCTGCGGGGGCGACGTCGTGGGGCGTCTCGCCCCGTAGCAGCAAAGGGGGCGGGCAGTCGTGCTATGGGCTGCCGCGGGCACGGGGCTGATCGTCGCCGGCGCGAACCTCTGGACGGGCGAGGGCCTCAGCGAGCGCATCGAGCGCATGTTGAAGCGCGTGCTGGGCATGCTCCACAAGACGGGGTCGCCGCGAGTGCCGGGGGGAATGTCCAGCAGTGGCTCGCCCAGCGCGCGGGCCTCAGGATAAATCGTAGCCACCCCGCGACGGCGCCGGGCACGCGCCGCAGCGGGGCGCTGGGCAGCACCATCTACTTCTTCGTAACTAGTGGACGCCACGCTGGGGGAGAGGCCCGTCAGCGCCTGGGTCGACGAGAAGCGGCCGCCCTCCCCGCGCAAGCCCGCTGGGCGCAGGCTGGACATCGCGCCGACGCAGCTAGCGGGGGGGGGGCTCTGCAACGCGCCGGGCCGCTGCCATCGCGCATCATCGGGTGCGCGCCCGAGCCCCCGACCGACCCGTCGCGCCCCCAGTTCGTCCCCAGCGCGCAGGCCACGCGGGCGCGTGCGCAGGTGGTCTAGTGGCTGGAGCATGAGGCCCGTGGCCTCCGGTGGCTGGAGTGGGACCCGCAACGCCCAGATAGGTGTGGAAAAGGCAACGCCCCGCATTGCCGCAGCCAAGAGGTTCGAGAGGCTCCCAAAGCGAACCGCGCCCCCATGAGCCCGCGGATAAGCCGCGTTGGTGGACAGGGCAAGTCGCGACGAGGCTGCGGGCCAGGTTGAGCTGGAGGGCGCGCACAGGAGCCAGGTGCGCAAAGGCGTGGCTGCGCTGCAGGGCCGGAGGCAACACTGGGCCGAGCGCCCAGAGCTTGTCGCGGCTGGGAAGCCGGCCCCCTGGGCCGTGGCAGCGCGCCAAGCAGCGGGGCCCCCTGTCTGGAGGGCGGGGGGCGAGCGCGGCGCAGATGCAGACGACGCGCGACCGCCCGATCAGCTGCTCGGGCGGCGGGCGGCCGAAACCGACGCCCACGCGCAGGAGGGCGGGGGCGGCGGCGGCGAGGGCCAAGCGGATGGCGCCCTGTCCCGAATTTCCAAGTCACCCACAAAGGACCGCGCGATCGGGTTGCTGTCCACCTTGGCGCGGGCGCGGGAGTGGATGAGGGCCCCCTACCTGCATAATGGCGCCGCGAGCACCCTCTGGATGCGGGGCCTCGACGTGCGCGGCAGGGGCCCAGAGCGGGCCGCGCGGGAGGTGCTGGCGACGCGCGAGGCGGGCGACCCAAACTTTTCGAGAGGGCGCCGCTGGTCGAGCTGTGGGAGGCGGGCCTGCGGCGGGGCTCCCCCGTTCATCCATCCTGGCGGCGGCCATGTCGGTGCCCGCGATGGCCGCGGCGCCGGTGGTAGACGGCTGTCGCGCGGACGAGGTGGGCACGCAGACGGCCGCAGTGTCCGGCAGCAAGTTCTCGTCTGCGTTGCCGCGCATGTTGGGCCGGGATGGGATGGGCGAGCTGGTGGCCAGGCACCCGCGGGTCGTTTGGAAGCTGCGCGTGGGCGACCTGCGCGCGCAGCGGCGAGGCAGGCGGCGGGATCTGGCGGTGGAGGCGCCAGAGTTCACAGCCGCAGCCGTCGAGCAGTTCGCCGGGGTGGACTTGGCCTTTTCGCTCGGCGAGAGCGGCGAACGCTACCGGCTGGCTAGCTCCGCGTGGCTCTGCGAGGCCCTCAAGCCAGTCATGGCCAGGCAAGGCGCCAAGGCGCAGCCTACTGGGGCCCGCCTCGGCGTCGATATCGGGACGGGCAGGAGGAAGGATAATTAATGGCAAGCGGCAGCAGCAGATGAGCGGCTTGCGGGCCCGCGCCAAGAGGCCCATCAACCTGCGCGGGCAGGGCGCGCGCGCGGCGAAGGGAGTGGGAACGGTTTTCAAAGAGGGCCCCAAGATGTCTGGCGTGCATGGGACCAAGTGTTTGGCTGACCGACGCGCGCCTGCTGGAGCTGAGGCGGTCAGCAGCGCGGGCCTTGCGCAGCGCTGCTGGAGGAGCCCCCCTCGCCGCGTTGCTTGCGACCGAGGGGCGAGGTGGCGACCCAATCTACGAGGCGACAGCGGCCCCGATCGCGGAGTGGGACACGGCGATCTGGAGGCGGTCCTTCGACGCCATCGTCGCGGAGCAGGCCTAGATGAGACGGCAGCGAGCGGTTGGCATGGAAGGCGGCTGGGCTGCCGTGCGAGGGCCAGCGGGCGCCTGCGTCACGTCGCTGCGCATGGCGGGGCGGGCCCGGCCCTCGCGGGGCACCTTCTGCTCGCGAGAAGGACTGCTTCCCGACGGACGTCCAGGCGCAGCTGAAGAAGGACCTCGCGCGAGATGCGGGCAGCCCGAACCCTTAGGAGGACCTGGCGCAAGTGGTTCCCAGGCCGCTGCTGGCACCGGCGGTCGCCACTGTTTGCGCGCGGCCCACCGAGGGGCGGGGCGCGCGCGCGGCCAGCGCGGCCGGTCTTGTCCATGACGATCGACGGCGCCTATTGCGTCGTGCACCTTTTGCCTATCCTGCACGTTGGCGCTCTCGAGTGGGCCCCCGAGGCGTTCGCCAGCGCACGTTTGGCCGAATGCCTTCGCGCCACCATGGGCCAGGCGATCCTCCGCGTGGTCCACCCGGCCTTGGTCCTGGCGGCCTCTTGCGCTTCCGCAGTGCCATTGAAGTTCTTGGCTTTCGGGGCGGCGGTGCACGGGGCTCCTCTGCAGCGTGTCCTGGCCGGAGTTGGCGGCGCCGCTTTCCTCGGCGATGTTCATTTTCCACGCCTGACGCCTAGTTTCTTAAGATGCTGATGACAGTCGCGTCGAGCCCGGGATGGTACTCCACGCATTTGTTTTCTCCAGCGGCGAGGACGGGACACGCTGCCTTGCTCGCCCACGCCGCGCTGCCCCCGGCTTTCCCCGCAGGCTCCAAAGCCGAAGTGCGCGGCGCGTGCCTCTTCGCAGCAGCGCCCTCGACGGCGACCTCGCGATCGCCCTGCTGCACCAGGGCCGCCGTCGCAGCCACCGGCGGCATCTGCGAGTCGGGACTGCTGCCAGTGGCGGCCCCGCTTCCTGGCCAAGAGGTTGTCAGCGTACGCGACGCGTTCGTCGAGACTGGTCTTCCTCGGGGTTCCCCTCGGCGCCGTCTCAGGGGGAACCGCGCTGATGGAGACGACCCAGGCGTGGATCCCCTGGACGCGAGAATGGGAGGGCTTGGCATCGACCCTGGGCGGGACATGCGCATCGACGCGGGCGCCCCTTTACCGGAGCTCCTTCGCGCGGCCGCCCTGGCAGCCGCGAGCTGCGCTGCAGTGGCTTCGCCTGCTCCGGCCGCCGATGCACTTGGGCAGCCGCCGGCGGGGCGTGGCCAGGCCGCCGCGGCCGCGGCGCCCGCCGCGGAGCCCGCGGTTGCCCCGCGGGCGGCCGCCGTGGCGCCCGGCGCAGCACCTCCGCCGCCGCCCGCGCCGGCCGCAGACGCAGCCGATGCCTCCCCGCGGCGCCGCGCCCGACGCGCCCGGGTTGGCTGCCCTGTCGCGGGTTGCCCTCGCGGTGACCTTACCGCCAGCGCCGGCTGGTCAGACCGCCACGCAACGCGACAACACCTCAACCAGCACGCGGCCGACAGGCTTCCGGGATTGCCACTAGTCCCACAGGCATATTTGGACGAACGCAGCTTGTTGCAACGCACGGTTTGCCGGCGCTTCTTCCACGCGCGGCGCGGGCAGGCATGCCCGATGCGCCGCCCCGCTGCTCGAGCTGCAGCCGCCGACGCCGCGCTGGCCGCGCCGGGGGGCGAGCCGCCCCCGCCGCGAGGGTTGCCTTCCTTGGAACGGGTCTTCGCCAGTCAGGCCGGCACGAAGAAGCCCGTCGCTAAGGGCGCGCGGGGCCTGCGGGCGAGGTGCTTAACGCATGCCACAGCCCTCGTGGTTCACGCCAACAGCGAGGCGGCTTGGGTTCAGCTGGCCACGCTGCCCAAGCGCTTGCTGCGCCCCCACGCCCGGGGCGGGCGCGGCAGCCGGAACGCGGCGGAGGCGGAAACGAAGCAGGTTTGCAGACGCTGGCTGGACGGCGAGCGGGCTTCCCTTTGGGCCGAGACCACGGAGCGACGCCCGGCCAAACGACGCACCGCGGACGCCGACAAGGTCAGAAGGTGTCTGGAGCATTCTACAGGAGCGCAGTACTCCAAGAGTTGTTCCAGCTTGGTCAGCGAGCCGCCGACGGCCGTAACCGACGACGTCCTCAACCTTAGCAGATGCGCCGCAAGCATCCGCAGAGCCGTCAGCCTGTGGACTTGGCTGCCAATCCTGGCGTGCACGCCGCGGCCGCCTTGCAAGTCGACGAAACGGTGGTGGCGAAGGAGATCCGGGCTTTCCCCTGGGGTTCGGCTGCTGGGCCCAATGGCCTCCGTCCGCAGCGCCTGAAGGGCGCCCTTGGCACGGCGGCCCACCGGGGCGAGGTCGCCGGACAGGTGCGTAGCTTGGTCGCCTTGTTCGCTAGCGGTCGCGCGCCCGCCTCCGTTTCGAAGTGTTTCGCCGACGTCTCTGGTGGCCCCCCCAAAGAAAGGCGGCGCTCCGGCGCCTCTTTGGGAAGTGTCTGTGCCGCGAGGTTGCCGACGCGGCGCGCGACCGCCTGGCGCCGCTCCAGGTCGGCGTCGCGGTGCCCGGAGGGCCGAGGCAGTCGCGCGCGTCGCCCGCCAGTGGCGGGCGCGCCACCTTGGGGCACCGCGAGAAGGTTTTCGTCGAGCTTGACTCTCCAGCGCGTTCAACACCTTGAACAGACAGGCTCTGCTTCAGGCCCTCCACGGGGAGTTCCCCAGTTTGGCGCCCTGGGCCGACTGGCGCTACTCGCGCCCATCTTTCCTGCGCCTCGGCAGGCGCAGGATCCGGTCGGAGCGCGATGTTCAGCAAGGTGTCCCTCTCGGACCTTTGCTCTTCGCACTCGCTCTCCAGCGCTGCGTCGAACAGGTCCTCCGCGCCGCCCCCGATCCTGCCAGGTCCGCGCTCCCGGGCCAGGTCAACCTCAAGGTGTTCTTCCTGGATGACGGGACCCTGGCGGGCGACTGGCGCGCCGCGGCGCACCTCCTCCACGAGCTGGCCACTGCCCTCGCCGCGATGGGGCTCCGACAGGCGGCGCCGAATCCACAGTAGACCTCAACGCCTTCCCGCAAGGGTTCCGCCACCGCGCGGACCGGAGCTTCGAGCTTCTCGGGGCGCCAGTCGGTGACGACGACTTCTGCTGCCAGCGCACGAAGAAACGGGTCTTTGCGGCGCAGGAACTCCTGGGCGCGCTGGGGGCATTCGAGGACGCGCAGGTCGCCCTGCACCTCCTGCGCCAGTGTGCGTCGTTTTGCAAAGTAGGCTACGGCGCGCGGGTGGTGCCGCGCACGGCGCACGCGGCGGCCCTGCAGGCGCTGGGCGACGGGGCAAGGGCTTGCCTCGAGCAGGTTGCCAGCTGCTCGCTCAACGGTGCGTCGTGGCAGCAGGCGCAACTCAAGTTGCGAAAGGGTGGCCTCGGCTTGCGCTCGGGCGAGCAGCACGCGGCCGCAGCCTGCGTGGCCTCCCGGGCCGCCTGCTCCGCCCTCTGCAGCTCTATGCCCAGATTTCACCGGCGACGCAGGGCAGGGCCCACAACGCCCCTGTCTCGGACGCGGACAGCGTGGTTTTCGACCCGGAGCAGCATGGCAACCAAAAAGAGACTCAGCGACGCGTTTGACGACGCGGCGCTCGCGAGCCTCCAGACCCGCGCCTCGATAGCCGCGCGGGCGCGCCCGAGCTTGCTCCAAGCACTTGGCGCCGGCGCTTTCCTCCAGGCGCCGCCCTGCGAAGCCGCGGGCGCCCGCTTCCCTCGCGGCCTCTGCCAGGTGGCTGTCCAGCGGCGCCGCGCGCAGTTCCTGGACCAGAAGGACTTCTGCCCCGCTTGCGGAGATGTGATGGACGTCTGGCTAGACCACGCTATTGCTTGCTCCTGCACATGAGCCACAACGCGCTCAGCAACCAGGGGTTCTTCGACGCGCAAGCAGCAGGCTTCGCCGGGGCCGACCTGGAGCGCCCAGGGCCCCTCCCGCCGCGCGCCGCCAACGAGGGGCCGCCGGGCGGCGAGCAGGACGGCCCAGACCTGGACGCATGCAGGCGACAGGCGCCCCGCGTCTACTTGCCCGGGTGGCGCAACGGGGTGCCGGCAGCTTGGGACTTCGCGGCCGCGGCTGGCACGCGGGCCGACCTCCTCGCCGCGTCTGCCGCGCCCCCCAGCACGGCCACGGAGAGGCGCGAAGAGTTCGAGCGGCAACGCCTGGAGGCCGAGCGCCAGCGCGCGGCGCAGGGCTCCACCTTCATACCCAGGGTGGTAGAGGCCCACGGCGGCGGGCGCGGGCGCGAGGCCAGGAGAGCTTTCGCGATCAGCAGCCGCGGTGGCAGACCGGCACGCCCGGCGACTTTCAGTCTCCCTTTAACGGGAGAGCGCGCGGGCGGTGCTGCGACAGCTGCAGCCGGCGGCCGGGGTGCCTGCAGCGCGCCTCGCAGCAGCCGCGGCGGCGGCGGCCGCGGCTGACGCCTGAGTCGCCGTCGGCGCCGGTTGGGTTGGCCCTCCGCCCTCCCCCATTCCCTCGACTACCCCTGATTCGCGACGGCCCTCCGCCCCCCCCCCCGATGACCCACGACGGCCCCCAGTGACCTCGGCGCTGCGCAACGTCGGCTGGTGGCGCGAGCAGGTCGAGATCTGGGATGACACAGCTGAGCGGCCTGAGCAGCGGAGTCGGCGCGCATGCGAGTCCGCGCAGATCCCTGTGGGGCACGACGAGGAGGAGGGGGGGGCGCGAGGCGTCGGCTCGGCGAGGCGGCAGGCTCGCCGTCACTGCCAACTCCAAGAAGCACCAGTGTCGGAGCCCGTGCTACCCGAAGCCGCGGAAGCGCTTGGGCGGCGAGGTCGAGGAAGGCTGCGCCCCAGCGTTCGGCAGGCGACTGAACGAGGGCGGCCATGGCAGCGCGGCCCAGTGAGGCCTGGACGAAGATGGCCTGATAACGGCAGGCGAAAAGCACGTCTCGTTCGGCGGGGATGTGGCCGATCTCCTTGAGGCGGCCATGGGCAACAGCAACGGCGACGCTGAGGAGCGGGCAGCGGCCGCGGGCTCACGCATCCCCGCCGACGGCAACGGCCTGGACACAGTAGCGCGCGACGGCACCGTGAACGGGGAAGGGCGCATGGCCGACGCAGGCGCTTGGACGCAAAGGCCCACGGTAGTCCGCGAGAACGCTTGCTTGGGTTCCTTGGCCGAGTGTTTTGCGAGAGCGCAAAATCCCGAGCTAGTCCTCAGGGGCTCTGCCACGGGTTCGGTCGCCACGCGTTGTGCTGGTCCACCCTTCCAGGTGGCCAGCGATGTGCATTCCGCTGGACTGGGGGCAGCTGCTGCTCGGAGGGCGCCTTCTCGTGTTGGTCTTTTGGCAAGGTCGAGATCGAGCTCAGGGCTGCCATCCCAGATGGCCAGCGACATGCGTTCCGCTGGAGTCTGGTCGGACGGCCAGCCAACACTTGCACCGGGAGTGGCCCATCCATTGGCCGCGGGAGGTGGGGCTGGTGGTGTCCTCGGGAGCCAATCCGAGAACTTCCCTTCCAGCGCGTGGCGTAAGTGACAGAGAAGCGCCATCGCCCGCGGCATGGAGCGCCGGTGCGCCGCGCACCCTTTCGTGGTGAGGGCAGACCGCGATTTCCAGCCGACTCGCCAAAAGGTTGCAGCATCTGACAGCCTGTTATCACCTGGGCGCGGAGGCGCGGAGGGCACGCGGCGGGAAGAGTGCGAGAGGTGCGTGGCGGAGTTGCTGAGGGGGGGGGGGGGGGGGCGCGGCGTTCTTCGAGGGGCTGACGGGCGATGCGGCTGACGGCGGCCAGGCGACGCGCCGCCGTGCGAGATGGCGCTGGCGGGGGCACTGGCCAGGGACAAGTCGAGGTCTCCCAGGCGGAGGGGGGCCAGAGGCGTGGGAGCGGGTCAGCTTGCGGAGGTATTGCAGGCCGAAGCCCCTGGGGCGGACGCCGAGGAGGACGTGCGCGACGAGGGCAGGCGCATCTCGCTCTACGCCGACTCCAGCGAGGCCCAGCCTGCGGCCGAGGAGGAGGACGGCGAAGTCCCGGAGGCAGGGCAGGAGCCAGGCGAGCAGTCCGTCTGGGAGGGCGCTGGGCTGAGCAGCACGATGTCGTCCAGCGAGGGCCCCACGGGCGACCGATGGACCTCGGCCAGCAGCGGCCACGGCAGGCGCAGGGCGAGGCCTGGGGGAGCCGAGGTCACCATCCACGTCGAGGGCCCCCCCCCCCGACGCAAGCCCAGCCAGCGCGCTCGCAGGGCTCGCGGCTGGGGTGGCCTTGGCGATGGCAGCCGCGGCCTCGGCTTCGGCCTGTGCGCGGGCCGATAGGCCGGGCGGAGGAGGGGGCGGGGCCCCAACGCCGGCGTCAAGAGAGGCAGGAGCGCGAGAGGCCAGCTGCAGCTATGCGCGCGGCCAATGCGGCGGGGGCGCCCGCGCGCGGGCGCGCCAGGCAGCATAGATGCCAAGGCGAAGAGGCGGTCGAGGGCGGCAGACCAGTGACAGCGGACTGGGCCGAGGGGCGGGGCCGCGAGCTGGAGGGCGACCTGCGGAGAGGCGTCAGGGCCCCCCCCCCACAGACGGGCGGCGAGGCGAGCGGTGCAGCTGCGGGGGCAGGTGGCGGCAGGCAGAAGGCGCCAGCGCGAGCGGCCACCCCTGCAGGAGCGGACGGTGCCGAGGACAAGCTCCATGCTACGATGCAGGCCCATGGCTGCATCGTCAGTGTGACAGGCGGTGCCTACCTCAGGAGGAAGACAGATTGGGCTCGGGTGAGCCTGTCCAGGATGGCCAGGGAAGCCGACGGCCACCGACGAAAAACGCAAGCAGTGGGCGGCCAACGTCTTGGCAGGCCTCCACCCAGGACGCGTCAGCCGCTCGACTGTGATGTGGATGGGGCGACGAGAGCTGGGAGAGCGGCGGGGCGGTGAGCGGGGCACAGGCCTGGCTCGTGTAGTATTATCAAAGTATTCTGGACGTTGCGAGTTGCCTGGCGCTCGAAGGAGTAATGGTCGTTTGCCGCTGCTCGGCTTGGCCCAGTGCGGTCTGACTTTGTGAGATGCAGAAGGAGCTTACGAACCGTGCACCCTCTCTCATTGAGGTGGGGTGCGTGGTCAACGTGAAACAAAGCAGCGTGGAACAACGAAAGTGCACACATTCAAAGGCTTCACCGCGCACACAAACACCATGACTCACACATCAAAGGCTTCACCGCGTGGTTTGCACCACACATTTTCCACCTCCACACTGCACCATCTTTCTATGTGGGAGTCGCGCTGGCTAGCATGTGATATGGATTGCGTGTTCGGATGATGCTGTAGGTCTTTAGCAGGAGGAGGCGGAGGATGGGGAATGAGGGGTGAGGAGACGACGTACTGAGGACGGACATTGGGAATGGAAAGTAGGAGGAGGCGGAGGAGAATTTTCATTTTCGTTGCCACGTTGGGCTCTCATTGACGGACGGAGGGCATCTTGCAGGATGGTGGCCTCGGGGGCGCACTTCCATTGTAAAGTGCAACAGTTCGTGGCTTCGGGAGCGCACACACCTCGCTATGATTGTGGAGTCGTGGCATCGGGATCCAGGGCAGACTTGTCAGGCAACGGCGGGGGGGAGGGGATTGGACACTTCCCCTAGAACACATCCCACGACAGGACATGACAGTTGTTTTGCTGTTGGGCAGCCTCCTTGGGCGCTGCTTCGGGAACGCGAGAGCAATGTCTCAGGACGTGCGGTTTCGGGAGCGAGAAGTCGTAGCAATTTCAAAGTGTGTTGCCTCGGGGGCGCGAGCGTGTTGCAACTTACATTATGTATTGTGGCCTCTGGAGTGCGATCGCGCGGTAATGAACTAGGAAGTGTGGCTTCGTGAGTGCGACAATGTTGTACTGTATTGGGGGTCGTGGCTTGGGGTCGCGGGTTGAAACGGACAGTGGCCTCGGGGGTGCGAATACTTTATAGTTTATTGGAGTGTGAGGCTTTGGGAGCGCGAGCGTGTAGTTCTTGTGCAAAAGAGTACGGCATCGGGAATGCGAGGCTGGTGTCATTTGCACGGGGCTTTAGCTTCTGGGGCGCGGAAGCATTCGCTTGCAATGTACGACGGGTTGTGGCCTCTGGGGCGCGACGCCGTTGAATGCCGAAGGAGTGTGGTATTGAAGGCGCGAACGTTGCGTACTTTTCTGCGGACTGCGACTTCGGAAACGCGAGCGCGCTGCGGTTTCGGATGAGGCCGGGCCCCTGGAGCGCAAACGTTCTGCACCTTACGTTCGATTGTGGTTTCGGGAGCACGGGCACGCAGTGATCTGCGAGGGCCTGTTGCTTCGGGACCGCAAGTTTGGAGTTATTCGCCAGGGGTCGAGGCCTCGGGCGCGCGACCTCTTTGTAGTTTACAAGAGCTGGTGGCTTCGGGAGTGCGAACGCGATGTGATTTATTCATGTGGCTTACGCCATTTTGCTGACCCCGCAGGTTTGGCTTCTTGGAGGGCTCTTGGGGGCATTTCGGGGGTCATCTTGCGGGGGGAGCCTCGAAACGTCAATTCGGATTCCCCCTCTTAGCCTCTCATGGGGCCGCCTTGAGAACCCCTGGGCTCTTGTTGGTTATCTTGGGGCCTCATGGTCTGTCTTGGGAAGATCGCTGGGGCCCCTTGGGCCGTCTTGGACGCTGTCAAGACGAAAACGGCGAGTGTGTTAAACGTCGACGTTTCCCTAAAGGGGGGGGGGGGGGGGGGGGGGGGGCGAGTTTTGCCTCTTGTGGCCCCTCGGCTGTCCTCTGGGAGCCCTCTTGGGCCCTCTTCGAGGCATCGTGGGCCGCCTTCACGCCACATTGGACCGTCGTTGCGTGCGGTTTGGGCCCTCTTGGGCCGATTTGGGGCCCTTCGTTGGCTCCAGAAGCCCCCTGAGAAAGGTTGGCGAGTTCATGGACCCCCTGGGGGTCCATCAAACAGCATTTTGGACCTTAGGGGAGGAGGAAAGTGGGAGGGGGACAGCTGAATGTCTCACACGCCTTGTCCCCACCGCCAAGCCAGTTCAGCTCAAGGCAAGGCTCGCTCTCGAGCGGATCTCAGTACACGCTGATTGTAAACTAGGCTTCTCCGTAATTTCACATACTGCCCCGAGAGTTGTACAGACAAGTGCTCAGATGCCTCCTTCTCCTCATCCATCGTTTTCGATTGCTTGGTGTCTACAGCGGATCATGGCCTCGGGGGCGCGGACGCACGAGGTGCAAGCTTTGTGGTGCAAGTCATATGATCTAAGTTATGTTGTCTGAATTGTGCGGTGCAGAAGCTATGCGGTGCAAGCTATGTGTTAGAATATGTGCAGTGCCGTCAGTGCGCCCGCCCAGCGCACGGCGCATCCACATGGGACCAACGGCGTGCACCGGGCGACATCTCGGCACGCCCACCCGGCGCACGAGGCGCGCACGGGGCGCCCGCGAGGGAGCACCGAGCGAAACCTCGGCACACGCACCCAGCACACGAGGCGCCCACGGGCGCCAACTGGGCGCCGGCCGCAGCCTGGGCACACCCATCCCATTTCTAGGTCGCTCCGGCAAGAGCCCCTAATAGCGCCAGTATCGCTTGGGGAGCGTGGATCGATTGTGTCTGCTTTGGGTCGTTCTAGGAGCGTAGAGCTATTGCTTTGGTCACGAAGGATCGCAACCGTGGGAGTGTGAACCGATAGTTTTCTACAGACGATCGTGGCCGAAACAGCGTGGAACCCTTCTGTTGTTGAAAGGGGATCGCCGCTCAGGTGGTGAAGATCCATAGTTTTCTTCCGTGAGCCCTTGGCCACTCTGATGTTGAAGCAGCCTATCTTGTAAGTCACCCAGCGAAGCCCGTCGGCAAACATATTGAAGCAACACGGCTCGGAGGTGGAATTTAGATGTTCTCGGGTAGGGTGATCGCGCGCATGGATTTAATTTTGAGCTCTACGTCCCGAGAAGAATTCGGTTAACAAGCTGCTTGCGCCATGTAAAAGCAATGCGATGTTGGGAATTGTCTCGTTGAATTTGGGGGGCTTGTCTGTTCAGTTGATGAAGCCTCCCTCGTAGCCTGATGACCAAGCCGACTGTACAACATACTACAACCGACTCTGGACCGACAGCAGCCCGACGTTCAGGCCAGCTTCCGACCTGGCCGGGGCACGCGCGACCATTTTTTTATTTGCAATAGGTTATGTGAACGGGCAACGGAAGGGAATCTGATTCTCAGGGTAGCAGCCATAGATTACAACAAGGCCTTCGACACAGTCGAACACGACAGCTTGTGGGCAGATCTGCTTCACCAAGACGTTCCCTCTGCGTACATAGATCTGCTCCGGCGCATGTGCCAAGACCAGACAGCCATGGTCCGCATTGACATAACCCGTAAACCATTCGATCTCCGACGCGGCACAAAGCAGGGATACCCTTTGAGTTCTTTTTTGTTCAACGCTTTACTCCAACACGTACTAGCACCGCGGATCCCAGAGTGGCAAGGACGACGCCGAGGCGTCCACCTGGGTCACACCGAAGCGTCGACACTCACCAACCTTAATTTCGCAGGCGACATTTTGCTGACACGCCAAAGACTACCTACAGTCAACCCGCATGGTAAGGATGGGCAACCTTCCCTAGGGTACCCTTGCATCCTTGCCTCCTCGGTCCATGCTTCGCCTTTTTCCGTTGACCGCGCCCAGCTCAAGAAGCTTCGACATGGGCGTCAAAGGCCTTTGCATCCTTACACGGCGCATCCGTATGATACTGGCCGACTGTAATCCAAAAGCAATCCTCACTGATTTCATAACCTCAGTCAAGCCGCGCGAAAAGAAATTGCACCCGACTAAAACTAAATGTATGACCAACCAGCCTCGGTACCGCGATAGGGGTGGCAGGAGTAGGTGGGCTGGAAAGCGACATATTGCCACGAATCTACACCATCTCCTACCTGGGCCAAATTATCCGTAAGGGCTTCGCCCCCTGCCGCCGGCCCCCTCTCTCGGAGAATGGGCCATGGAAGAGCTAAGTCATGAGGCTTTGGCGCTGTCGTGCAGCAGTATCGGAACTTCATGCGAGGCCGATTCGCAATCGGCAAAACCAACTGATCACAAGAGGGGTTACCACACAGGGCGATTGGTAAGACGTGTATGGTTTACGAGCTTGGTTACCACACCTTGGGATTAAAGGGCCGAGGGAGTACTCGCAGTTTGGGTTACCACGCCTTGCGATGGATGTGCGTGAGGGGTGGCACCGAATTTCAGAAATGTGGCAAATCCCATGTGTTTTTGGACCCTGACCCCGCGGATCTGCGTGAGGGGTGGCACCGAATTTCAGAAATGTGGCAAATCCCCTGTGTTTTTGGACCCTGACCCCGCGGATCTGCGTGAGGGGTGGCACCGAATTTCAGAAATGTGGCAAATCCCTTGTGTTTTTGGACCCTGACCCCGCGGATCTGCGTGAGGGGTGGCACCGAATTTCAGAAATGTGGCAAATCCCTGTGTTTTTGGACCCTGACCCCGCGGATCTGCGTGAGGGGTGTCGATTTCGAGCCCCCCCAGCAATTCAGACAACGCGCCCAGGCGGTGCTAAAAATCCCGTTTGGGCCTCCCCCCCTCTCGCGCGGTCAATCAACTAGTTACAGTAACCAGCAAAAAGCAGAACTGTAACACTGGAAACTACAAGCTACAACTGGAACTGGAAACTGCGAACCCGCGCCTACAGCCTGGTGGCCCCACAAGGGGGCCGGCGGATTAGTTTCCGCGATGCCCCCGGGACCGAAGTACGACACCGGATCTGAACAGCATGGGCGTGTTTCAGCGGCAGTGGACAAGCATTCACCATCAAGCGTTGGAAACATCAAATAGTATTGCACAGAAGCGCCGTCATACCTACGATGATGTACGGCGCAAAAACGTGGACTCTGACAGAGCCTCTCAAGCAGCAACTACGCCGAGCACAGCGACGGATGGTCAGACTGATAATCGGAACACCAAGAAGATGTTCGGCATTCACGCCGACGCCGCACCACAAAATAGAGACGGACGAAAACAACAACCCCAACGCCAACAGCACCGCCCCAAACGACTCCAGCGAATCTGACGTTTGCAGCAACCCCCCATCAACCAGTCAGATGCGCGGGATGAGGTGAGCAATGACGAGGGCACAAAGCCAGGCAATATCCAGGATGTCGACGTCGAGTTGTAGTCTGACTTGATACGCAGGAGCACGCGGAGAGAAGACGCACTGGTGCTCAAGCGTGGCATAGTTGATGTAACGCATATCCACAGGCGCTTTGTTTGGCGATGGGCGAATATTTTGGCTCACCCCGCGCCAACGCGCTGAACGCAAAGAGTGCTGAATTGGAACCCAATCTCAAGGCTCGACAGCGAGGGCGCCAGCAACACGGAAGGCACAACGGGAAGTTGGCATCTGGAAAATTGTAATTTGTTTAGGCGTGCAGTTTTGCGACGCCGACGCCGAGTGGGACCAGATCCGGACAGCGACAATGCCGAGACGTCACGAGCAAAACAACACAAGCGATTTACGATGGGTATCGGCGGCGGGAATTATCACCACCCACCAAACCACCCCAACCCAACCCGAAGGCTCAGATTTACCTTCGATTTCCAGTAGGGGGGGCCGGGAAACATCGAAAAAACACGTGTGGAACCCTTGCCCCCCCCAACCCGAGATTCGGGTCTTCGGGTCGGGTTGGGGTGGTCTGGTAGGTAGTCAAATTAGTGAGTGGTGGCTTTCACACGAATCTGCTTACGTATTTCTTGTTGGAGGCCACGACTTCCACGCCATGTCCTGGTGGGCACGGGCGGGCTCCCTCGCGGAGCGCGCGCGACTCCGTTCGTTCGTTCGTTCGTTCCCTCGTGGCCTGATGACTCCGCAACGAGGAGCATGAAAACCGCCTTTGGGAAGCTGAGGAATCTGGACGAAGCTGATTTCGTAGTGACACACTTCCAGTTGGAGGTTGACTATCCCAGGCGCTAGCGAACGCTTGTATTTAATCATGCGCGCTGGTAAGCGCTGGCACGCGCCATCAGGCGCTCGTAGTCGCTCAAGCACGCGCCTACCGTCCGTGGCGCTACGAAGTGGTTGCGCATCACATGATGGAATCAATGGGCTCCTCCACTCTTCTTCCTTGAAGATTTGCTGTCCCTCCTTTCGCACATCAAGACGTGTTGACGTGGCCGGCGCGGCGTTCCGCCTGACCTTTCCTCACCGACTGCGATTTTGAGTTTGGAGCTGTTCAACAATTGCACAGATGGAGGGCGTCTGGTTTCCAAAACGGCCAGCTACAGCGATGGGGGGCGATTTGTTTGCAACACGAGCCACTCGCCTTGTCTACCCGCGCGCTCGTCTTGCGATTTTCAAGCGGTTATACTGATGGAGGGCGGATGGTTTTCACCATGGGATTCTCGCCTTGTTGCCGCGCGCACTCGTTTTGCAAATCATCCAAGAGATCTATTACTGGTGACCGGTTCCTTCTTTTAATGTGGTTTACGCTTGGTTTTTTTCCCGTTTATGTGTTACACTTGCTTGCATTATTCACGCTTCGCGTATCCCCACCAGCCCATATGGAAACGTTGCCTATGAGATCTGACGGGAAATCGGCGGTAGATATTTTGGAGCGATTTCAAGGAACATTGCCTTCTTCAGGATAGTGCAGAAGCATGCAGGGACAATTTGCCCAAAGAGGTACGAGGAGGCGCAGGAGGATGAGGAGGAGAAGAAACAGGGGCACGAACACGGGAACGAGCAAAGGGAGGAGGATAAGGAGGAGGAGGAGGACGAAGAGGAGGAAGAGGACGGCGAGGACGAGAAGGAGGACAAGGAGGACAATGAGGAAGAGGAAGGAACAGCACGAAGATAATGAGAACGAGGAGCAGGTAAAGGAGGAGAAAGAAGCAGGAGGACAAGCAGGAGGAGGAGGACAAGGAGGACGAGGACAAGGACTGTGGCAGCCATCTTGGTGTCTACTTGGGGCCTAGTCGGTGTCCTTTTGGGGCTGTCTGGTGTGCTCTTGGGGCTGTCTCGGGGCCACCTTACGGCCCCCTTTGGACGTCTTGGGGCCCTTTGGGGGATCTTCTGGAGGGTATTGGAGCCGTCTCGGGAGCCCTTGATGGCCCCTTGGGGCCATCTTGGATGCCATCGGTCCAAGGAGGGAACGTCGTAACGTTACCCCCTCGCCCGTCTGGGGCTCGGCGCTCGTGGGCACTCCTGGGGCCGTCTCGGGTGCCTCTTTGGCCCCACGTTGGGGCTCTCTGGGGCCATCTTGGGGCCATCTTGAGCCCTCAGAAGCCCACTGGAAAAGAGCAGGCGAGACTGCGAACATCATCCTTTCTGCATGCGCTTGGTGGATTCGGGCTTCTAGGCAGGGTTGTCTTGGAGCGGTCGTTGGGGGCCTCGTCGAGCGTGGTAGAAGCCATCTTGAGCCATCGTCGGCTAGGTCGAGCAAATTTGGGGGTCATCTTTAGGCATCGGAGGCTCGCTTGGAGCCATCTCTGGCGTAAAAAGAACCCCCTGACACCTCGCGGACCCCCCTCACAAACCTTTGGGAGGGGAGGGGGAGGGTACTCCTTCCCGAGGGAAGAGGGTCTTGGAAGCGGAAAGAGAGATATCGTCATATCACTCACGCCCAGCTTTTCAAGATAGGGTTCTCGCCTCGGATGTCCGTCGGGTTTTATGACAAGACGCTCTCACCAGTGCAACAGTCATCGGAGGTGAGGGGGTGAGATCGCAGTGGAACGGAGAGCCCCCACAGGGTAATCGGTTTCGGTCTCGCATTCGTGTCGCGCGTGTGGGCGAGGCGAAGCTGCGTGGGCGCGCGAGAGGAATGATGACGGCGTGGCTAGGGGCTGTGGAGCCAGTTGTCCGCCCCCCATCCCCCTGGCGCGCAGAGACCTAGGATATCCCCTCGGTGGCGCGCCGGTGTCCCGCCGGTGTCCTGTCGGTGGCGCTGGGTGTCCCGTCGGTGGCCCGGGGTGTCCCGCCGGTGGCGTTGCGGTGAGATCGATAGTGAGATCCATTGTGAGATTTGTTGTGAGATCGTTCGTGAGATCTGTTGTGAGATCGAGGTGAGATCTGTTGTGAGATTGATCGTGGGATCTGTTGCAAGATCGATCGTGAGATATGGTGTGTGATCTATAGTGTGATCGGCAGTGAGATCGATACTGAGACCGATTTTGAGATCGATCGTCAGATAGATTACGAGACCGATCGTGAAATGGATGGTGCGATCCATTGTACGATCGATAATGGGAACGATAGTGAGAACTGTTGTGAGATCGTTAGCGAGTCCGAGTGTGAGATCGATAGCGAGTTCAGTTGTCAGTGAGATGGTGAGATCGATCTTGACATCGATGGTGAGAATTGTTGTGGGATTCACAGTGAGATCGCTTTTGAGCTCGATAGTGGGATCGAGTGTGAGCTTGATAGCGAGATCGATTGTGAGATTGATTGTGCGATCGTCAGCGAGATCGAGTATGGGAACGATAGTGAGATCGAATGTGAGAACGATAGTGAGATCTGTTGTGAGATCGATAGTGGGATATGTTTTGATGCCGATGGCAAATCGCTCGTGAGATCTGTAGTGGGATCGACAGTGAGATCGATACTGAAATCGATGGTGCTATCGATCGTCAGATATATTGTGAGATCGATAGTGAGATCGATGGTGAAATCTATAGGGAGACCGATGTTGAGAAATGTTGTGTGATCAATAGTGGGGCCGAATGTTACAGCGATAGTGAGTTAGATTGTCAGGTCGATGGTGCGATCGATTGGAAGATCGGTAGCGAGATCTGTTGTGAGATAGATCGTGATATTGCTTGTGAGATTCAACATGAGTTCGGTTGTCAAAGTCATAGTGGTATCGAGAGTGATATTGATCGTGAGATCGATAGTTTGATTCATGGTGCGATCGGTTGTAATATCGATAGTGATACCTGTTGTGAGATCGAGAGTTTGATCGATGTGAGATCGATTGAATGAGAGGTTGGTTTCCCACCCGCCCGAACCTCCACATCACCGAAGGGTGATCGTATAGGTACGGACGGAGGGCGGTTCCTTTTCTGAGCGGGGTTGACGATGGGCACTTCCGAGGACTTCACGACCCCACCTTGCCGGACTCCTTGCTCGAAGGATCCTGGGCAATTGGCAATTCATGAGCCCCAGCCTGAATTGCGGACCCACGGGGCTCTCGTCTCTCAAGGAGGGCGCATGCCTCGTGCAGCGAGCAATGATGCTTGCAGGGGCTTCTGAGGAGCAGACTCGGGATGGTCGGAGGTGAGGGGGTGAGATCGCAGTGGAACCGAGAGCCCCCCATCGGGTAATCGGTTTCGATCTCGTGTTCGTATCGTGCGTGCGGGCGAGGCGAAGCTGCGTGGGCTCGCGAGCGGAGTGATGCCGTGGAGCCGGTTGTCTGCCACCCCCCCCATTGGCGCGCTGTGGCCGGGGGTGTCCGGTCGGTGGCGCGTTGGTGTCCCGTCGGTGTCCCGTCGGTGGCGCGGGGTGTCCCGACGGTGGCTCGAGGTGTCCCGCCGTGGGTTCTCGATGGTAGTTCGTGAGATCAGTTGTGAGATCGATCGTGAGATCGATAGTGCGTTCGATAGCCTGGTCGATCGTGATCGCGAGCTCGATCCCAGGTTGCCCCGTCGGTGGCGTGGGGGTGCCCCGTCGGTGGCGCGGGGTGTCCCGTCGGTGGCGCGGGGTTCCCGACGGTGGCTCCGGGTGTCCAGTTTGATCGATTGCGTGATCGATGGTGACCGTGAGATTGAGAGATCGATAGTGAGATCGATAGTGAGATCGATAGTGACATCGATCACAGCAGATATTTGGCTGTGAGGGCCCCGCCGTGGCTGGGGGTGCCCTGTCGTGGTGTCTCGAGGGTGCTTCGGGAGATCTCTTGTGAGGTCGATAGTGAGATCTCTTATGATACCGGCATTGACATCAATGGTGAGATCGATGGTGAGATCGATTGCGAAATTCGTGGGACCGATGGCGTCATCTCATTGCCATCACAGTCATCGCAATTGTTGTCAGTGGGTTCTCCTTCCCCCTCAAACTGTCTGATCACCCGAAGGGTGGTCGGTCGTATAGGAAGGGTCATTTGAGCATTGCTGGTACATCTTGGGCTTACTCTGGCCATCTGTCCTCCCCGTCCTGCTCCTCCGTCTTCATCATCTCCCCACTCGTGCCTCCCAGGCATTCGTTGCTCCATAGATCTCCCCTTGGCACTTGCCTAGTCCTGGACAAAGCCTCTGAGCCTCTCGGGCCGTGGGTTTCGCAGCGTCCTGCCTCTCACTGCGGCCGGGGCTTGCGCGCCCTCGTTCATCCCATTTTCGTCCCTCGCCCAGGTGCGGGAGAGCGACGACGAGTCCGAGGACAGGCTGTCGGAGGACAACTCGGTCCACACGGTGTGCAAGGCCTACGACACGGGGGCTCCGGGTAACACGGGTTGCGACTTGAGGCCAGACGCCAGGCCTTTCGTGGACTTCTTGCAAGAGGAGGGCATCATGAGGAGGAGGTGGAGTGGTGGTACGGTCGGCATGGGGAGGGAGCTCAGGAGAGGAGTGGGGGGAGGAGGGTGTGGGACGAGGGAGGAGGATGGGGTAGGAGGAGGGGGGAGGATGGGGTGACCGACCAAAGGTAGGAGAAACAAGGAGGAGGAGGAAGAGGAAGAGGAGGAGGAAGGAGGAGGAGGAGGAGGAGGAGGAGGAGGAGGAGGAGGAGGAGGGAGGAGGGAGGAGGAGGGAGGAGGGAGAGGGAGGAGGAGAAGGAGGAGGAGAAGGAGGAGGAGGAGGAGGGAGGAGGAGGAGAAGGAAGGAGGAGGGAGGAAGGAGGAGGAGGAAGGAGGAAGGAGGAAGGAGGAAACAGGAAGGGGGAAGGAGGAAGGAGGAAGGAGGAGGAGGAAGGAGGAAGGAGGAGGAGGAGGAGGAGGAGGAGAAGGAGGAGGGAGGAGGAGGAGATGGATGAGGAGGAGGAGTAGGAGGAGGAGGAGGAAGAGGAGGAGGAGATGGCGGAGGAGGCAAAGGAGGAGGAAAAGGTGGAGTGCGAGGAGGGCGAGGAGCTGAAAATGGTGGACGAGGAGGAGGAGGAGGAGGAGGAGGAGAAGGAGGAGAGGGGAGGGTAGGAGGGAGGGCCTGCTTGCCAGAGGAGGGGATCGAGACGGTGCTGCGCGTCAACTTCTCGGAGGAGCCGGGGCTGGCGGAGATCGGGGGGAGCTACGAGGCCAAGCTGTTGACCAATAGTGGGATCCGGCACGAGGACGTCCCCGTCAGCGACGCCAAGAGCGAGTGCAAGGGCGCCGTTCCCCCCCGTGATGCCATCAGGAGCCGGGCCATCCCTCAGCATCGACTGACCGATCCCCATCCCAAGTGGGCAACTCCGAGGAGGGCGCTCTGAGACAAGGGCAGGTGGCATTCGGGGGGGCCCTTCGCCGCCACGGCTGGACGCAGCTCGGACAGCTGGTGCGTTTGGACCCCTCCCAAGGTCAGGGGGCCGATTTTGAACTCCCGTTGCCTCAACTCTCCCTGCTCCGAGCCAGGGGATCTCAGCCCCATCCAGCCCACCCCCCCAGATGGGCATGGTTCCCACGAGACCCGAAGAGAACAGCATATGTCTCCACCAGAGGGGGGGAAGTCGGCCAGGGTGGCCAAAGCCGCGCCAGTGGGGATGGGGATCCGTTATGAACGATGCTCAATCCCTCTGTCTCCCTCCATGCCCGTGATGGGGAAACCAAAAGATGCGGGTACCGCTGCTCCCCAGACCTTTCCCAGGGTGCGCCATGAGAAGAATTCAGCGGTGGCGACGAGGGCCTCCCAGGACGCCCAAAAGGGCGAACACGACGGAAGGGTGGCGGTATCAGTACCTTTTCCTCCTCTGACGTGATGCCAGCAGGCGCTTCATCAGCCTGGCCACGAACGACGGCCACGACGACCCCGGAGGCGGTGCCGTCCTCGTCCACTGCAAGGGTGGCTTCGGCAGGAGCGTGTTCTTGGCCTGCCTCCTGGTGATATACAAGCACAACGTGTCAGGCTGCGCCCCCCCCTCCTCTTCGTCTTCTGTGCCCTCTCTGCCGCTTTCTCTCTGTCTCTGTGTGTGTCTCTCTCTCTCTCTCTTTCCCTCTCGCTTTTTCTATGCTGCTGATCTCTCTCTCTCTCTCGTTCTTTGTATCTCTGTCTCTCTCTCTCTGTCTCCCTCTCTGTATCTCCGTATCTCTCTCTCCCTCCCTCTCTTTCCCATTCCCTCGGTCTCTCTCTCTCTCTCTCTCTCTCTCTCCCTGTCCCTTTCTCTCTCTCTCTCTCCTCTTCTCTCTCTAGTCTCGGCTCAAGTGTCCTCGTGGTGCCAGGAGCCACGCTCTCGGGCCCCGCGGCCGCCGCGCAGCAGCGCCGGACCGCGGGCCCTCCGAGCCCGGGAAGCAGACGGCCCCCGACGAGGCCAAGACCGAGAGGACGGCGCGGCCACCTCGTGCTCGCGGCCGGGGCCTCCGCTGGCGGGAGGCCCCGTGCGCTCGCCGCAGCGCGCGGACCCCTCGGAGGCGATCGTCATGGCCGCACCCGGGGCGTGCCGCCCCACGGGCAGGAGCGCGGCCACAGACGCTGCGGGCGGCCGCGGCCACGTCCTCTCGCCATCGCTGCCCGAGTGGCGATCTGGAGCCGGCGCGCCATCCTGAGGGAAGATCTGGCAAGAGAGAGAGAGAGAGAGAGATTCAGGAGGGGAGAGAGCACACAGACACAATTGCTCGTCGAGTCCCAGGAAAATGTGGAAAGATATGGGAAGCGGGGGGAAGACAGAAACCCAGAAAGTAGGGGGAAGTATCAGGAATCCGGTTATTTGTGTGTGTGTGTGTGCGTGTGTGTGTGTGTTTATTTGTGTGTCCCAGGGCCCCTTCAGAGATGGCGCACATGCAGGAACAGGTTAGGATCGCGGAGCTCCAGCAGAGGGCAGCGGCAGGGCTGCACATCGGGGAAGACCGCCGGGTTGTGGCTCACGC
Source organism: Prorocentrum cordatum (assembly GCA_963575745.1). Classification (NCBI taxonomy): domain Eukaryota; class Dinophyceae; order Prorocentrales; family Prorocentraceae; genus Prorocentrum; species Prorocentrum cordatum. Next base: position 802,291 of record CAUYUJ010010113.1, read on the forward strand.
CTTGGAGCGCTCTGAGGAACGCCTGCGTCTTGCAGTGGCTGGCAGAACCCAAGGGGCCCACGTTGAGGTGAAAGGCGTGGCACACCGGCTCGCGAGCGAGGCGGCAGGGAGGCAGGCACGAGCTGTTGCGGAGGATGTTGCTGATGAGGCTGCTTCTGCAGTCCGGGGGGCCAGCCAAAGCCACATGACGGCGGTGGATCAGCTGACTGCTGAACTCGACGCCGCAGCCGCGCGCAATGCGGACTTGACGTCGGAGGGCCGAACTGGCTCGGCGCACTGCGGACGGGAGTGCGGGCTTGCTGCATAGATCCCAGGGCGGAGTCGATGACTCTCGACAGCGGGAGCACGCCATCGCTTTGGAATCAAAAGCTTCGTCTGCACGCGCGATCGCCGAGGCCAGGGGAGCTTTGCTATAAACCCAGATGGTGGAACAGGAAGCCAACCCCAAACTCGGCGCCGTGTCCCGTAACATGGAAGTGGCTGCGACGCAGACACTCAGACAACTGGAAACTCGCCGTGCGGCGCAGTATCGCGAACTGTCAGAACAACAAGTTCAAAGCCATTTGAAAGAACACCTCAGAGAAATGATCGGCTGTGCCCGTTAGCGCGCCACGCGGAGCATCGGGCTCCCGCGAAGTAGCGCGCCCGCTTGTCCGCTTGGCAGTGAAGCTGGTCCCTTGCGGTGCTTTTTTTTTGTTTGAAGAATGCAGTTCACGACTGTCGGCGCTGTGGGAGTTCCTTCTTCCTTCGCGGGGGTCATTTTGACAGGGAAGAGAATTGCTGCGTGACTTGCCTCGCTGCGCCCTTTCGAAGGGAACGGGAAGCGGAGGAAAAAGGGAAGGAAGAAGAGGATTATGAACGTGAGGTGAGGACGGAAATGGAAGAGCGCGTTGCCGCTCAAATTTTATCCGGCGCAGGGCCATTTGCCCGTCGACCCTTTACGAGGAAGCCGCGCAGCGATGCCGCGGCCTCATCGGATCGAGGGATAGAGCGCGAGGTCGTTCGACGCTGGAGGGCGTTTGAGGACAGCGCCATGGCCGAGAACGAGCAGTTGACTTCTATGCTACGCGAGGCAGAAGAGAACATGGAACGCCGCGCTGCATCCGACGAGCAGCGAAGACAACTAGGCGGAAAAACGGGCAGAAGCTGAGCTTGTCGCCGGTATGCCAGGAATCGAACGAGAGGAGAAAGCTAGGGAAGATAATGAGCGTCGGGACAAAGGAAGGAAAGACGGGGCCGCCGTGGGGACGGCGCCTGCCACGAGGCCCCCAGGTTTCACACTTCCTGATGCGCGGAAGCCCGGAGGTGGAGGCGATGGCGGTGGCGGTGCGTTCGAAGGGGGAGAGTCTGGCGATTCTGCTCCAAGGGGCGCTGCCCTTGTCAAGAAAAGCCCATGCCCGCCAGATGACGGCGGTGGCGGATTCGATGATGACTCACATTTTGAATCCGATGATTCCGAAGACGAGGGCGATGATTATTCGGGATATCCGGCGATTCTCCGAACGGCGCTCTGGGTGCGGGATGCGCGTGGACAGATGCGGGAAAGACGGGCGAGGTCGTCCTTGATCATATTCCTGACGCCGGTGGGTACAAGAAATGAATGAGGAAGGTTGCTAGGCTTGTCCCGTGCAGTTCTACGCAGCAGGTAAGAGCGACCCCCTGGATCAATGCAACCGCCCATCTCAATGAGATCCTTACAAGGGACCTCGACACACCCGGCGAACTGGGGAGACTCAATTTAATGACCGCTTGGAACTTGATGTCAAAGTTTAACAAACATTCAGAAGACGCCAAGGCGCCCCCTCCCATGAGACACTTGGCAAGTGAAATCGACCGCCTCGCTTCTAAGAGTTTGAAGAAGTCAAGGATGCTTTCGCGCCGCCCTAATTTGCGGACTGTTGCCGTGCGTTTCACTACCCGGCAGGATCATGGCCAGGCGCATGCGTGCCAGGACCTGATGGTAATCACGGTCCGAGTTTCGGGCAAGCAGGCAGACGACGATCTTTTCTTTTCTACAGTGAGTGGATGACAATCATGAGCGAACCTGACGCGCTTCAAAATTCTTTCCGACCCGCTACCCAAGAACATGTCTATAGACTGATAAGGAAATGCTGAATTCTGCGGCGCCTGGCGGCTTCTCCCCCGCGCCCGCGGTCCGCGCGAGGTTTGCTCTGGGCCGCTTTGGGGCCATGGGCGCGTCACGGTGGAGCCAGGTGACTCGCGCCCCACGGCCATGGTCTTTTCGCCCGAGGGCAGTTGCACGGCTGTGTGTTCGCATTTTGCCATATGTATTTCCTCTTTCCCTCACTTGCTTTTTGCCCCCCCTTGCGTCGCGCTGCATCATCTGCCTGAGCACCAGTTCGCCCGGACATTGGCCAGGAGACGTTCAGCCACGTTCGCAGGACAGCTTGTTCTGCTTCGTGCGCGCATGCGAACAATCGCCCGTATTTCCGCCCCTCCTCTTCCACCGTTTTCTGCTTCTCTCTCCTTCATCTTTTTTCCTCGGCCACTGAATGTGCCTTTAGCTGTTCGGTTGACCAGGCCAACTGGGGATGCCCATGCAGCATCGTTTCCGCTCCCCCTCGCCGTGATTGTTCTCTCCTCCTCCTCCTCCCCCCCCCCCCTCTGTGAGCGCGCTTGGCGCGCTCGGCGCAGCCAGCGTGCTCGCCATTTGCAGGCGTTGCGGAACTCGGAGACCGAAGATTATGAGTTGCGGCAGGAGGAGCTGCAGCGACCATCGATGGCGTTCATGGAAGCCCTGGAGACCCTCGGCACACGTGCGCCGCAGCGGCGCGTGCAGGGCGGCTTCCAGGTGGTTCTCCCCTTGCGCGGGCGTCCCCACCTTGCAGCGCCACCCGACCGAGATAGTCAGGTTGTTGGTGTTCCTGCCTTCGGTCGGACGACGGGTTGCGGGAGTTCTTCGGCAAGTTCGTGGCCTGCCTCATCTTCGGGCGAGGGGCGCAGGGATTCAGCCCCTGGTCGTCGCATCCCCTCGCCCACATGCACTGCGGCTACGGGCAGTTTGTCTTCAGTTTCCGCGACCCGTTCGGGTTCGGTCAGTTTTGCCAGGATCACCACCTGCGCTTCGGGCGCCGTGCGGGTCTCAGGAGGCGCCAGCAGAATGCCCTTCCAGCGCGGGGTGTATTTCCACGGGTGCTTCTTTAACTCCGCCCTCGACGCAGATGTCATCGGCGCCAGAGGCTGGGGGGCTTGCGTCGGGCTGGGACGATGCAAATCACGACCCCTTCGATGACTTGGATCGCATGTTGGATGCGGAAGCGGCCGAGTCCAGTCGCGCCGTGCCCACGGGCGCAGAGGGAGGCGAGGAGCCACAGCCCGCTGGCCCTCAGGCCCCCGGCCGCCCTGCAGAACCCCTCCGCCTGTCGTCGTCAGAAGGAGGAGGGGGGCGCCTCAGGGGCGTGACCGAAGCTGCCGAGGACTCTAAGTTGTTGGAAGATGCAACCCCAGTCCCACAGCTCCCAGCGCGGCATAAGCTTTCGGGTCGACCTGATTTGGTTGCTCCTCTCGCTGCAGATGCTGTTTCCTTTTCTTTTTTTGTATGGGGATATCTCAGAATGGGGCCCACAGGCTCGCAAGTTTCATAACGCCACCTCGTTTGCCATGGTGTGCTTTGTTGAGATGCACGTGTTACAGTCCAGGTTTGCTGATGGCATCGATCAGAACTTTGATGCTGGCGGGTGGAAGACGGCGTACACGGGCATCTGGGCTACTGGCAAAGGTGGCTCTTCTGGCGGCGAGCTCATTGCTATCCGCAAGCACCTGGCCTCCACTAGCTTTCAAAGTATTCGCCAGGCTGCAGTCAGGCTTGGCAAGTCGGATCCATTCCGAGGGCTTGCGCCCATGACCCTACATCTCAGCAGCGGCAATGTGGTCGCGTTGACGATCTATCTTTGGCCTGGACTTCCGACATCAGGTCACGACCAGTCTATGTTGATCAGTTTGGGTGCTTTTCTGTCGGCGTTAGCCGATCCTTGGATTTTTGCTGGCGGCTGGAATCTGGCACCTTCTGCATTTATTCGCTCAGGATGGCCCTCGAAGTTGCAGGGCGAGATTCTGTATCCAGACGTGAAGGTCACCTGCGACAAGGCGGCTCAAGGTGCACTGATTGACTATGGATTGGTTAAGCAAGGCACGGCAGATCGCTTTTGTATGCGAGGTGTTGCATCAGATCCGTGGGAGACGCACATTGCCTTGCAGGTTGACCTCCTTGGGTCTAAGCAGAGGTGGTGGCATCAGCGCCTCGTCGCGGCACCTGCGTCCCCGACAGTCTGTCGCCCCAAAAAGCAAGCTGGCCCAAGCAGCAAGGCCTCGATTAAGAAACAGGAAGCGCTTATGCAACGTAGAGCGAAGCTTCCAGAGGACCTTCAGGCTGCATTTGACCTGCTTCACAAAGCGGCTGCGACCACGGCAGTTGAAGCTGATTCAGTCTCTTTATTCCTTCCTGAAGAAGTGTGGCCCTCAGGTTCTATTGTTGTGCCGACGCTCGGGGAGATCAGCCGACGTACGCTGGAGCAGCATTTTCTTGGGGATATTAATGCATTGGGCTCTTCGCAGCTCACCAGGGAATACAGCACCTGGCTTACCAAGATGGAAATGGCCTTCAGTATTCACCATCCGCTGGAGGACTTCGAACCTCTGCGGGGTGCAGGCCCCCAGCTTAAGTGGCAGTTGCCGCAGGCTGCTCCAGGACGTGCTCATCTCTCTGACCCTATGGGTGAGCAGTGGGGCATTGTGCACACTCTGGTATTGAGGGCGGTGTCGCTGGCTAAGCATGGGTGGGACCCCGAGCAGCTATCCGATTGCTTTCAGCAACTTCGGCGGCATGTTGCTCCTTGTCAATCAGCAGATACATCTGAGTATTTTGGCACATCTGGTCAGGAGGAGCGCGATCGCTGGTTTTGCTGGTCGGCCACCATACCCTCGGCCAATTATGATGAGCTCGATGACTGGTCACATTTGACGGAGAGACTGGCTCATAGGGCGCAGGCGAGATCTCTCACAAAGGGCAAGCACCAGTTTACCAAGTGGGCCCTAGAGCAATGGCGGCAACATCCTGGGCGTCTTCATGCGATGGCTCGTGGCCCTCAGCCTGTGGCGCATGAGAGTTATTGTCAGGGGCAGGTCATTTCTGAACCTTCGGAGTTCATGGGCGGAAAGCGTAAAGATTGGCGCGCCTTGTGGACCGATGCGGTTGACGATGTTGAGGCCATCACCCATATGCTTCAGCAGTTGCATGGCGAATCTCGGCGAGATCCCTTGCCTCCATTGGTGTTGGAATATTTGGAGCGCGTGGTGACCGAGCTTCCTGCGAAAGCCTCGGGCGTCGGTGCTCTCTCTCCTCGTGATCTTCAAAGCCCCCCCCCCCCCCCCCCCCCCCAAGGGCGGATCGAGTTTCTAGAGTTGCTTAGCCAAGTCGAACAGGAAGGAGTTTGACCAGCGCAGTTGCTTAGCACAATCTGCGCTCTTCTTCCCAAACCCAAGGGAGGGGGGATGGTCATTGGGCTCCTGGCCGAATCCGCGAAGATTTGGAGCCGCCTGCGCTATGGTGCTACCTCAGAGTGGACTGAGTCTTTGGAGGCGCACTGGGGCACTGCTATTGCAGGCAGCAGCGCATTACGCGCCGCTCTTCTGAGGGCTCTACTCGACGAGACGGCGACGGTCCTTGACATCACGGTGGCCACGCTGTTGCTGGACTTTGTGAAGTTCTATGATTCGCTGTCGTGGGTTCTTTTGGGCTGCGCTGCACAGTTGTTGGGGTGCCCGCCCAGTGTGGTATGCTTGGAGGTGCAGTTCTGCGCTGGTCCCCGCTTTCTTCGTGGCCAGAAGGGAGCGTCCGACGCCATCCTGCCGACTCGCTCGCTGGTGGCGGGCCCCCCTCATGGGGTGCGGTCGGCCAAGCTATTCCTGCGCCCGCTGCTGCAGTGTGCTCAGGCCAGAGCCGACTTCACGACCGCTTGGACATTCATTGATGATACCGTGTTGCGTTCAGAGGGACCTCAGGATAAAGTAAAGACTCGCATGGTTGCGGCTGCTACTGAGTTCAAGCAGGGTTTGGACACGATGCGTCTGGTGGTCTCGGCGGACGAAGGACTGTTCGCAAATCTTCCCAGCGCGCTGCCAGCGCTGCTCGTCGTGCTGCACGTCTACAGCGTTTTCGGCGGCATGCACAGCCCCGCAAGGTTTCGCAGGGCCTGTGGAAGACGGGAGCGCTGCCGCAGGCAGCATGCGGACATCAAGCCCACGGACTTGCACCATATCAGCTCCTTCGCCTTCGACGGCAGGCGGCTACTGCAGGGGCAGGCCCGTTGAAGGGCAGGTGCTTGACCAGTACTTTAGCCATATTGCATGGTCAGAAAGATCCTGCTTTGGAGCTGAGACGCCAGCTTCCGGCGGAGCATCTCACGGTCTGGCGCCTTCACCCTGAATTTCAGCAGAGAGTTGAAACATATTGGCCGAAAGTTCTTCGTCGTCTGGAGGTTGCGGGGCAGGCGGGGCGCTGGCGACTGGTCAAGGGACCAGTGTCTGCAGTGATCGCCACGTTGCTTGATGCTGGCTGGAAGCCACCCTCAGCTACTTCCTGGTGGCGTCCAGAGCATGGTGGATTTGCTGAGTGGAAAATCCCCGCATCATATCTGGATGGGTTTTCTGGTGATGAGATGGATGTTGGCGGAGTGCTTGAAGAAGTTATGCTTGATTTTCACGCTCAGCTTTGGTCTCTGGCCTCGGAGCATGAGGGAGCCGAAGATCTCGCTGGAGGGGCTGATCTCTACTGGGCTCGCCGAGAGTTCGTGAAGTTCTAGCAGATAGGGGGCTACGACCAGGCTTGCCAGACACTATGTGTGGCTGCTGGAGCGCAGCGGCCGCGTGTGCGCCAGTTCCCGACGGGCACGGAGGAGCAGCATCGGTGCCCCAGGTGTCTGAAGGCGCCTGAGACTCTGAGGCACAGAGCTTGGGAGTGTGAGTGTAATAAGGATCATGGGGATTATTCCCTGTCCGCTCCCCTAGTGTCTCAAGCACTCGTCAATTGCGATGTGAACCCTGCCTTGTGGCTTAGAGGTGTTCCCCCGGCCAACCATACTCACCCTGAGTTTGTGGGCCCACCTGAAGCGGAGGGTTTCGAATCTCTCGGCTCGACGTCCCTGACCGATCTGTCCTCTGTCGGCCCTGACCCCCTGGTCGTTTTTGGGGACGGCTCGGGAGGGTGGTTCTCCTCCGACCCTCGGCGCCGCCGTTGTGGCGCGGCTGTTGTTTCTGTCAGGAGAACCCCAGGGACGTCGACGTGGGAAGTGGTCGGGGGCGTTTCTGGAATTTTAGTGGGAAGAACCCAAACGGCCCCCCGCTCTGAGTTTTTGGCTTTCGCCTTGTGCCTTGAGGGCACTACTGGCCCCGTTCATTATGTCACGGACCACCTTCCCTTGATTACTGGTTGGGGGGCTGGGTCGGGTTAGTGCGGCGGGCGGGCGGAATTGGGATTTGTGGCTCCGAATTAAGACCGCTCTTGCTTCGCGAGGTGAAGGTCTAGTAACCTTGGAGTGGACGGCTTCCCACTTAGACGCGGAGGCTGAGGGCCTAACGGCTTACCAGGTTTTCCTCAGGTCTGGAAATCGTTGTGGACCGCGCGGCCTCAGAGGTCGCGGAGCGTTCCTGGCACCTTTCGGCCCGCACGGACCCTCGAACTGATTTTTTGGATGCTCAGACCGCCTTGATTAGAAGGAGAGCGCGTCGCGCCCTGATCGACTCGTCAGCGGCCGACCCCAGGAAGGCCCGCCCAGCTGTGGCGCCCTTGGAGAGAGCGAGGCAAGGTTCGAAGTTGGATCGGGCGCTTCGCGTCTCCCTTCACAAGTTTGTGACTTTCGGCAACGCGTTTCGTTGCAGGAGTTGCGGGGTGCTGTGTGACAAGAGTCACCTCTTAGAGGTCTCCAAGGCGCCATGCATCCCTGCTGTTGGGGTGGACTCCTTCCCCTCTGACGTTGTCGTGGTGGTCCCTGGTCCCGTCGCGGTGTCTGGAGCGGTCTTGCATCCATCATCCATCCCACAAGCTTGCGTTTTGGGATTCGCGTTGTCTGTACTTTTGTCAGTTTTGTGGCCGCGCGGCGATTTCGGACGGGCGCCAGTTGGCGCTTGAATGTAAAGCGCCCTCTCGCAAGGGCATTGAAAATCTGGCCAGGATTCGTCGTGGTTTTTACCCGAGTTACGCAGGCCCGTCCAAGGCGAGTGTCCTGCTTCGCCACGCGCGGTTTACTGCCGTGGCCGATCAGCGAGCTCGAGCGCGAGATCCCATGTCGGAGTTGGCTGTGGCCCAGGGAGTCGGGGAGGCTTTGCCTGTTTCGGTGGACGAGGTCCCTCTCGTCCCTCTCCCTGTCGACCCGAGCAGCGATTCCGATTAAAGGGGGTGCCTTAGGCACATGCGCTCTTGCTTGTTGCTCTCTCCCTCTCTTGCCCTGCCCGCCTCGTTGCACGACGTTGCTTGCCAAAACGTTCCAAAACGTTCCTCCTCCTCCTCCTCCTCCTCCTCCTCTTCCTCTTCCGCCTCGTAACCGAGTCCGGAGCTATTGCTCGTTGCTGTTCTCTGTCGTTTTGGATCGGCGGGTCTTCGGCCACGCTCGCAGGACAGTTTGGCGAGCTATAGTCCTGTGTTCGTCGCCTGGGTGCGGGGAGATCCCCCTTTTTTGGGTGCGGCGGATCGGGCGGGCTTCGCGCGTGGAAAAAAAAACGCATATCGCAAAGCAGCGGCACGCAATGCCAAGCAACGCCAAACGTTGCCAAGCACTGGAACAACGCCAGGAAGCAAAAGCAAGACACATCAGAGCCGATCGATGCGGGGCAACGTTTCCCAAAAATGCGAAACAATGAATTCAAGCAGTACCATTTGCGGTGATCAGATTTGGTGTGTTTTGTCTTCGGAGCAAGGCGAGGCCCTTTGCTGCAGCTGCACCTGGCTCATTCTTGGTTTGTGTTTGTATCCCTCTCTCTCCCTCCCGGTCTCTCCCTCCCTTCAGCCTTCCCCTTTTCCGCACCCTCCGCCCTCGCCTCGCCCGTCCCGTGGGCGTCCCCGGGGGTTTTGTGGAGGCCACGCGGGCAAGGCCCGTTCGGCAGGTTCGCGCCGCGTCGATGCGGCGGCGGCCGCAGCGCGGGCGCTGAATTGGTCCCCGCCCCTGCGCCAAGTCTCCTCCCGTTGCTCCCCAGGGAAGCGACGTCTGGTTTGAGTCTGGGCAACACGTCAGTCCGCTGGACCCTCCCGCGGTTCCGGGAAGTGGTGATCCGTCGCGCGGCCGGCGACAAGGAGGTGGAAAGCGAGGAAGGCGGAGACAGGAGGACGGGCGAGGAGGAATGAAGGAGCAGGAGCGTTCTGTTCAAACCGATCACCCACTTCTTTCATCCCGAGTTGCATTTTTTCTCGGCGTTGGCCCCCAGGGATCTCGACCACTTCCCTGGAGACGACTTTTCATCCGGAGCCGCCCTTCAACTGTCCTGGGGCCAGGATAGCGGCCTGCGGAGGCCGGGCCGAGCACCACGAACAAACGCCGTGCGACCTCTGCTGCAACGCCTGGATCTGAGCGAACACTCGAACGAGGAGGAGGAGGAGGAGGAGTAGGAGGAGGGGGAGGAGGAGGAGGAGGAGGAGGAGGAGGAGGAGAACGGGGCTGGGACGAGGATAAATCCGTTCCAGAGGGTTCGAGGACGCCCTCCGAGCACTCCAGAACGCTCTGAGGAGGCCGCGGCGCCCGAGACATCCTCCAGAGCCGCCGGATCTCAGAGATTTGTCGATCTATCCTCGCCCGATGCGTCTCCTTGTCCTGGCGCCGTGTTGCACGAAGCGCCCTCGCCAGGCCGCGGCCTCCTCGGCTGGGCGCGCATCGCGCGCCCCGGGTCCATCACGACCCCGGAGCAGGAGGCGGCGCTGCGTGCGCTGTCGGGCCGCGCGGACCTCTGCAGGAAGTACGGGCTCCCTTGCGAGGCCGCGGACGACACGTCGGAGGCGCAGGCCTCGGGATCAGGAAGACTCGAGTAGGGGATCGACTGCAGAATTTATTTACTCCAAGGTTGATTTTCCAGTCGGATCTAAAACAACATGCGACGATTTTCCCGTATACCTAATCACCACATGCTACGTATTCTTTGTAGACTCGTCGAGAGAATTGCGCGGGTGTATCGATTATGTGGTCGACCCCCTATCGAAAGACATGTCAGCACCGCTGCTCGGCCTGAGCTCCGCCACAGCAAAAAATTACACAGGCACCCTCCAGCGGATTGCTTCTGACTCTCAGGGGGAGGATGGCGGTGTATCAATCACCACTGGGAGCAAGCGATTGTTTTGACACTGCCGCCCGCCCTTGAAGGCACATGGAAGACTCGTCAGGCGGGCGTTTGTGTATATATGTCCATGGTGTATGGATAGACCTCGTCACCACGGCTGGATGCTCCTCGAAATGTTGTCCGAGCGCACCCCGGAAGAGGACCGCGTGGAGTGGCGGTACATCGGTAATGGTCGTTTTCTGTCCGCCTGGCGAGGCCTGCTGCACGGTGAGCTGAAGGGGACGACCGCTCGGGGGGGGAATCGGAGGAGGGCAAGCTGAGACCGACGGCTGGCCATCGGGGGGGCTCCTACCTCCTCCTCCTCCTCCTCCTCCTCCTCCTCCTCCTCCTCCTCCTCCTCTTCTTCCTCCTCCTCCTCCTCCTCCTCCTCCTCCTCCTCCACCTCTCTCTCTCTCTCTCGGGATTAGGGCGGACGGTCGAAGCCCCAACTAGGAAGATGGCGAAATTCAGCGGGATGGAGACGGCGGCGACGAGGACCCCCCAGACCACGTGCCACGCAGAGAGGGCAGCCCAAAGCCCACGCACCCCCCCAAGAGGGGGGGACGCAGGGGAGGAAGAGAGAAGAAGAGGAGGAGGGCCCGCAGGGGGGGGGAGCGTTGGCTCAGGGTGTCCAAGGCAAAGCGCTGGGCCCACCAGGGCCGAGCGGGGGCCAGACAGAGGATTTACGAGCCGCGACCAGCTGCCGATGCCAACCAATCTACACAGCTACCTGGCCAATGTGTGTGCAGAAGCTTCAAGCATGTGTCGAATGGCTTCCTCTCGAGTTGTGTCTGGCTGACAGGGTACACACTGCAAAATGCGAAATGCTACACTGAGACATGGTGCGCGCTCACACTGCTCACGTGGGCATCATATCTGAAACCTGCTGTGCAATGACATGCCGCCTCACTGATGAAACTAGGTTCCCCGCTGCACTAAGTGCTCAGTTGCCCCGGATCCTCAGAGGTGACCGTGACGTCCCAGGTGCCAGCATGGTGATGCACGGAGAGGAACCCAAGATCTTGAATTTTGCGAACAAACATGACGTACGCTTCATGGAGAACACTAACTGATGGTATGGAAATCTGCAGCCCGTCAACGGCTGAGCGCCTGAAGAGCTCCACGAATGACACTGTGGCCTCGCACTGTTGCTGCTCAGCCTTCGCTACACACTCGTGCTTAAATAACTCCAGAGTTGCTTCAATCCTCGCAGATGGGAGAGCGATCAGAGCCTGACTGTGCTCCGGAGCAGGGCTGAAGATAGGAGCATCAGGTCGGAGAGTGCTGGACACTTGCGCCGGAGTCGCGGACTCCCTCATGAGCTCTGGAATCACAGCAGCAGAACCGGCAGCCGAGGGTGTCGATGAGGGAGCTCTGGAAGGGCAGGGTGTAGGCCTCCTCCCCGTGCTCCTCCTCCAAGGCTTCTCCTCCACCCACTCCTTGTCCCCGCTGTCACCTTCGCGAGGATCTTGAAGAGGGCCTGGAAGAACGTGACTAACAGGGGGACCTCAGGCAACAGGGCGAATCGGTGCCAGCCACACCTGAACAACAGAGGTGCCGTCGCTGTGGAGATGCCCCCGGTCCACAGCTGAAAAGGTCGGGGGGTCCTCGAGGATGGCCTTCACAATCGCCTGTATCGCAGCAGTCTGCACGGCGCCCGCCTTGGACGCAGTGGCAGGGGTGACGACAAACTTGAGCTTGGCCTTATCTGAGTCCCAGGCGCGGCTGACGGAGAAGTGGACGTTCCGTCCGGAAGCGGACTGTCGCAAAATCCATTTAAATCGAGCAGCGACCACCATGGCGCGCGGGGGGGGCAAATTATTCGCAGGTGCGTGGAGAAAGCCGCCCCTCAAGCAAATGCCTGAGAAAAGACGGCTCTCCTCCACCTCCTCCTCCTCCTCCTCCGACCTCCTACCTCCCGTCCTGCCTCCTCCCCCCTCCTCCTACCTCCTCCTACCTCCTCCTACCTGCTCCCTCCCTTCTCCGCCACCTCCTTCTTCTCCTCCTCTTCCATCCTCCTTCCTTCGCTCTCCTCCTCCTCCTCCCTCCTCCCTCCTCCCCTCGTCGCCACGGCCGGACGCGGCTCGGAAGGCTGGCGCGTTCGGGCTCCGGGAGGGGTTCTGGGGACCGATTTGGGATTGCCGTTATCCCAGCTCGACATGCTCCGAGGGGACGGGGGCGGGGAACGCCGCAGAACGGCCAGGCCTCGGACGCCGCAGCCGAGGGATGGCTGGCCGCGCGCGGCGTGAGGAGGGAGAGCTGGTTGGTGTGTCTGGGAGGGGCACGGGGAGCAGGCGGAGGGCGAGGCGCAGGGTGGTGGTGGGGAGTATCGATGAGTGGTGAATGGTGATGCTGATTATGATGCTGATGCTGGTGCTGGTGATGGTGATGATTATGCTGATGATGATGCTGATGGTACTAATGATGAGGATGGTGATGGTGATGGTGATGATGACGATGATGGTGTTGGTGATGGCGAGGATGATGATCAAGGTGATGATGATGATGATGATGATGATGATGCTGATGCTGATGCTGATGATGATGATGGTGGTGATGATGCTGATATTGATGGTGATGGTGATGGTGATGATGACCACGATACCAACGACGGCAACGGTGATGGCTATGATACTCATGATGATGATGATAATACACATGAGGATGATTGTAATGATGATGATGATACTCATGAAGATGATGATGATGATGATGAGGAGGAGGAGGAGAACATTGAGGTTTGTGATTATGATGACGGTGATGATGATGATGATGGTGATGATGCTAGTGATGGTGATGGTGATGGTGCGGGTGATGAGGATGCGAACTATGAGGATGGTGATGATTATGATGCTGACAGTGATGATGATGACGATCATGATGATGGTGGTGTCGATGTAGATGAGGACGAGGATGAGGATAGTGAGTATCATGATGATTATGATGATGATGATGTTGATCGTGATGATGATTATGATGAGGATGTCGTTGATGATGATGGAGGTGATGGTGATGACGACGACGATGACGATGATGGTGATGTTGATGGTGATGATGATCGTGATTGCGATTGCGATGAGGATGAGGGTGGGAATGAGGACAAGGACGATACTGAGGATGATCATGCTGCTGATCATGGTGGTAATGATGGTGTTGATGATGATGGTGATGATGGTGATGATTGTAATGATGCTGATGGTGATGATGATGGTGTTGGTGATGGTGATGGGGTGATGGTGATGGTGATGAGGATTCTAATCGGGATGAGTATTGATGTGCGTGCACAGGTTTGAATGGGAGTTGCTTGGAGTCATGTTGCCTTGCGTCTGTCATCCGCAACCGTTTTCTCTCAAGTTTCTCGCGGGATGAATCCCGGGCAGGTCGCCAGCACAGGGGCGGTCTTTGTGGCCTTCCTCGAAACTGTTGTTCGACCCCTTCTCACTCAGCCACCACAGATCAATTGCCCTGGCGGTGGCGAGCCCTGGCCCGAGTGTCCGCCTTGTCCCAGCCTGACCTGCCCGCCCGCGCTGCCCGCGGAGGTGTTCACTTTGAGGGAGTGCGCCGCCGACAGTGAGCCCATGTGTGAGGCGGGCTGGTGGGTACTGTTCGGCTGCCTCTCCTCGGCGATCAACACCGTCTGCTTCGTTGTGTCCACCTGCTGTCGCCGATACCATGACGCTGGTGGCATCAACGGGCGGCGCGGCGGCGCGGGAGTTCTGGAGACGGCTGCGGCCAGGAGAGTTGTACCTGGCGTGGTACGAGGACGATTCGGTGTGGCACGAGAGGATGTGTCTTTGGCCGACGGCCGAGGAGAGCGTCTGGATGATGTTGACGCCCGACGGGCACGCGTACGCTGAGACCGTCGTGGGCTGCGAGGACGGCCCTGCCAGGACCCGTGGGCTCTGCGGCGGCGCGCTGCCAGGCGGGCTGCGAGAGAGTGTGTACCGTTTCAAGGAATACCCTGGGATTCGGGAGCTGAGGGTGCTGATGACGGACGCCCGCGAGGAGGCGACCCTGGCGGCGGCTGGTGCCACTCTGCCCGTGGTCTCGGTGTATGTCAGCCCCAGTGGGCGCGAGAGGCCGATCGGGACGCTGCTGGAAACCGCAGGGGAAGTCGCTGAAGGCGTGGACGCGCCGCCCGTAGCTGGGGGCGGTGGTCTGCCCGCAGGGCTGGCGGTGGTCACCGCGCCGCGGCCGCCTCCCGAGGGGAAAGTCTGGGCGGTGGTGGACCTGTCGGTGGGCTGGGAGCGCGTCGGCGAGCAGCTGGAGGCCGGCGTCGGCGACCTGATACTGTCTGGCAGCGGAGATTGGCAGGAGGCGCTGGTCCGCGAGGGCGGGGGGTGGACGAAGGTGCTGGCCCTCAGCGAGCACGAGCGGGAAAGCTTCCGCGAGCGAGCTCGGCGGCCACTCACCCCCGCGCCGCCTGAGGGGGCGGTGGGGGAGGCCGAGGCCGCCGCCGGCGCCAGCACCCCGCGCCCTGAGGGTGGCCTGGACGCCCTGGCCGCCAGGCTCGGCACAGGCGATCAGGGCGGTGGTGTAGGCGGCCCCAGCAGTGATGGGGACGTTCGCACGTTGGCCGTCGACTTCGACGCTCAGGGCAAGAGGTACTAAGCCTGGCGGGAGGTGGTGGCGGAGATGTCCCGACACGGGTTCTCGGACTAGCCGCTCGACACGCCGCCGACGGCGATCCATTTCTGCGCCCACTTGGAGAGAACGGGGCGTGCGCCGTCCGGGTGGCTTGACAAGTGGGCGCAGAGTAAGAACATCGCGAGCAGCGATCGCGTGTATTATGAGTTGAAGACGATCATAGATTCGTTGGAGTACGCGGGATGCTACGACCAGCTCAACCTCGGGTCGCTGGCGTTCGCGGAGCTCCCTTGCTTGCGTGTGCAGGCCATAGTCGACGCCTACGACACCAACCCGAACAAGCCTAGCTTTGAGAACGCGAAGTACTTATCGGGGCTCAAGAGCTTGTCAGATGCGGCGTCGCCCGATTTGAAGAGAGTCGCGGCCCGCAAGGCCAAGGTGGAGACCGAGGTAGAGAAGCAGCGGCAGAAGGTCAGGCAGCTTCGCGGTAATGGCGATAGCAACGAGACTGATGCCGCAGGAGGGAAGAAGTGATCGGCGCGGCTGCGTCTGGGACCACCAGCGGACACAGCACGCACAAGAGACTGGGTGGCCGTACCCGAAGGAGCATTTCAACCCCGAGAAGATTTTTCCCGTGCCGTTGCTCGAGACAGAGCCCCTGCTCGTGGTCTCTCCCGTGGAGTACGTCAGCGAGTGGGGCGTCGGCGCGCGTTGGACAGCAGGGCCAGCGAAGTTTTGCACGCCTTGAACTGGATGTCGGGCTGCGGAGCCGCTGCCGAGGTATGTCGAGCCCCCGCGGCCGCAGCCCCCGTCCACCGAGAGATCTACGAGCGGGTGCTGAAGGCTGTCCACAGCTGGAGGTCACCTGGCCACAGTGCCTCTCAGAAGGAAGCCGCGCGCGCGCTTCTCCGCGCCGAGTCGGTGTACGACCAGGCGCACATGACTGCGACACCCTACTAGGAGGGCAAGGTGTCGCTCCCCGCCGACGTCCGCGACGCGAGGTACGCGGACTTGATCGGGGGCGCGCGCGCCCGCGATTTGCTCGAGAGGTTCATCGAACGTAATCGGCGGAGTTCCGAGGAGGTGAGCGAGCTCGATCACGCCTTTGGGGCTGTTAAGCCGTACATGGATCGCCGCGTGGAGTCGTCGCCTCGGCTCTACAGGGGGTTCGTGCGCCAGCTTGACCAAAAGGGCATGACTCATTGGACGAGGGCCCCCAAGTGTTTTATTTCTGTGTTTTTGTCAAGAAGAAGAGTCGGGCCCTTCATATGATCACGGATGCGAGACTTGTTAACACACTTTTCGGCGGCCCCCTTGGGGTACAGCTGCGTACTGCCGAGGGCTCGGGGCGCATCGAGCTCCAGGGGGAGGTCACCCACGTGCACATGGCGCAGGCGGACGTCGCGGACTGCTTCCACCGGCTGCGGATGCGGGAGGAGCTCGCGGAGTTCTTCGCGATGCCTCCCCTGTCGGCGCGGGCTGCCGGGCTGCTGGGCCGCGCGGGCTTGGGCATCGTCTCCGATGACGAGCTGTGGTGGCCGTGCTGTGCCACTTTCCCGATGGGCTTCAGCTGGAGCCTCGCGGTGGCGCAGAGCATGAACGAGTGCCACGCGGCGCAGGGCCCTGGGCTGGAGCTGTCGCCGCCGATGGCGGATCGCCGCGGCCCCGCGGCGTTGCGGGAGGGCGCGGCGGCGGCGCGCTACGTGCACGTGGACAACTTCGGCGTGATCAGCGCGGGGCGAGAAGCAGGCGCGGCTGGCTTCGCGGGGGCGCGCGAGCCCTTCGAGCGGGCAGGCCTGGCGCTGCGCGACCGCTTGGAGGAGCCGAACGCGATGGAGAGCCTAGGCGTGGGGCTGGACGCTGAGAGGCGCGAGACGCGGCTTACCGTGGCACGCTACTGGCGACTGGATGCTGGGCTGCGATGGTTGCTGGCACGGCGGGAGGTCTCTACGCGCATGGTCGAGGTTTTCGTGGGCCACTGCGCCAGCGTCGGTCTGCTCGCGAGGCAGACGATCTCCGTCTTTCACGCTGTGTACAAGTTCGTGCAGGCCTACCCCTCAGGCGTTTTTCCCGATGTGGAGCTCGGTGAGAGCTGAGTTCACCGCCTTCTTGGGGCTCTTGCCGCTGTTGATCGCTTCGTGGGGGTTGCCCTGGAGTGGAGTGGTCGACGCCAGCGACGCGAGCGAGGGCGGGTGGGGGAGCTGCTCCACGTGGTGGGGAGCTGAAGTTGCAGCCCTGCACGGACGCGTGCCCGAGAGGTCGAGATGCAAGCTGTCTTCGGCCTCAGCCAGAGCCCACGCCTTGCAACAGGCTGGCTTGGACTCCTTCGGCGTAGAGGAGCCCGAGCTCTTGGGGGGGACTTCGAAGAGGTGGAGGGCTTCCTTGAGATCCCAAGGCGCCTGCTTGACAAGCGGGACTGGCGAGTCACCCTTCGAGGCCGCTGGAGAGCGGCGGAACACATCGCCCTGTTGGAGGCCCGAGCGGCAGTGGCCATGCTGCATCGGGGCGCGCGGGCGCGGCCTGGCGCTGACGTCCGCAAGTTGTATATTGGTGACAGCCTGGGGATGGTGTTGGCCTTTGAACGGTGCCGGGCTCGAGATTTTGCAATGTTGTCGCAAGTAAAAAAGTGGTGCGCGATTTGTCTAGCAAGAGAGATTCGACCAGCTATCAGGTGGATTCCGCCAGAGTGGAATGTTGCAGATGAGCCCTCCAGAGACCTCCATGGTGGCCCTCTCCGTTTACCGCAGCCGCCTGGGCTCGAGCCTCGAGCAGGGCGGCGGACGGAGCTTCCTCCAGCGCAGCAGCCGACGGCGCACGCGGCCGCAGGCTGGGCTGCGCGCGACGGACCCGCCGAGGGCGAGCAAGCGCACGCGAGAGCTCACCGCCCCTGTGGCTGGGCGGCCGCAGGCTGGGCTGACGGAGCTGGGGCAGCCGAGCAGGCTGCGAGTGCTGACGGAGGACGCGGCCCTCGGCTCCTTGACCTCCAGGCTGCGCTGCAAGCGGGCGAGGCTCTCCGACGACCTCGGGGATTTCGTGGAGGACGCCGCCCCCGATCCGCCCGATTCGGAGGGCAGCAGCGAGAGCCGGTCGGAGCTGGCAAATGGGGCGGCCCAGAGGACGAGGAGGCTCGAGAAGGGCACCAACCTCGACCCGAGGAAGGGGGTCACGCACCTGGAGGGGAAGAGCGTGACCCCGAGGGTGATGGAGGACTACCGCCGCCGAGTGGAGATAGCGCTCAGCTACGCCCAGAGGCGGCAGTTGCCTGCCAACAACGCCGACGAGGTCGACCAGTTGCTCACCCATCTGATGAACACAAGGTGCCGCGACGGCGAGCACAGCAGCTACGGCGTCAAGCTTCTGGCCGCCTGGATGGCGATCTACCCCGAGTACGGTAAGTACGGCCCACAGCGGTTGCCCAGGAGTGGGCGAGCGCTCAAGGGCTGGAAGCGACTGGTGCCTGGGCGCACGAGGAAGCCTTTCCCGTTTCCAGTCGTGGCCGGCCTGGTTGCGGCGCTGATCCACTTGGGAGAGCTCGAGGTGTCACTGTGGATCTTGGTGTGCTTCGGGTTCTACCTCAGGCCCTGCGAGTGCCTGCGGGTCCAGCCATAGGACCTGATAGCCTCTGCGGTGGGCATGTCGGAGCACTGGGGCCTGGTGATAGCCCCGGAGGAGCGAGGGGTCCCGACCAAGGTGGGCGCCTTCGACGACACGCTGCTGTGGGACGCCCCCTACCTGGACTTCATGACTGGGATGTTCTCGGTGCTGCGGAGGCGGCCACGAGGGAAGCCGATGTGGAATTTGGATTACCCGCGCGTCCTGATGTCCATGAGGATGGCGTCGAAGCTGCTGGGAGTCGATGCTGTGCCGTACCGCATGCGCCACTCGGGGCCGAGCTGGGACCGACTGAAGAACGCGCGAACGACGCTGCAGCAGATCCAGAAAAGAGGGAGGTGGGCGTCGACGAAGAGCCTGGTGAGGTACGAGAAACACGGCAGGCTCGCCATGCAAATGTCAGAACACTCAGAGGCCCGCCAGGAGTGGTTCAGAGGCTGCGAGGCACACGTAGGGGAGTTCGTCCTAGGTTCGAGAGTCGTAGACTGGCCGCCCCCACCGTGAAGGCGGGAGTTGTCCTGGATCTTTTTTCTGGAACAGGCGGGGTGGCTAGGGCCGTCAGGGCCGAGGTTTTCAAAGCCGTAGTGTGGGACCGAAAGTTCGGTGAAGCCTTCGATTTAAGCCGTCAAAAGCATGTTAGGATTATAGAGAAGATGATCCGTGACGGAGAAGCCATTGGGGCCTGTTTGGCTCCGCCCCGTGCTAGTTTTTCAATTGCTAGAGATCGGGCCAGGATGGTTCGCGACAAAAGCCACCCCTGGGGTCTTCCCGATCTCCCAGAGCACGAGCAGTCAAAGGTAGATGACGGCAATCGTTGCCTTCAGTCGTCGCTACAGATAATTCGCTGCCTGAATCTTTTCTCGATTCCTTGGGCCTGAGAAAACCCGCTGACAAGGGGAATGTGGTTGACACCCCAGGCCCAGACAATCGAAAGGTTAAATTTGGTGAATGATGTAACATGTGATTTCTGTATGATGGGTACCCCCTGGAGGAAGCGGACCCGCATCAGATTTGGCAACGTATGTGCAGAAGATCTAGAGAAGTGCGCGAATGAAATGTTCTGGGAGAAACGGCTTTCGTTCCCGCACTGACAAGAAGCATTTTCAGTTGACGGGGGGTGGGCCCACAGGAGCTCGACGGGCCGCCATCGCGGAGCCCTACCCCCAAAGATGCGCCGCCTGCTCGCGCGAATCCTCCGTAGCCATTTTTGGCTCAAGGTGGCTGGCCCTGCCAGCGACTGGCACGCGGCACGCCTGTGAGGTTTCCCCACTCTCTCCGTGATGTCTGCTGCTCCACACACGATCACTGCTGATCTTCATGGGGAGTTGATCCGACGGCATTCGTTAGTTGCTGGCACGCACTTCGAAGGTCTCGAGCAGGCGGGTCGTGTTCTTCGCCGAGCTGGTCGCATTACAACCGGCACTGCGCACAAGCTTGCCGCGCCTACAACCTGACCCGTCATGTCACGTGTGTTTCCGCTACCAGCTTCCTGGACTCGGTGATGATGGAGGTGGGCGGAACGCCATGTTCTACGGGTCTGCAGGCTACGGCATCACAGCCTTCAGATGCTACGTTGAAGACTGCGACTTCGGCCTCACTGTTTTCTTCGCCTGCATTGACGGCTACTTCGACATTGATGACTGCTCCCACGCCGGCTGCCCCTTCACCGAAGGTTTCGACATCACCGCCTCCAGAGGAGGCCCTGAGAGCTGTCCATCCAGTTCCTCATCGTGCCGATGGTGTGGTCTCTGCTGATAGTGTCGGCGATGCCGCACTTCCCTCCGAAGTTCGACTGGGTGAAGCTCCTGTTCGTGCAAATCTGCTCCATGATGACGATACTCAGGGCGATGGCGTCGGCACCTACGACGTGATGTCGACGTTCACCGTTGCCATTTACCAGCCGTGCCTCTGCGCGGCCACTATTCCTGACGGCCGCGGCAGTGGACCCGGGCCCCTCGGCACGGCGACCCACGGCGCGAACATCTTTGCGACGGGCGACTACGTGATCCCTGCGATCCCGTTCACGTTCGCCCCGAACTCGTTCCGCCTCTCTGAGCCCTGCGACGCGTCCGACCGCGTTCGATACCGCGGCAAACGCGCGGTCTGAGGCAGATCCTTCCTCCACCTCCTGCTGTGTGCTCTGTAGCTGCGGGTGGGGGAGGGATGGCGACGACGTATGAGAGTGGATGGGGGGATGTCTCAAGTCTCTCTTTAGGCCGCCTCCTTGATGATTTTCCTGGGCCTCCCCCCCGTCTCCTCCACGCCCTTGCGCTGAGTATGTCGGCTATCCAGGTCTCTCTCGTGTTCGGGTTGTGGAAGCTTCATGATGAGATTTGTAAGAAGGCAGGCTTCAGAGGTACCTCTCGAATATGTCTTGTCTCTCTTGCATGCTGGCAGCCTGAGGGAGGTTGAGGCTGTGTGCTGAAGCCCTCTGCACAGGAGTTTAAATTTAACTCCCCCAGGCCTTTCCAGCATCGCGTTGACTTACTCGGGCCCTCGATTTTTCGTGCCCCTGTTTTATTCGGTCGTGGCCCTCGCTCGGCGTTGTCTGGGTCCTGGGTCTCCGTCCCTCGTTTCTTTCGGCCCCCCCTCGGGCCCATCGCTCGTCGCCTCGGCGCCGCGGGAAGGAGTGTTCGGCAGTCGATCACCCGCGAGCAAACCAAATAACTCGCGCGAATCCCCACAGAAGGCTCGATCCCAGAGGCAGCCGGCGTGGTCCAAAATGGGGTAACTCTCCAAGTTGTCGTGATGCCCGAAACCTTTTCGCGCTGCGGGGCGTTTTGAAAGCTTTTTCCTGCTCCTGGGGGCCGTGGTGACCCAGGAGCTCTCGCCGCGTGTAGACTGCGTCACAATCATTCGAGATAGATTGTCCACCAGAATAGAGCGCTCCCAGTAATTGATGTGCGTGCACAGGTTTGAATGGGAGCTGCTCGGAGCCATGTTGCCCTGCGTCTGTCATCCGCAACCGTTTTCTCTCAAGTTTCTCGCGGCCCAGTGCCATGCCCTGTTTTACCTTGCCCCGCTTTCTCTTGTCGACTTGCCTTGTCGGACTCGAGACGTTTTGAAAGCTTTCTCCTGCTCCTGGGAGCCGTGGTGACCCAGGAGCTCTCGCCGTGTGTAGACTGCGTCACAATCATTCGAGATAGATTGTCCACCGGAATAGAGCGATCCCAGTAAGGATTGTGATGATGATTCTGATGATGATGACGAGGATGGCGATGATGTTGAACACGCTGAGCATCATGATGTTGATGCTGATCGGGGTTAGCAGCTGGTGTTTGTCATGGTGATGCTGATGATGTTGTCGACGATGAAAATGGTGATGGTGGTTATCCGGGTGAATGCGATGGTGCTGGCGATACTGATGATGCTGATGATGGTGACGATGCTGGGGATGACGATGAGGATGACGATGCCGATGATGATGGTGATGATGATCAGGCGAGTGGGGGTAGCGAATATGATGGCGATGGTGATGAGAATGCTGAGGATTATGATGATGATGTTGATGTTGCTGATGAATGTAATGGTCATGACGCTGTAGATGAGAATGACGATAATGATGATCATGATGATTTCGATTGCGAAGATGGTGCCAGTGATGGTGGTAATGATGATGACGACGATGACGATGACGATGATGGCGATCATGACGATAACGGTGATGGTCATAGTGCTGGTGATTGCGATGAGGATGATATTGAGGATGAGGACCAATACGAGGACGAGGGCTAGGACGAACATGAGGATATTGATAAGGGTGATGACGATGGTGACGGTGATGGTGCTGATGATGGTCATGGATACGTAAGATACTGGTAATGATTACGATGCGGATGAGGATGCTGCGGATGCTGGGGATGATGAGGTTGCTGATCATGATGATGATGATGATAATGATAATTGTGTGATGATGATGGCGATGGTGGTGATGATGCTGATTGTGATGCTGCTGTTGATTGTGACGATGACTCTGATGATGCTACTGATGATGATGAAGGTGATGCTGCTCGTGATGATTATGATGATGATTATTATTTTGATGGTGATTGTAATGGCGATGCTGATGAGAGAAGGGGGAGGCGGATGATGATGGTGAGGAGGAGGAGGAGGAGGAGGAGGAGGAGGAGAAGGGCGGTGGCCCGAGGGTGCCAAGCGTGCCAGAGGCAAGGCTGCGGCAGCAAGAGGTTGCCGCCCCCCCCCCCCATTCACGGGCAGCTCGAGGCGACGCATTTTGAAGGCAACAGCCCCCCCGTGGAAGAGAATGAGGAGGATGAGAAGGAGGAGGAGGAGGTGGAGGATAAGGAGGAGTCGAGGGGGAGCAGGCGGAGGATCTCAGCTTTTTCGCGGAGGCTTGTCCGTGTTTGTCGTGTGTTTCTCCACTTGGTGCCGGATCTTGCATCTGTTGGCAGCAGTCCGATGTTTTCGACTGCTTAATCATAATCTTGCTGGCGGGACTCGGTTCCCGCGGGATTCCGGATTTTTTTCTTGCGGGGTCCGGTTCCTGCGGGATCGGACCCCCGCGGGATTGTGGCGAGCTTGTTTGTCACTTAGCTGCCAGTGCTCTTGCGGCTTTCTGCTCGCGTGGGCGCGAGGGAGGGGCGGAGTCCTACTCAGATTCGGAGTCGAAATCCGAGGACCAAGGAGGATGCGTGATGAGGAGGAGGAGGCAGCGGAGGAATGATGGGGGCACGGGAGGAGCGAGAGGAAGAGGGGGAGAGGGGGTGGAGCTGGGGGGGACAGGGGACACATCGAGGGGAGGTGCTGGGCCAGGGGAGGGAGGGAGGCAGGAGTAGGACGAGGAGGAGGGAGAGGATGAGGCGAAGGAGGAACACGAAGATACACAGACAAACACCACGAGGAGCGCGGGGACGGTGCGGCAGGGGGGCGGCGAATGTTGGTGCGTTCGCCGCTGCGCGCACGGCGTATTCCTCTTCCTGTCCGTTTCTCCTCTGTGTCCGCAGCCCTCACCGATCGTCTTCCTCGTCCTCCTCGTCCTCCCCCCCCCCCTCACACTGCCGTCCTCGTTTCTTCCTCTTGCTGCTCCTGATCCGTCTCCTCCTCGCCATTATCCTCCGTGCCATGCCCTCCGTTACCCCGATTCTTTCCTTGCTGCTGTCCGTCCCTCCCCCCCTTTCCCCCCTCGGCCTCGCCCGTCCCTCATTCCCTGTCTCTCTCCTTCTATTATCGTTATCTCTGTCTTTTTTTGTTTCTCTCTCTCTCTCTCTCTCTTTTGGTTTCTCTCTCTCTCTCTCTCTCTCTCTCTTTCTTTCTCCCCATGCTCCTACCATCTGTTTCCAGATTTTCCGTTTGCAGTTTTTTCCGTTTTCGTCCGTCAGATTATTCTCCCCCTCCCCGTCCCCCTGCTCCCTTCGCATCCAGCCTCTCTGCATCCTACCCTCCTCCCTTTTTCCGTCCGCTTCCTCCCCCACATTCCCGCCCCCAGCCCCCTCCCGTGTGCACGCGTTCTGTTGAGCACTGTCAGCGTGCTTTCGGGAAAGGGGCCCAGACGGGCTAATATTGAGCGGACCTCTGAACATGATGTTATTGACATGGGAGAGCTCTGTTCGAACGAGACGCGTGTGGCAATAGGTTGGGAGGCGCCTCACATTGTCCCCCCTGCTCGACGGATCGAATCCACGGTGCAGCCCGCATTCCCTGGGGCAGGGCTGGTGGACACAGGAGCTGGAAGGACAACGAGGGGTAGGCGATCGAGAAACTGTTCGTGGCAGACTGCAGCCAGGAGGAAGAGGAGGAGGAGGAGGAGGAGGAGGATAATCTCGGCCCTTCTGCCAGCAGCGACATCGACGGGAGGAGGAGGACGAGGAGGAGGAGGAGGAGGAGGAGGAGGAGGAGGAGGGGAAGGAGTCAATGCACCCCTTCCGCACCACCATCCTGCTGCCCATCTTGCTCTCTCGCCTTGCACTGCTTGTCTCACTTCGCAATGTTTGTGACTTGTATGTTCCTTTTGTAGCTGTTTGGCTCTAGGGAAACAGAAAAGGAACGAGCCTGCGGCGCGTTTGCGTGCGTCGGCCGGCAGGCCGGCCTCTTCGTTTCAGGGTTACCCGATTGCTAGTTTAGCGCCGTTTTTCTTTCCTCCCCATGTCATCGGCGAAGCCCGCTGGGCATGAGACATCAACGGAACATATTGCAGGGAGTATGAATACTCAAGCAAAAGATTTGTTATCAGCCGAAACGACCGCTCAGCCGTTAGTTTCGCACATGGGGCCACAGGAAGGAACGCTCGTAGGATCAGAACATCGACGCCGTTCCGAGCGCACCGATGATGTGGACGCCTCCATGAAACGACCTCATCCTCTCAATCTTCCCACAATGCAAGCGTTGAAAACTGTGTTCGGCTTGACGGACGAGGATTCCCCAGGTGATTTGTTGACAAGGTCTAGAGCACAAATCCCTGGCGGAAGGCATGGCACAGCCAAAACTTCCACTGAGGGGCCATCTGATGTAGCACCATTGCATCTGAGTTCCCGATCATCGACGGACCTAGACCATGCGGTGGAGAAACAGTTGGGTCGTTTCCTTATAGAAATGCCAGATGCAGGAAATCGCCGCGCGGAACGAGCAACGCAGTTTGTGTTACACGGGCATGGCGAGGATGTGAGCGACTTGCAGTCGGAGAGGGGATAGTTCGCAATCAATAGACAAGAAGGACGAACATGCCCAATTCCATACCTCGCCTGGTCCATCGCACCATCGCCTCACGTGCAGATACGTCTGAACACGACAGTTGATTATGCAACGGCCGATGCACTTCCGAAGGCCATTTATTGATCCGGATGATGATTTCGAAAATTGAGGGGGGCCCGACCGAGGCAAGAATTCGTCGGCTCAGCCGATGTCGAGCTCGCCCAATGTCTTACGCGCAGTCAGGCATACGCCAGTGAGTCTAGACCTGCAACCCCACTTCCACAGACAAAGGAGTCTCAGAGCGAGGACGACGACCTAAATTCTTCCTTTTCACCGCAAGGTTCTCACCGACCAGATTTCACATTGCCAAAGACCAACAGGGACGGGGTACCAGAACATGATGAGCTTGTGATGCAGGACGAAAGAGACGAGCCAGCCCAGAATCAGGACGTCGATGCCATTAATAAGGGTGTAAGAGCACGGGAGCAACGCACGCCTGCCTCCAGCAGGGGGCACAGGAAAACCCCCCCGGGTTGGACGCTCCAATTCCAGAGGCTTCGATGCCCTTGGGTCGCCCCGACCATCGTCAAATAGGACCACCAGTAGCTTCTCGATCCGGGGCAGTTGCTGGAATGCTGGGCCCAGGTGACCGCCTCAGGCGGAGAAGTGGCGCCTGTTGAAAACGCGCAAACCGGGGGGTTCGTGTCGAAGGCCTGTATGCTCACAATGTTTGAATATATGGCCTAAGTGTAGCCTTGCATGGCTATGTAGAACATGCGTTGCGTTGGAAGAACGCAACTGCCGTCGCATTTCCATCCAAGAATGGGGGGGGGGGGGGGGGGGGGGGCGAGACAACATCGAGAACAACTGGGAGCTGCGAGTGCACAAATACAGCAGATAATGCTTGAGGCACATGTGGATGAGAAGGCCGCTTAAGAAACTAGAGGCATGCTTGCAGAACCCGAGGCAGGGAGACAGGCAATGGCACAACATGCTGAACAAGGGAAAACTGTCATTGTGGAAGCGCAGAATCGGAACAGCAAACAGAGGCTAGTATAGCATGAGTTACGGACGTGGCCCAGCGGCGTCTTGCTCAAGAGGAATATGAAAATACGGAATTTCAGAGAAGGGCTGAACATGTGTCGTCAGTTTCTCAGCAAAGAGCTAAGAAAGAAAAAGCCGAACATAGGGAGATGGCTGATGCCGCCAGAAGGGAAGGGGAGGGGGCAGCTCGAGAACAAGCAGCGCGGGGAAATCAGGAGCTCCGCAGTCATCTTGAGGTTGCTGGACTCGAGGCTTAAAGTAAAATTGGAAGCTCTGCGAGCCCTTCGAGAACATGAGCAGAAGGCGCAGGCAATCAGAAGCGAGGGCCAAGGGAGAATGGCCGTGGCCTGGGGCCATATGAAAGGGCACGCAGATGAGCACATGAGAAACAATGTTCTTGCCGCTCGCGCAGTAAGCGAAGACAACAGAAGGCTAATATCTGACCTGGGACAACATCGGATGGACCGGGAATCGCGGGAAATGATCCGGACAGCCGGGCAAACTGGGACAGAAGTTTTGAGAGTTGAGTCTGCGCCGACGTCTTCGCCGGCAGGCACGGGCTCGCGTGAAAGGTCTGGATCGACGCCGACACAGCCGATGCACGCTGAACCACCTCCACGTTCGACTGATGCTCGCCCCGTTCGTAATAATGACGACAAGCAGGTTCAGACGCGAACGGGCGACCCCGGTCAGACATGCCACGTTTGCCCTGGACCTTCCGACGAGATTTGCGTGGGGCGCTCGACGCCCGCGCGTAGGGATCACCTGGGCGCGGTTGCCACATTTCGCACTGAGTGCGCTTGGAACAAAGAGTTCGGGCGACAGGATGATCTCGTGAAGGGGCGGAACCGCTAGGCGTGCCCGACGCTCGCCGCGTCAATGGCGACCCTGATGAGACGCCGCCGAGTCGCTCGGGAGCGCCGAAGGACGTTCGATCGTATGGACAAGTCTGCAATCTCGCCGAGCTTACGGGCATGCCGTGATTCAATTCAAATCGATTCGGGCGGAGTTTGACCAAATGCTCCTGTGGACAGCTCCACCTGCGCCCGCGCTTCCCCCCGCAGAATCACACGTCATCCCGGGGCCAGCTGCCGAGAAGTCCCCGGGCGCGAATGAAGGTTTGATGCGGGGGCGCATTCGGGAAGCGAGCCCTGGGAATGCCCCGTTCAATTCTCAGATTTCAGTGCCCCCCGACAACTTCGACTTGCCCGGTCGCCTTCTGTTCGCCATCGGCTCAGCCGCAAGTGGCGACGGAGGAGGGGGGCGGGGGGGGCGCGACGACGACCAGAGAGATGATGCGAGCACAGCGCCCAGCCACGGCATGATTGCAGCCATACAAGTCGACGAGACGGGTCAGCCGAAGCCACCCGAAGGCCCCCCTAGGGGACCTGGTGGCGGAGGTGACCCGGGCGGAGATAGCGGCGGGGGGCCGAGTGGCCGCAATGGCCCAACGACGCAACCGTTGAATGCCAGCCAAATGGATGCGACTTAGGAACGTTGGATACAGAAACATAGCCAAAACGTCCAGGACACCCCGAGTGTTCAGACACTGCGCATATAGAAACAATATTGTATAAGGGCACTCGCTGGATCATGGCACGATGTCAAGGGCGGCGCA
Source organism: Prorocentrum cordatum (assembly GCA_963575745.1). Classification (NCBI taxonomy): domain Eukaryota; class Dinophyceae; order Prorocentrales; family Prorocentraceae; genus Prorocentrum; species Prorocentrum cordatum. The sequence goes on from CAUYUJ010010113.1 coordinate 830,117, forward strand.
AACATGATCTACGGAACTCCGAGGTGCCGAAGGAGAATCTTCAGGATTCCGGGGCATTGGTGCGTCTTGATATTTAATGATCGCCACAAATATATTCGATGCGTTTTCCTAGATGAAGCGTAGTCGCAGTCTGTCAGTGCAACGTATTCATTTCTTTTCAAAAATCAACCGCATGGAGCATTCCTGCCAGATAGAGAGACGTCTCCTCACGGGCCGTGAAGTGATTTGCGCCATATGTGTCTGGTGTTCTGTAAGGTCGGAGAATGGACAACACTGGATATGCCGCGGCCTGTTTAGGATAACCGTTGACCGATAGAAGCCTGGCCAGGAATTGTATCATTTCTATAGTGAATGGATGGAGCGTCATCAAGACTTGTATGGTGCCAGGGAACAATCGAGTGACATGGAGGCTTCGATGCACGCGCATTTCTACGAACAAATTAACCATATTCCGAGGCGTGATTATGCAATGCAACGGCATGAGTGTGAGGGATGCGCATTGAGCGCTATAAAGCTGCAGGTGTTCAGCCCAGAAGAATGATTCTGGACGGCGCTCGCCTGTGGCGGAAATTGAATCACCCACCGACAGACGCGCATCATTTTCTCCACGATCATGAATCGTACAACTTGGAGAAGGAAAACCAACGAGAGCTGTTGCGGCTGAGCTGCTTGAGGACCAGATGTTGAAGGCAGCCGAGCTAGCGGCATTTTTTTTCTTTTCTTTTCTTCTGCCAACCCTCTGGTGGCTCAGCCGCCCAGGGGTTCGTTTGCGCAAATAGGCTGCGCACGGGCGGGTGCGCGCAGGTGGAAGCAACGCATGATGAGATAGTGTTGTACTGGACGGATTGGTGCCCTATCGGAAACAGTACTCCGACATCGATCTTGGGCGCGCTCCCGTTTGCTGACCCCATCATGAAGAATGAGTGTCCGGCCGGTTCAACCGGCGCGGGACAAGGGGCGCGACATTCTGTGTTTTCCCAGGAGTGGCGCAATTTTATTTCGACAGGATCAGGACATCAGACCCATTTGCAATGGAGTGAGTTCCACTCCTTCCTAAAGAGGAGTCAGCCACATATTCCCAGCATGCCCCCTGAGGGGCAAACTGCGAGACTGCCCGGGCAGAAGGCTATACTTGATCGGCACAGCAGCGAGCTATATCGGCGATGGAAGAGTCACAGCCCGCTTTTCTGTCTCCTGCCGGCACAGCCGTTCGGGCTGCTTGGCGGGCCCCAGATCGAGGCGCAGTCCGCTGCTGGACACATTGGGCAATTACAGGTCGAGACGAAAGGACCTGCGCCGACTGCCGGCTCTGCCGACTCAGCCGAGCAGAGCCCGGAAAGTACAGGGGCTGATGTTGGACTTGGCGCAGCCGTGAGTCCAGCGAAGCTCAGAGCGCGTCGGTTGAGCCCACTCAGGCACCGGCCGCTGAGACCCCACTCCCCCGGGGCGCCTTGAGCGACTGCCGCGGGGGAAATGCCTTAAATTCACAGGGAGGCAAGTGAGCAGCAAAAGCAAGGAAACAGTGCCCTCTTCCGGGCGGAGACGGACTCCGCAGATGGTCTATTAAGTTGCCGCACCAGTCCACGACCATTGCGAGCGAGGGCGATGATAAACTTGTATTCTTGAAGCCCTTGAATGCTGAAGGGCTGGCCAAGCGTCGCTATAGCTCGACCAATTTATGGCCCGGAGAAAACTACGATGATTTGCTTCAAAAGGTAAGGGACAAAGAAACCGTTGTGCATAGTGATGCTTGCAAGCGACTATGTGCGCCATCGCAGGGGGGCCAGTGGTTAGCAGGACAATTGCTTCAAAAGTCAACCGAGCGACCCGTTCTTTCCGCGGAATTTGCGATGCCAAACTGGGCGAAATTCTTCATTGCACGACGCGATCATTCGGCGGCGGGCGAGCCAGGGGCCATTGCCGACCGCGCCGCGTGGGGGAAGGCGGCAGTCCAAGAGCGTGCAGAAAAGGATCACTGCGTTCAACTAACACTTCCTCTTTTGGTGAACGAGACGAAGGCGTTCAACGAACACTTCCCCGCAAGGTGACCGGGGCGACGTTGGACAAGGCAGTCCCACGGAACATCCGTGGGGGCACTCCATGCGCTTTTGGAAGGATACCCAATCCTCCCATTGGACCCCTAGTACGGGGGCAATGAAAAGAAATCCAACATCGGAGTATATTCGTTCTCGCATGCCGACGACAACCCCCCTACTCGCGCGAGATAAGCGATGGCGGAGGAAACGTTCAACGACGGTTATTGGAACACTGTGGAGATTGTTATGGAGCAACCCGAAAAGCATCACGGGCGACGGTGGTCCTGCGCAAAGATGCACGGAAGACCCCGCTCAGATTTGCACGACTGACATACGCATCTACCATTGGACCCCGCCGCTTTTCATGCGAACGGGGCCTGCGCGTGGACGCCGATGCGAAACCTATTGCAAGATGACAAGGCGCCGTGCCTTGATCATCATCAATCAATGAAGGATGTTTGGACGCATTTGAGATGCAGGGATACCGTCTTGCATATGCACGCCCGCTTTAGGATGGAGCGACTGAAGATGATAGTCGGAGGGCGGGAACCCAACCTATAATCAAGCTAAGGCCAAGCCGCCGGCTCAGCCGGCGGGCGGGTCCGCCTCTGGTTTGCCCCCTGTCGTCTATGCTCAGTCACCGCTGGTTCCACTGGGTGGCACTGATGCTGGGCGTCAGGACGGCCAAGCTAAACCGCCCCGGCCTTCTGCGAGGCCGCAATCGCCACCCCGGAGCGCTAGAGCGCCAGAGCCGCCACCAGCAAGGCTGGCTAAGCCGCCCCCCCCCGCCTGCGCCGGAAGGGGGCGGCGGGCGACCGGTAAGTTTTGCTGGGGATGCAGCCGGAGTTAAGCCGCGTGGTTACTTGCCGATGCCTCCGCGGGAATTCGGAAATCATGACTCTGTGTCAGTTGTTGTTATTTGGTTAGACACCATGTGGGCGCGCGCTTTGTTCTGGGCCAGAGTCGAGCCGAGGCAGCCTGTCACCCGAGAACAAGTTGAAGTGTCTCTGGCATGTTCGCTCGGGCGGGCATCCGCCTGAAGATGCAAGGGCCCTGAGCGATGAGGGCGCGCAGTGTTTATACGTAGACATGACCACCTGGGCGAAGCGTTATTTGACGAAGGCATGGGAAAATATGCATGCACCACTTGTATATTCATTGCCTTATAAAAGTTGGGTCCATTATCTGCGTCACTTTATTGGGGCTCGCTATGCGGATTTTGTGGCGCCAGGTGAAGTCCCTCATGCCCGAATCGCCGCTGGCCCCATGAATCGGCCCGGCGCGACCGGCGCCGATGGCGATGCAGCCGCCGGGCAGGAAGAAGAGGAAGAGGACTCGTGCCCCGCGGCTTCGCTGTCAGAGACAGACAATCGACTGAGGACCCCTATAAAGGGGATGGGTCCTATCTGTTATTTACGGAAGAAGCGGACTATGGGATTAATCCAGGGGGCGCGAATTTATTTTCGCGCCAGGCACTTCCGCCATCGCCTGCCCATAAACAGCTTCGCCCAGGGGGGGCAGGGCGCCGCTGGACGGGCGAGGGATATTCATGCGACGCTTTCTATTTCTGGTGAGAGACTATATTTGGAGCACCAAGAACGCGATGATATACTCCGCGAAACGTCTGGCGATATTCGAGAACAAATTTTTGAAGCTCCTAGAGCTGGCCCTGCGCCGCCCCGCAACGCAGCTATCCGCGGGCGCACCTATAGCACGATCAGAGGAAATTCTGAGATGGCACGCGACCCTCTGTTCACGTTGCTCGGGGAGATTAACGCGGGCGGGTTTAGCCGAGCCGCTCGGTTTTTCACAGCAGAATGCGATTCGGATGGCCGGCCAGATCATCTCCCCCAGGAGGTCCGTCCAGCTCTTTCTCCTTTCATTTCGCCTTCGGAAGCTCTCGGCTTAGCCGACGAAGCAGAGGGAGATATAGAGAGACAGGGCACCCAATCCGTAGTGTCGGGCAGCTCTGACTTCTGGCGAATACGCAGTCACCGCAATCATCCGATCGCCCACAATATTGGATAACGTGCATTGTACATTGCCAGACATTGCGCGGAATGCGCTCGATCATCGGGAGGGCGGGTATAATTCGGTGACCTCATCCGAAAGATAGAGAGCGATGGAGCCACGCGCGCCACGACTGATCGCCGGGTGTAATTTAATTTTCGTGGAATCAAGGCCGACGACATCATGCTTCTCGAGCGCGCATCACTGATGACGCATTGGAATCAGTTTCTTAAACCAGATGCCTCACACGACGCAGTCGTTGATGCGGAACATGGGGGCCGTCATAGTTTCCATAGGTCGAGGCGATCGCGCTTGCAGACCATTTCCGGTGTTTTATCGCGCTTGTGATGGGCACTCTTGCTGTGCCCCTAATATAAAACGCACGCATGCTCCGCGCGAGTTGGGGATGGCGCAGTGCCGCGGGGACTTATTGCGCATTCCAAGTACGGAGGCAATTAAGAAGTCAATGGTAGATTCGGGAATAATCCGGCGCCCCAACAAATTTAGTGGATTGCGCGGGGAACCCGATTGCGGACCCCTTAGATTGATAGCTGGGAGGCGTGATTTCCCCGCAGAAACTAACTTGCACATCCCCCGCTGGCTTCGCCAGAGGAAGGATGGAGAGGCCCCGCCTGCCAGAAGTTTTCAGAGCCCGGGCTCTGCCCCTACAGGACGGGGACCTCCGACCCACGGAACTTGGCCTAGTGCACTTACTCCATCTCTCTGGGAAGTTACGACGCCGCATGATGTAAATTGGCAGTGCGTTGTTGTCTTTAACGGGCGTGCTGTGACCCGTCTACGAAATCGAATTCGTCGCGACGGCGCTCTTGTGACGACCTAGGAAGCGCGTTATAATGATATACCTTGCTTTGCGCAGTTGGCACCGATCGAGGGTACTGAACAACATAGCCGGCATAGTGTTTTGACGTTGTCTTTTCCCTAGAGTGGACTGCAGATGAGGTGGTTGTCTCACGGAGGTCAATCAGAACGTGGGCATTTTCGGATGACAAAATAAAGTTGCCTGTCAGGGGCGGACATCCGAGGAAGAGCTTATTCGCATTATGCAGAAGCCGTTGACCGATGATGGAATATTCATATGTCAACTTGCCACTCTGTGAGGGCTGGTTTTTGGCTATTGTCTTCATTGCCTGACTCAAGTTCAATATAAACATATAAACACAATGTCCGGAAGGACAATCCTGCTGCGCCTGGTATAGATACACTGGTTGATGCATGGACGAGCTCGCGGCTGTGTCCTCATTTGCGTGATCCCCCAAGTGGGGGCGGCGGCTCAACAATGATGTCCAAAAGGCTGGGCGCAATGAATAAAAGTTCTGCCGATACGTTAGACAACTTGAACAAAGCAGAACAACGCCAGCGGAAATTGGCTGTTAACCCTGACGGAGTTCGTCTCAGGCTAGCTGCGGCAGGACAAACGTTCTCAAACGGACAGCCTGGGACTGTCCCAACCTGGGGCCCCGACAGCGCCACGGCTCAGCCGCCGGCGCGGCATGAACCATATTTTCAGTACTTTGAGCCGCTGAAACTTTGGTTCATGAGTTGGTTGAAGAACAAGGCTCGAAATAACAATGAAGAGCCTCCGACCGCTGCGCAGTGGTGGCTATTGATATGGACTCCAGACGTAGATCAACGTGTTCGCCCATTCCGATGCTCTGCTCTTGCCAGTTTCGATGGGACCCATGCTGATGCAGCCCAACCAAGCCATGCAGAGGGCTGGGACCAATGGGAAGAACACAAGGCGATGATAGGTGTTACCATCCCCTCGATTCTAGTGCTAACGGACGGCTTGAGACGAGCTAGCGACGTTTCTACGTCAAATACAGAAGGTGACATCGATTTCCGGGTGAGCGCTGGACTTCATCAACGGCCCAGCAGTTCCGATGAAGTGATAGCATCCCGCGAAGAACGCGCGGGGAGCTCGAAGGGCGTCGGGGACGTCAACATGGCCCGGCGTCACAAAATGAAGACTCCGAGAAAAGCGTTGCCTTTTCTGGCTCGATGTCGTATCCATATCGGGTAGCATGTCCTATGCGAATCGTAATTTAGATGAGTATGACCGGACGGATATGGTTCAAGTTGCGGCACAATTCATTTCTATAGGTTAGACATGATTGGCGGTTTCGACGCCATTGGATACCGACGTGATTCACGAAGTGCCGCGCGAGTTGTCTGCACATGTAAACAGAATATGGGCTGAACTTATTCACAGAATCCCCACTCGTGGACGATGGAGATGAGGACTCTTGGCAGTACGAGAGTCGTGGCAGAGGGACTTCATGTTTCATTTCCAGGATATGAAGTACAACGAACCTTGACTGATACGGACATCGCCCGTGAAGCACTGTGTGATGCATATGCTTTGGACTGCCAGATCAGGTCCGCGATTGAATCGTTCGACCTGGTTCGTGAGTGGACCAATGGCTTAGGAAATAAAGTTTCGGGCGCTGTCAGACGAAATTGTACAAGTATTCAGAATGCTCTCGTTGTCATGCAAACGTCGACCCATATTCCATTCAATGCTGGGATTCGCGCGTCAAGCAGCCGTTTTTCCCCCGACAGCGCTATTGGTCTCACAATTGTGCACAAGAACCAAAGGAGGAGAGCCTGCCGCAGTTTCCGCGGCCTCAACAGCGGAAGCCAAAGCCCCGAGCGGCTCTGCCGGCTCGGGGTTGAGAGTCCAGCGGAATCTTCGAGCACCTTCGAGACCGAGGGCGAATTGGACGGAGAGGCATGTCTCTAGGCCTGCCCCTTATAATCCTGCGCCCACCGGCTCAGCCGCGCTGGGCAGCGATACCAGCTGGATTGATTCAGATCGGGTCCGCGCATGGGCTGATGAACCCATTGCCGAAGTAGGCGGCCGCGCGAGCCATGGCGACTAGGGCCCGACGCAGAACCTCGCAGACAAGAACGACAATGGGGAAATTTAATGATATTTCGTCTACGTGACTCGCCATCAGCAAGTCACGCAGAGCGCCGAAACTTGGCATTGGTTCAGTGTGAATGACTACAACGACAGATTCAGTGGCGATCGCGCCTTGCCAGAGCCGCCGGCACCACCCACGCCGAAGGCGAGGGCAAGGGCAAGGGCAATTTCAAGTCACGCATCTGGATTTCAAGCAGAAGAAGAAAAGACAGATACGATGATCGTCAACGAAGCCAGTGCCAGTGAAACTGGCGCACCAGTAACGAATTTGATTGTTCTCGAAGCTAGAGAGATGATTTGCAGAGGTAAATATGTACAATATTGACATGTACGACTTCGCCGATACTGGTCTGACGTTCAACGAGATGCGGGTGCATCGGATGTGAATGAGCCTTGTGGTCTGCGCTGAGATTGGATATTCGCTCAGGCGGGTGTCGTCGGGTCGTTTCGATGTTCTGCCCCCTGGCAACCACAGTCGAGCGGTAAAACTGTTTGTGGGGTTCGCTCCTGTGGCTGCGCATCTGTACAGGCCAGGTGGGTGGGGGATCGGGGCGACTCTACACACCCCGCCGCGGGGGGAGTCTACGCACCCCCTTCGCACCACCATCCTGCTGCCCATCTTGCTCTCTCGCCTTGCGCTGCTTGTCTCACGTCGCTTTGCTTGCGACTTGTATGTTACTTTATAGCTGTTTGGCTCTAGGGCAACAGAAAAGGAGCGAGCCTGCGGCGCGCGCGCGCGTGCGTCGGCCGGCGGGCCGGCCTCCTCCCTTCAGGGTTACCCTATTGCTAGCTTAGCGGCATTCTCCTTCCTCCCCATGTCATCGGCGAAACCCACTGATCATGAGACATCAACGGCACATGTTGCAGGCAAAAAACTGAAGGAGGAGAAGAAGGAGGAGGACGAGGACGAGGACGAGGACGGGGAGAAGAGGGGGAGAACAATTACAACGCGCGAGAGCCAGGCGCGCGCGTGAGGTTGGACGGTTACTGACGGTACGTGGTGGATGGAGTCCGCCTCAACTTCACACTTCACTTCTCTGTGCTGGCGAGCGCGCTTCTCTGTGCGCGACCGTTTCTGCCATGCATCGTAGCTTTAGTTCGCCCCCGCTTATACAGATGAAATGAGGCATTGCGTACATCGCGTGACGTACGTTCGCCTATGCATGCGAAGGTGTGCGCGGCGAGAGGATGTCGCCGTGCTTCCCTTGCGCCCCCCATCAGACCCGACGGTGCGCGCGGGCTTCACTCAAGCTGACTGCCGGCGCCGTCTGCTGGTTCGGGGGCGCTTGATTCGGGCAAGGCGCAAGTACACAGAACCATGAGCCACGCGGCCATGTGGAACCATTGAGCTGTGAGTGGCGGAGATGCGCCCAGGCTTTTCCGCGCTTCTCTCACGTTGAGAATGCGGCACTTCAAAACTTGCTATCGTGTCATCGACGTGATGCGACAGGCCGAATGATTGGCCTCGTCCCAGCACCCTCCCGTGCACTGCGGCACATTTTTTCGCAGACCAGAATGACAGGGGACACGTAAGGCTCGACTGCGCCAGGACTCTGGTTTGCCGACGTTTTTCGACGAGCATGTTCTGGATTTTGACTGTCCAGTTTTCGTGGGACGTTTACAGCGGGAGGTCGCGTCAAATTCCACGCTGGGCCCCGTCATTCCCATGATGGCCTCGACCGGCCAGCCCGAGTCCCCCGAACACCAGTCTTATGTTTCCCCGCAATGTAGGGCGTTCGCGCTGATATTGGCAAGTTTTTCTCTCCTCCTCCTTCCCCTCCTCCTCCTCCTCCTCGTCCTCCTCCTTTTCCTCCTCGTTATCTTCCACCTGCCCCTCCCGACTTCGCCCCCCTCCTTGGCTTCTCCGTCGCCCTTGGGCTTGCGACGCGCTCGCATTCACAGGAACAGATTGTGAGGATGTCTGAGCCGATGTGCTCGCTTCAGCACCCCAATGGGAGAGCCGCCAGGAGTGGTTTCAGCCCCCCGTTCGCGGCCAGGTCGTGGGTAAGTCTCAGGCGGTTTGCTTGTTTGGTGGCTTGGATTTCGCCGCTTCCATAGCAGACTGTGACGATGTCTCAGGTGAAGCGCAGGCTTCGGCACCCCAAGGGGGACCCGCCAGGGTTGGTTTGCCTTCCGCCCCCTTCTCCTATTTGCGGCCAGATTGTGAAGATGTGTCAGGCGGTTTGCCTGGTTGGTGGCTTGGACTTGGACGTCGCTGCAATCAGAGAAGATTGTGAGAATGTCTCAGGCGAGGAGCTGGCTTCGTCACCCCCAGGGAGCCGCCAGGGGTGGTTTCCCCCCCACGCTCGCGGCCAGATTGTGGGTATGTGTGAGGCGGTTTGCTTGTTTGGTGGCTTGGACGTCGCTGCTGTTAGACCAGATTGTGAGAATGTCTCAGGCTAGACGTTGGCTCCAGCACCCAAAGGGGGAGCCGCCAGGAGTGAGAGCCCCAAGACGGCCCGAGAGGAGACGTGGCTTATCGCTGATGCGCGCAGCTACTAAAGATGGGGCCGAACGAGCTGTGGGAGGGATTGGTGGTGTGAGGGGGAGGAGCCGAGCTGAAGCATCTGCCGCGTGGCATGCTTGCTGCTAGAGTCAGGTGCGCGACGCACTGCTGGATTCAGTTCTGACCATGGTGATCTACGCAATGTGTTTGGCCCCCCGACGAGTGTGTGCTTGTACGCCAGCGACGTGGGTGGTCGTAACACGCTATGTTGCGTTTCATATGTCCCACGCTCATGGTCAGCTCCTCCCCGTCCTGCCGAAGCTTCCCCCCGCGGTCGCCCGTAAGACTGTGCAGCATAAGCTTCATGACCACCCTTGGCGTTCGTGCTCGAGGCTTGGGACATGCCTCCGGTGACGGAGTATTTTTGCGGATGCGCCGGTGCGACGGACACCAGCAATCTCAGACATTTGCTTTCGGTCCGAGGACGAGGTAAGTGATCGAACCTAGGATACGCCTGGGTATCCCAAGTCATGGACATGATTGGGTTTCTAACCTTGTCATCATCATCCTCCTCACGCCAAGCCGCAGTGCAGAGTTCGACCTCAGTTTAGGTGACGTCTGCTGTTCTTCGCACAGCGCTATGATCTTAGGGGTGCGACTCTCGGCACGGACAAGACCTTTGAAAGGGCGCATCGTTGTGCGTTGTCACCGTCAGTTAGTTGCCCAGGCTGCGTTTAACAATGTTGTTTGAAGCCATGGTGATGCACCGTACTGAAGTCCCAGCGCCGTCTTAGCCCCGTCTGGGCGTGGGGAAGTGCGGGAGGGCAGGGGTGAAGACTGCCCCAGAGGGCCCCTCCACGGCCTGAGGGGCCCCATACAAGGACCCCAGCCATCCCCAGGTAAGTCCCAAGAGGAGCCACACAGATTCCGACCTTGCAGCCAACGTTCAAGACGCTTCCAAGAGGCCCCCTAGGGGGCTCCACTTTGCCCCCAAGAGGGCCCCACGACGGCTCAAAATATGCCCTAGACGGCCCAAGAGGCGTCTCAAAAGAGCTCCAATGCGGTCCTAGATGCCACCCCTACGATGCCCCAGACTTGTGTCAAACTCTCTCCTCCCGTGTCCTGTCGGTGTTTCGCATCCCTTGCCCCTTCAGCATCGCAACCTGCTGCCACGAGCTGGCGCGTGGCTTTGCTGAACGAGCTGTGAGGGCAGAGTGGGACTCACCCGCATATGGCAGTGGGGGCCCTCTCCGTTCGCATGGCAGGCATGACTGCTCCATTTGGGTCTCCGTGATGCGTGCCGCGTACGGTAGGTTCGCGTCGTGTCGACCGGCGGCGACCCCGCCGCCGACGTTCAATGTTGAACGCCGACGGCGGCCCAGAATCGGTCGATGTTGAACGATTGGACGTTGCGGAGACGGCCGATCGTTCAAGGTTGAACGATCCAGCGCGGTGTCAGGAACCAACGCCAGGGTCGACACGGCACGAACCTGCCGTAGCCGCGTAGCCGTGCTGCACGACTGGAGCGCCGCGTCCACGCGGGCGAAGTCCGCGCGGCGCTCGGACCAGGGCGACATTCTGCCCGCTCGCGCGTGGCCCGCTTCCGACGACTTTGGGGGGGGAACAAAACTCAAGGGCTCCCCCGAGGGCGCGAAGTTATTCGCGCTTCGCGCTTCGCGGTCCTCGATCCTCCTCCCCTCCTCCTCGTCCTCCTCTTCTCCCTTCTGGGGGGGCGGCGCGAGAGCGCGAAGTTATTCGCGCTTCGCGCTTCGCGCAGCGCGAAGCGCGAAGTTGGGAGCCCTAGATTTGGTGGGCGAACAAAACTGCTCCGCGCCCATGGTGGAGCGCCGCTTTACCGCGTCGAGCCCATGCTCGTCGCTTGCGCCGGCGTGACATTTTCCCCGCTCGCGCGCGCACCGCTTCCGACGAATTTGGTGGGCGGAAGGATTGCGTCGCGCTCGTGCGGGAGCGCCGTTTTCGGGCGAAACCCGCGCGGCGCTTGGATGAGAGTGGCATTTCGCCACTTCGCGCGCGTCCCCGCGGCCGACGAATTGGCGAGCGAAAATTTTACGCCTCACCGGAGCGGGAGCGCCACTGCAAACTGAAATTGTGTGCGGCGTTGGGCGAGATTTACATGTTGCCGGTTCGCGCGGCCCCGCGGCTGAAGAATGGGCGAGCGAGAGTTGTGCGCCGCGCCCATCGGCTGGATTAGATTGGCATCGGCCAGCTAGGTGGCATAGTGGAGCGTTGCTTGTATATAAAGACGAGAGGGGGATTGCATGGAGGAGGAGGAGGCTGGAGGAAGGGGTGGATTGATTGTTGCTCCCTTCTTTGCACGAGTGAATTTGGGACATCGGGCAGCATACCCGGCCAGTCGGGCACTTCATTGCAGAGCCATCTCGGGTTTCTCTCCCGGGGTGCGAAGCGCCCAGTGCGGGCACAACAGCCCGATGGACCCCTGGCCAGGCCCCGCGCTGGAAGAATGCGGCGCGGGCTCGGCGCTCGCGACACCTTCGCGGACACCTTCGCGGCACAGCATTGAGTGGAGCTCTGGCGTGCATGCGGGGCCGTGTAGGCAATACTTTTGCAGGAGTACGTGGGCTCGCGTCTTCGGGTTGAGGAGGAGGAGGAGGAGGAGGAGGAGGAAGAGGAGGAGGAGGAGGAGGAGGAGGAATAGAGGAGCGAGGAGGAGGAGGAATAGAGGAGCGAGGAGGAGGAGCGAGGAGGAGTTGGAGGAGGAGGAAGAGGAGCAGGGAGGAGGAGCGAGGAGGAGGAGCGAAGAGGAGGAGGAGAAGGAGGGGGAGGAGGAGGAGGAGGAGGAGGAGGAGAAGGAGGAGGAGGAGGAGGAGTAGGAGGAGGAGCCGGAGGAGTCCCCGGGGCAGCGACCAGGGAGCACTGCACCCTGCAGCTTCTCCCGGCTGGTGGCGCCTGCGCAACGCCCTCCCACTTTGGGCCCGCTGGCGATTGGTCAGGTCCGGGCGGCGAGGGCGCCCTGCTCGACTCCCTGCCGCGCCGCGGCGTTTGCCGCGGCAGCTCGCGCGGAGGAGCCCGTGCGGGTGTGAGTCTGGCTGCGTCGTGCGCCAGCGCGTGCGCCGGGGGATCCGTGGGCTTCCCATTCGGCGTCGGGGCAGGTGAGGGCAGAGTTCGGGCGTTTTCGACGGTTCGTCAGCCTCGGGATGCCTTCCTGCGGCGGCGCCCCGCCGGGATCGCTCGGGGGTTGCCCGGGTCGTCCCCCACGGCCGCCGGGGGCCCGAGCATGCCGCGTGAGCCACGGGGCGTCGCAGAGGCGGGTGACGGAGAATCGCGCCGCATCGCCGAGGCACGGGCGATGCGGCTCGACGTGAAGCCCGCTCTTCTCCATGCCGACGCACGGCCGACGCACCGCCGACGTTGCCGATGAATCGCCGATACGTCGGTGGTGCATCGGCGTTGCGGCGCGACCCTCTGGCCCCATCCACTCGGACACCATCTGGGATGCCTTTAGGAGCGGTCGGCCCACGAGCAGACGAGTAGCTGTCTGCCCGCTTCTCGTTTCCTCTCTCCCCCTGCGCCGCCAGCACTGCAGCCGAAGCGCCGTAGACAGACGGCGTTGCGGTTCGGGGCCGCGCGGCACCTAGCCGCAAGCACGGCATATGAGGTACAGGCAAAACGCACTTGTTGGCGTGCTCTGCCGTAGCCGGAGGAGTTGTCGGTGCTTGTGAGATGCACGCCGTGGAATATTGCGTGCGTCAGCGTATGCTAATTGATGAGAGCTTTGCGATCTAGCGTCGAGTAGATTCGATCTAGCGTCGACTAGCTTCGATTCGCAAGATCGACTAGCTTCGATCCGCAAGATCCAACAATATGGTATGTGAGACTCCTATGAGTTGCCGCAGGACTACGCGCTGCTAGCTACGCGATTTCCAGACTCCCTCTGTAGCCTCGGGCCCGCAGAGACTCCTCGAGTCTCGAGGCAACGAAGCCGCGTGGCCTTCTGAAAGAACAGGAACAGTAGGCGCCCTTGGTCAACTCGTCTCCGAAGCCCTTCGTCTACCTGAGTTCGACTTTCTGTGCTCCCCCTTTTCCGGTGCGAGGCAGCCCGAGCCGATCGCCCCGCTTTTTGCTTCGTCCTGATCCTCGTCCTCCTGTGCAATCTGCGTGCTCGACATTTGCATACACTTGCGGCGATGCGATCAGCTGGCCCTCTAGAAGCCCCCGCGCAAATGGGCCTCGCGGGCAGGGCCTGTGCAAGAGGCCTGGGCAGGTGAGGATCGAGTGGGTGCCAACATCCATCCAAGGTTACAGATTTTGCATCCTTCTCGTTTTTGTCCTCCCCTCCGCCACCTTCCACCTTCGTCTATCTCCCAACCATCCTGTGACGTTGGGTCCTCGGCCTGAATCCGCAGCGCCGCGCCCCACATCCTTCCCACCTCGAGGTCTCCTCCTCCCTCCTCCTCCTCCTCCTCCTCCTCTCCTGCCTCGTCGTCCTCCTCCTCCTCTTCCTGTTCCTTGTCCGTAGCCATTTTGGCTCAAGCCATTTTGGCTCAAGTAATCCATTTCTCGAGGTTGGTCCAGGTCGACCCGCGCTCGAGGCCCTGGAGAAGCCCAGGACAGGGGCCTCAGTCCTTTGTGTTTCTCACCGGTTAGCAGTATATCGTAGTCCTGGTTTCAGCCCCCTTCTCTACCGCCACTGCCGTTGTTTCGCGCGATGGAGGTGAAAAGCATGATGCAGGATATTCAACGGATGTTCGAGGCCCTGAACGCCTCTATTCAGACCGCCATGAAGAAAACCGTCCACGAGGAGATCCAGTCGTCGATGTCTGGGATCCAAGGGCAGATCTCGTCCCAAGGCGCCGAACTCCAGTCCATGAGGGAGCTTCTCAACCAGCAGGACGCCCGCATCAAGACCTTGGAGGCGTCGGTCTGAACGGCGGCCAGCTCTTGCAGTGGCAGTGTTCGCTCCCTCGGCTCCTCTTCGTACCGCCAACGACTTGGAGATGGGAAGTCTCGTCGAGTTGATGGTCTAGACGCTGAGCAGGACATGGGAGACCCGACCATCAAGTTCGTGGGCACGTTTCCTCGGCCTTTTCTCGAGAAGACGCGTCACGCCCACTTCGAGCATATGCAGACGGTGTACAGCGAGCTCGACAGCAGCAAGGTCACTCCGGAATTTCATGGCGTCAGCCAAACCTACAAGCTCGTCTTCACGTCCAAGGTGTACGCCCTCGACTTTCAGCAGAAGTGCAACGGCGCTGGGATGCGCTGGGTGGACTTCAGGGACCAGTCCCAGCACGACTTGCGGATCCGTGGCGGTTTACCTCTTCATGTCAGGCAAACGAAGAGGGCACTGTCGGCAGTATACCAGACGGTGTTGGACGAGTTGCAGAAATCCCCGCTGCGGTGTTCCACGCGCCGATTGGGCGTCAATGGTCGCAAGGGAGTACTCCAGATCATCACCGAGAGCGACGTCTTCGAGCTGATCCTCGCCACCCCTGCTGGCTTCGACCAGTTCAAGTTCGAGCCTCTGTGCCCCTCCTTGGAGCACTGGGGCATCACGAAGGAGCGCGCCGACAGCATCGTGAACGTCGAGAGTCTCTGACAGGCTCTCCCAGGGCACTGCAGCGCCGATCTGACGCAGACCTCCCCCGCTCCTCCTCCTTCGGGCCCGTTCAGGCGCGAAGACTCTGCTTGCGCTGGCGTTAATGATAGCAGCTGGGGCTGTTGGGGCTCCGCTCGGCCGTCTTCCTCTCCCCCTGTCTGTGCGTCACCGGCGCAGCCTGTTGTTGCCGGCCGCCCGCCTGCGCCTCAGGCGATAATTCAATCAGTTCCGAGTCGATTTGCGAGCAGTCTAGTAAGTACTTCTGTAGTGCGGCAGAGGCTTTGGATTTTCCTGAGTCTCACCCTCCCTCCTCTCCTTTTCTTCCTGAGCGAGCGTTCGTGATCGTTGCTTGGAACTCACGGGCCTTGGCGGGCTCAATGCATGCAGATCAACATCGGGCCCAACATAATTTCCACAAGTTACACAGTCTCGCATTGAAACACGATATCGTCTGCCTTCAAGAATCTCACGGGGTCCCAGGGGGCCTCGTAAATCTTCGGCGCGAGTTCAAACGCCACCTCATCTTCGGGTCTTTCTGTCAGAGTGCTATTGCTGGCGGGCTGCTCTTGCGTTAACTACGAGTTCTTGCGCGAGTTTGACTCGCGCTCTCTAGAACCCGTTGCCCCAGGGCGCGCGGCGGCGCCTGCGCTTCGAGGGCCCGACGGGGCAGTGCAAATCTCGAACGTTCACGTCGACACAGAGGTTCCCGAGCCCAGGGTTCGTTCCCATCGGCTCCGTCGCTCTGTCTTGGGCACCCACGTCGCCTTTATCTTTATCCTCGGGGACTGCAACTGTCGCGAAGAGGGGGGATGTCGATTCAGTGCCACCGCGGGGACTGAGAGGTTTCAACCTGCTAGGCGCGCTGCTGCCTTCCGTCAGGTTTTCAATGAGCTTGCGGAGCTCGAGCAAGAGAGGTGCACCCACAAGCGTATCACCCATTCCCCCTACTCCGTCTCCTTCGCCAGGCTCGACCGCATTTGCACTAACATCCCCTCCGCCGATATCCTCGACCACTGCCCTTCCTCCTCTACCGTTTGGGATATTTGTGACCACTCCTTTCCTTCTGGCCATGTTCCAGTCTACCTCGCGACGCGGCCGTGGCGGTCCGAAGGACGTATCTCCCTGCCGAGCTGGATCTTCAAGCGGGCGGCCTATGCTGGGCACTTTGAGTCTTTCTTGCGCGGTCAGGGGCTCAGCGACGACCCCCCCCCCGCCCGGTTGAGCGAAGTCAAAGAAGTCATCGTTCCTGCAGCTCAGAAAACCAAAGCCGAGACGTTCTCTTCGCGGGCGGTCTCCAGACAAGAGAAGATCTCATGTTTCCTCAGGCTTGTGCGAGGGCATCGTGCTTCCCTCGGTCATATTGCGGCCTCTGCAGCGCGTGCTTATCTTGTTCTCGCCGCCTTTTAAGATGTCGAGCAGATGAGCTGGTCTGGCTGGAGGCAGTGCCACTCTCATCTAAGTAGCCTGATATCTCGGGAACATAATGAGCAAGGGCGTCCATGGAGGAAGGAGGGCACGCTAGGTAATAAGAGCGTAGACTACCACATTATGCGCGCACAACGTCTAGCCGGGGCCTGGAAGGGGGTCCAGCGTACGATCGCACTACATGGCATTATAGATCAGCACGGACATGCCCACGACGATCCAGACATATGTGCACGCATCCTTGTTCAGCATTGGCGACGAGTCTTTGACGCTTTTAGGGTCAACTTAGAGCCTGGTGGGGAGTTCCTGCGCTCAGTGGTTCCGCTTCCTGGGGATGGCCATCAGTTCGCCAATTCGACTCATCAGACGTTTCCGTGGATCCAGACCGCCGACCAGTTCCAGGGCCCCCTGGCCAGGAGAAATGACCCCACCCCCGGCCCCAACGGGCAACCGTGCAGTGCGCGGCAAGCCGCAGGGCCCGACGCGCAGGAGGCGCTGTTCGCGGTCTACGAGCGCGTGCTTGCCGGCCACCCCCTCGGCTCCGACTTCAACGCGGCCCCCCTCGCCTTCCTCGTCAAAAGAGATGCCCCCGCTACAGGGCCCGCCAACAAAAAACCTGAGAACACCCGCCCCATCGCCATTTCGAACACGGACAACAAATTTGTCAGCGCGACGATGGCGGCCCCGATCTCCCAGGCCCTGGTGGACCGAGGGCGCCGCTCCCAGAAGGGTTTTATCAAGGGCCGCCAGCTCTTCGATAACGCGATTGAGGCTGATATCAATATCTCCCATTCGGGTTCCGTCAAAGGCCACTCGCGGACAGGTGCCTGCCTGTTCGACTTGCGCGCCGCCTTCCCCACCACCCACCACTCCTGGATCATGGGAGTTTTGAGGGCCTTCAACTTCCCTGAGTCCCTGATTATCGCTATCTCTCTTCTCTACCAGAACCTGACGTGCATTGTTCGGTTCCGTGGCTCTGCCGAGCACAGCTTCGTTGCCCGCCGCGGAGTGAGGCAGGGCTGCCTTTTCGCCCTCGCCCTGAACCCTCTACTTCAACATCTCGCTTCCCTTGCCACCTCGATGCCCAGGCAGCCTTCGCGGACGATATGTGCATGACCGCGGCCGACATGTTCAGGGATTTGGGCACAGTCCTCAGAACTATCTGCATGCGTGGAATCTCTGCTGGTCTCTTCCTCAACATGTCGAAGTGTGTTATTATTCTCCACAACCCTACCCTTCTCCCCGATGCTCTTCGGCTCTTCCGGGAAGAGGGAACCCGCGTCGAGAAGTCCAACATCCAGTTTCAGGGTAAGCACCTCGCGTCTATCATTGGCCACCAGGGGCCCGCGCAGTCTTGGGAGTCTTCTGCCAAATCTTTGATGCGCCGTGCGCAGCTGGTCAAGAGAATGGGGGAGGGGCAAACTGTCAGCACCGTCGCCAACAATCGCTACGTCCATTCGGTGTCGTCGCACGTCGCCCAGGGCTCCCGGCCTTTCAAACATGTTCTGAGGATCGAGAAACAAACCCACCAGCTGTGCACGTGCGCTCCTCGGCATGCTGTTCCGCCAGCTGTTTTCCCTCGCTTGCGCGAGATTGGCTTCGAGGTCCAGACGATCTCTCTGCAGTATCAAGCTCTCGCAGCGCGGCTACGGGCGGCTCACAATTCAAGTCTGTTTCATGAGTGCGCGCAGCAGTTCCAGGCCTCCGCGTCCTCTGATGATGCCGTCCCCCCCTACAAGATGCGCCCGTACTACCACTATTCCCTCTTCGCCCAGATGAGATCGGTTTGCATTCCTCGGTTACCTTCAGATTGTCCCAGCAAGCAGGTTCAGCGGAGGCTCTTCAGTTTAATCCAGCGCGCTGCCAGTTGCTCTCCGCCTTCTCGTCTGCTGGAGGCGCGAATTCGGAAGTGGTGCCCGAGACTTTCAGGAAATGAATTGGATATGGTGTTCGCTCGGTCCTGCCGTGCTGTTCGCCTGGTGCCCTCGTTCATGATTGCCTCCCTTCTCAAATCGGTCTGCAACGCGTGGAACACATCCAAAATATATCGCCAGGGCGCTGGCCGTTGCTTATGTGGCTGCTACAATATTGGAGGGGATGACCAGTTACACTATCTCTCGTGTCCCGTTGCGTGTCCTCATCTTCGTCGGCTTTTCCCTGCCCGTCCTCAAACTTATGGTGAAGATCCCCTGGGCTCCTTCCTCCCCCCATGTGTTTCCTTAGCTGCTCCCGGAACCCTGCCCTCCTGCCTGCTCGCTCTCGACTCTATCCACGTTTCCTTTCAAGCCCTCCGTTCCGCTCCCACCTCCTCCTTTGCCTACGCCAGGGAGGTCGCGTCAGGAAGGCTCAGAGCGGCCATCCGCCGCCATCCGGTTTGCATTGCAACGCGAGCGCGCGCGCCGCACGAGGTTACCCGCGGTGTGGCCGCCAAGGGGGGGAGAAGCACGAGGCCATGCGCAGCGGCAGGGTTCGAATGGCGTCCCCCCGCCCATTTCGGCACACCCTTCCTGTCATACGCTTCGCGACCACTTAAGGGGAACTTCGCCGAGGGCCCCAGTGGCAGCGGTCGCTTGGCGTCTCGGGTCCATTTCAGCACACCGTTCACACGTTTCGTGGCCCAACGGAAGGGTTCGCCCCAATAGCCGCGGTTGTTTGGCGTCTCGGGTCCATTTCGGCATGCCTTTCACTTTTCGTCGCCCCATGGGGAGTTTCATCGTTTCTCTACATTCCTTTTCGTTGCCGTCCCCCTGTTTTGATTCGCCCCTCGTATTTCTCATCCACGTTGCAGTCCTCTTGCTCGCTCCCCTTCCTCATCTTCTCTCTTGCGTTACCCGAAGTTGCACGCGGTTGGGTAATTCGCCAGGATGCTTGTCCGCCTTTTTCCTCTTCGCTGTCTTCGTCCACTATTCGCACGTGCTGGTTTCGCTCACGTGGCTGCTTAGGGCGCGCAGAGGCCGCGCCCCCAAAGCAGAGCTGCGCCACAGCTCAGCTGGTCTTGCGACGCCCAGGACCGACATCATATCTTCCGACGACGAGGTCCGGGCCGGTCGTTCGGGAGTGGGCGAGGGACGCGCGAGAGCAGGAGGAGCTGGTGGTGGTGGTGGGAGGCAGGCAGACAGGGAGGCTGACACCTGTCATTCTCTCTATTGTGATATCCGCCTGCCCGGTCGCCGCGTTCGTGGAGGAGTTCAGGGGGAGTATCGGATCTAACGCCGACAGCGTCAGCGTCAAGAGGACATGGATGGTAGCGTTCGACCACGAACCTTCATGCCTTCAGCGTCAGCGTCAGGAGGAAGACTCCGTCCCGTCGGGTGCAGAAGGCTCCGCCGCATTTGGGCCCCCTGGCCTTTTCGGGTTCTTCTAAAAGGGGGGCGATGATTTGGTGGGACGGGGTCTCCTGGCCAGGTCCATGATACATCTCCACAGATGTTCTGCTCCTCTCTTCCTTTTTCAATGCGTTCCTTGCCACCACCCCCCCCGCGTCCGCACCATTGCCTCCAACCATGACGCGCCCACCCGCAGATCTTTCCCCTTCCCCTCGGAGGAGCTCAGCTCGGGCCCTGCCACGCGTCTCCGGGGAGTGCCTCCTCCTCCCACCTGCTCCTCCTCCTCCTCCCGCCGTCCTCCTCCTCCTCCCCCCCCGCCGCCTCCTCCCGCCGTCCTCCTCGGATAGCGTCGATTCGCAAGAGCCAGCAAGATGGCAGGTGAGGCTCCCATGAGTTGCCGCAGGACGTGGGTGTGGTTACGCCAGGGTGTGGTTTGCAATGTGCGCCGTGGCAGAGAGCTCTGGCCCCCCTCAGGCCAACGGGCAACGATAGGGGGGATATGCCAAGGGGGGAGCGCATCGACCCCCAGTCCGCCCATCGCCCACTGATCGCCCATAGGGGTGCCGATAGCCCACCCCGCCCAGGAGCGCTCAGATCCGCCATTTGGGGCCTGTCGCCAGATCCATCGGCGTCAGATCTCCGATTCCAGCTCGATGTCCTCCCCCTCCCCCCTGCGCCGGGCCACCCCCCCCTCACGTTGCCCGTTGCCCCTCGCGAGCACGGGTTGCAAGCCGCACCCTTTGCAGGCCGCGCCCGCCGGAGCTCCCGAAGGTGAGATCTCGCGGCGCTGCCGCGCGCCCGCCGCTGCGGTTCGGGTCGCGGGGAGGCAAGGGGCGGCTTTCGGTGGGGCAGCGTTTGTTGGGCGACGCATCGACCTTCGAGCAGTTGCGAAGCGTCCCCGCTCGCCCACGAGCCCACCGAGGAGTGTGCTAAGAACGGCGTGCGGTGTGCACGACGTTCTGAGGACACGTCTGGCTGAGGCAGGCCTGTTTCATTTCAGTTCAAGTTCGGGAGGGGCTCGCTGCCCTTCGGGTCCTTCCACGGCTGTTCACCTCGGCGCTCCTCGTGCACCCATGCGCGAAGGGGCGTCGTGCGTTGTTTGGCGCTCCTGGTGGTGGCCACCTTACAACAGCTAACTGGATGGGTCTTTCTGACTTTGGGCAGCCACCAGAAAGTTTCAACGTGACGCACGGGCGTGGTGGGGGGCGCGTGGCGCCCTTGCAGGAGCTGCGCTTCTGGTTCATCGCCTGTCTCAGCTGGTTCGAAATGGCACTCTGCGCTCGCCAGTGCAGGCTGACGCACATGGGACCGAAGACGATAATCGGGCATGCGCACGGACTTTTGGAGGTTCGCGCGGATTTTGTCAAGTCGGCGATGGACCCCTTGGCGGCGCATCCTGGCCACCTGGCGTCCTGGCATCCTTGGCATCATCGCGGGCTGGCATCCTGGTGTCCTCGCATCCTGGCGTCCCAACACCCTGTCATCCCAGCCTTACCACCATCGTCAGTCGTCGATGGTCACGTTCGTGCCTACACAATCCCCGATCGAGCACTAGGCCAGGTCCACTACTGGAATCGGTTGGGAACATATCTTGATTAAATGCTGTCCCAAGTTGAACATGGCCTTCCTCTGGAGCGCTTGGACCTAGCAGGCAGCTTCGAATCGGCGACGTCGCTGGGGCACTACCTGGCGAACATGTGCACCAACTCGTTCTGGTCAGTCCTTTGCTTTGTGCAACTCGTCTGCCCACTATCGAATAGTTCGGTGCTGAATGGTCTGTTGGATTTTTGTCTCGGACACGCTGGTACATGTCGGACCATCCACCAATGCCGTGCTTGACGAAGCCAGCCACACATCTCACCATGTGCCTTTGCGTGGAAGCGAGCGTTCCGACGTCAGCAGAAGGCAGGGGAGCTGTCGCGAGGCCATGCAGCGCAGTGGGCGTGACGCGCCAAGGAGATTAGGCGCATGGAATTCCAAAGGAATATGCTTGTCTCTTGTTTCGCCGGCTCGATAGAACGCATGGTTTTGGAGGTGCAGGAGGACCCATGTGAGGCTCGATGCGCCGGGCCGTGCTGGAAGCATTGCTTCGCAGGGAGCCAGCATAATAGACGACAGCATGGTGCCCGCCGCACGCCAAGCGCCACACAGCGCGCTGTGGAAGTCACGGAGGCATGGCGTTGCCTGCGTGAGAATTTTCCGAGTTCAATCCGCGGTAGCATGAGCGTTACCGGATGGTCAACGCTATAGAGGGGATGCGCAGTTTTCGTATCCATTCGATCTAGCCCACGGCGTGCTGCGTGCACTGTATTTCATACGTCGATGTGCCACATCACATCATACTGACGTTGATCACGATACTGATGATGTTGATGGTGGTGCTGGTGGAGGTGGTAATAGTGATGGTGGTGGTGATGATGGTGATGATGCTGAGTATGATGCTGGTGGTGATAATGATGATGATTTGTATCATGATGATAGTGTCGATGTCGATAATGAGGATGATGACGATGATGATAATGATGATGAGGATGATGATATGGATGCCCATGATGATGATGATGATGATGATGATGATGAGGGTGATCATGATTATTATAATTTCTAGTACTGGTATTATGAATACTGCTATGGTGATGGTGGAGGTGATGATGATTGTGTTAGTGATGGTGATGCTGCTGATGATGATGATGGCACTTGCGTTGATGATGATTATACATAGCATAGGGTGATGCTGTGTGTGATGCTGATGCTGACGATGAGGATGAGCATGAGGATGATAATGACGGTGATGATGTTTTTGATGATGATGAGGTTGATGGCTGTGCTGGTGATGATAATAATAATGAGGTGGATGATGTGGGCGATGATGATCATGGTGATAGGGATTATAATGACGATGATCATCGTTAGTGGTACTTCCGTAGGGGTGAAGACTATCTTGAACTACAACATACATTATATGATATTGATGTTGATGCGGCTGATGCGGCTGATGGTTATGCTGATGCAGGCGATGATGATGATGATGCTGATGATGATGCTGATGATGATTCTTATGATGATGTTGTTTCTGATGATGTTGATGATGATGCTGATGCTGATGCTGATGATGATGATGATGATGATCAAGGTGGTGATGATGATGATGATGATGATGATGATGATAATGATGATGATGATGATGCTGGTGATAGTGATGTTAATGATGATAATGATGAGTGTGACGTTGATGAAACGTTTCGCCTGATGCAGACGCGGAGGTGGCCGCCGCTGCCCTTGGACGGCTTGCGCAGCTTTGCCCGAAGTTCCCGCTGAAGGCGGTCTGCGTGCTCGGCAGGGACCGCCAGGGTGGGGGGACAGGCTCGGGGGAACGTCTAGGGGGAGGGTCAGGCTCAGGTGTATTTTTTCCTTGCGTGGTTTTTCGGCCCGGGTCGTGAAGGAGCTCAGGCGCCAGATGGGTTTCTCGAGAGCCCACGGGCCGGCGCTAACTCATACACTTTTTTACTAGCTCGAGAGGTCGCCCCGCGGCAAAGGAGGAAGAGGAGAGCAGAAGGGGGAGAGGGGAGAGGAAGGGAGGAAGCAGCAGCAGAAGCAGCAGCAAACGCAGAAGGAGGCGCGCCCGCCCGCGCACGGACCGGCGGGCCCCCGCCTCAGCCGGGATGCGGCTTTGCGCAGCCCGGCGCCGCGCCCCCGCGGCTAGGCCGCGGCGCCCAGGAGCTCGGCGAGCTCGAGGAGCTGCGGCGCGGCCAGGCGCGCCACCTGCCGCGACACCCGGCCGCGGGCCGCAGGCAGACGCCGGCCCTCGGGCAGGCCGAGGTGGCGTGCGGCGGCCCGGACCGGCGTCCAGCCGCGCTGGAGGAGGTCGCACACCTCCTCGCGCAGCGCCTCCGCGGCCTCCGCGGCGGCCGCGTCCGCGGCCGCGGCCCGGGCCTCCGCCTGAGCGGCCGCCGCAGCGCGGGCCGCCGCCTCCGCGCGCGCCGCCGCCGCGGCGCCTGTGGCGGCTCCGGCGACCGCGCCGCCAGCCCGCGTGTCCCCCGCGGGCAGGGTCGTCGCCGGCGGGGCGTACAGCCCGGCGGCCTCCTCCGCCGCCAGGTCAGCCCAGAGCCGCCGCTTCGCCGGCTCCGCTCCCGGCGCGGCCGCCCCCGAGGCCAGCGGGGCCGCCGGTGGAGCCCCAGCTCCAGGCGCTGCCGCCGCGGGCGGAGCGGCCGTTGGAACCCCCGCTCCCGGCGCTGCCGCCGCAGGCGGAGCTGCCGTCGGAACACCCGCTCCCGGCGCTGCCGCCGCCGCAGGCGGAGCCGCCGTCGGAGCTTCCGCGGCGGGGGCCGCCTGGCCCCGCGCCCGCGGCGGGGTGGCGACGGCGGCAGCCGCGGCGCGCCCCTGCCCAGCCGGGGCAGGGGAGCCTGAAGCGCCAGCCTCGCCCGGCTGGCCTGCGAGCTGCGCCCAGTCGAGCCCGTCGTACTCGCGCTCGATGGAGTGCTCGCCTGCGTCTAGCGGGAGCGCCGGCGGCCCTCCCGTCGGAGAAGGCCGGCAGCCACCGCCTCGGCTAGGACGCCAGCCGCGACCCCCTCGGCCGCGACGCCCCAGCCGCTCGCCCTGAGCGCCGCCGCCACCGCCTCCGCGGGGGGCGCTGCCTGCGGGTCCCTCGGGCCCTTCGCCCGCGGCGCGCTGCCCGCGCCGCCGGCCGCCTCGGCGGCCGCGCCGCCGCCGGACCCTGCTCCTGGCGCTGCCGCTGCCTGCGGAGCTGCCGGTGGAGCCCCAGCTCCCGGCGCTGCCGCCGCAGTCGGAGCCGCCGTCGGGGCCCCTGCTCCTGGCGCTGCCGCCGTGGGCGGAGCTGCCGTCGGAGCCCCTGCTCCCAGCGCTGCCGCCGTGGGCGGAGCCGTCGCGGGAGTCCGCGCCGCCGCCCCCGGGGAGCCGCTCCCGGAGCCGCTCGTGGCGTCGCTGTAGCTGCTGCCGCGGCTGGCCGGGGCAGCCACCGCCGCCGCCGCCGCGCCCGGCCCTGCGAGAAGCGTCCCGTCCGCGGGGAGCTCCTGCCCTGAGGTTGCGCACAACTATAATATAGTTGTGGTTGTTGAACAACTATATATATAGTTGTACAACTATACATATTGTTGTACAACTATATATATAGTAATACAACCATACATATAGGTATACAGTGTGTATGTCAGCTATTCTAGCTGTTAGATGCCGCTGTACCAAGCCCAAAAACATAATATACTTCTATCCTCCTCCTCCTCCTCCTCTCCCTCCTCTCCTCCTCCTCCTCCTCCTCCTCCTCCTCCTCGATCCCTCCTCCTCGCTCCCCCTGTTCCTCTTCCTCTTCCTCTTCTCCTCCTCCTCGGTCCTCCTCTTCTTGTCTTCAATTTTTCTCCTGCGTTTCCTCGCCCCTTTCCTCCTCCTCCTCCTTCGACCCCTCTTCCGCTCCGCCGCCGCGGGGCAGCCGCGAACCCTCGAGAGCCCCGCGGGGGCCAGGGTGCGGCGCGGCGCCGCGGCGGGCTCGCGGGCGCGCCCCATGGCGCCCAAGAAGGCGCGCATCCTCTTCCCTCCCCCACGTTTTCCCCCTCCTCGCCGCCCCCCTCCCCCGCAGGGCGGCAAGCGGCCGAGCTTCGACGGCGCGACCGTGCTCGCCGAGCTGTGGGGCCCCCACGTCGCGGAGGCGGACAGCGTGGCTTACGCCACGAAGCTGGACGCCCCGCTGGACCGCGGGTTAAAAGAGAAGGAGGACAAGGGGGAGGGAGGGGGAGAAGGACGAGGAGGAGGGGGAGGAGGAGGAGGGAGGAAGGAGGAGTCGAGAAGGAGGAGTCGAGAAGGATGAGGATGAGGAGGGATAAGGGTCGAGGAGGGCCGATGAGGAAGAGGAAGAGGAGAACGGAAGGCAGGGTAAGGAGGGGGACGGGAGGGGGGAGGAGGAGGAGGAGGAGGAGCAGGAGGAGGAGGAGGAGGAGGAGGACGAGGAGGAGGGGGAGGGGGAGGAGGAGGAGGAGGAGGATCCACCCCGCCCTCCAGCCCTAGGATGCGAAGCAGCTCGTGAAGCACACGGCGCTGCTCCAGGCGACGCGCGCCGTCGCCACATCGGTGACGCCGAGGGCCGCGAAGGACCCGCGGGAGGAAAGGAGGAGGGGGAGGAAGGAGGGGAGGAGTACGCTACGCTGTTCTATGCTACGTTGTGCCACGGAGCGAGTTGCAATACATCGTGGTACGGTTTGCTATGCACCGCTTTGCTACGACTTGCGCCAATGCAATGCTATGCCATGCGATGCAATGCCGTGCAGTGCTATGCAATGCCATGCAACGCAAGTAAGTCCGAGCGTTCGGCGCGACGCTATAGCTGTGAATTGCTACGCAGCCCTTCAAAAACTTTCGTGTTAATGCTGTGCTGTGCCATGCCGCGCGCCCGGTTCCGCACGGTCTGCTTTGGGGCGATCCCGAGGAGGCCATGCAGCAGATCGCGCAGCAGAGGCCAGGCTGGCACCTCGGGCCCGAGGCCGACCAGTGGTCCACCGACGCGGCCAACATGGTGCGGACCATGCTGCGGCACGTCGCGGTGGCTGTGACGGCCAAGACCGAACGGGTGCAACCACCTTCACCCTCTGTACCCCCCCCTCTCTCCCTGAGAGGGGGCAGGAGGGGAGGGGCATGGGGGATCTTCAGGGGGAGGAGCGGGCAGATGGGCCGACGACGGCACGATGAAGACGATCGGTGGAGGACGAACGAGTAGGAGCGAGGGGAAGGAATTGGGGGAAATTCGATTTTCATGGGGTTGGGGCCCGTTGGGCCCCCATCACCTGTTGAGCCCGACCTCCACCGATCGTCTTCATCGTGCCGTCGTCGACCCATATGCCCGCTTCTCCCCCTGCATTGTTGTCTGCCCCAACACCAGCAGGAGGGTGCCGAAGTGGGCTGCAGCGTTCGCGGACGACTCCGCGGATGAGGCCGATGACGACGGCTCCGAGCCTGGCTGCTTGAATTCACCAGAGCAGCCCGAGAGCTTCGAGGCAGATGACGAGGAGGAGGAGGAGGAGCTCGGCGGCTCGCGAGCCGCGGAGGCACCAGAGGGCGGCGCAGCAGAGGAGCTTGAGGGCGGCGCAGCAGAGGAGCTTGGCGGCCAGGAAGCGCCCGCTCTCAAGAGGAGGCCTGCAGCTGCAGTGGGCCGCCCAGGCAGGTCGGAGCTCGAGAAGATCATGACCATGAACGGCTGGGACCTGGGCTGGGACGATCGCATGCAGGCCCGCAGGGATTGGATTAAGAGGGAGTGCGAGGAAGAAACAGGAGGAGGTAGGCGACACGGAGAATGAGATGGGGAGGGCGCGGTGAGGAGGGGGAGGGGTTCGATGGGGGGGGTCGGAGGGAGGAGGATGAGGAGGCTGGACGAGGATCGGAGGGAGGAGGAGGAGGAGGAGGAGGAGGAGGAGGATTGGGAGGAGGAGGATGGGGACGACGAAATATGACTGATGATGCTAACTGATGTTGCGGGCGATGCTGGTGATGGCGATGGTGCCGATGACGACGACGCTGATATCATTTGTGATGGTGGTGACGTTGATGACGATGGTGGTGGTGATGCCGATGATGATGATGATTATGATGATGACGATGATGAGGACAATCGCGATTGCCGCGTGAGGGCGCGGACGATGGGAGGGGGGCACGCGGGCGAAGGAGAGGGCGATGTGAGAACGAGGAGGAGACTTATAAATGTGGAGAAGAAGGGGGAGGGGGAGGCGGAGGAGGAGGAATGGCCGATGAGGAGAAGGAGGGCAAGGAGGAAAAGAAGGAGGGCGAAGAAAAGGATGAGGAGGAGGAGGACGAGGAGGAGGGGGAGGAGGAGGATGCCCCCCACCCCCACCCCGCCCTCCCCGCGCGAGGCTGGCTGGCGCAGGAAGGCGGGCGATCCCACGTCGGCGCCGCAGTACACGGTCGGCAGGCGATCCGGCTCCGACACGTGGATCCTGTGCTGCTGGCCCGACGGCATGCAGTGGCGCGTGCCGAACACGAACGCGCAGTTCCTCGCGGAGCCCGACGGCAAGGCGTTGGCGTTCACAGGCGTCCACCAGGACGGCGGCAAGGTGACGGTCACGTTCGTGACGAAGAAGGCCGCCAAGTGGCTCGCGCTCTGGCACAAGCAGGGCGGCGCGGGCAGTCGGCCCAAGCACCTCATGGAGCTGCAGTACAAGGACTTGGAGGGCGAGGCGGTCGAGGAGCAGGCGAAGAACTTCATGTGTTCGGTGGCCTCGCAGTACTGCGCTGGCAAGTCGCAGGACGACTGCAAGGAGCTCAAGAAGCAGTGGCTCATCAGCATGGGCAAGAGCTCGGCGGCAGCTGCCGCCAAGAGGCCCGCGGCGGCGGCGGCGGCGGTGCTCAAGAGGCCCGCGGCAGCGGCGGCAGCTGCGCGGCCAGCGGCAGCGGAGGAGGCCGACCAGGACATCGGGGCGGGATCCAAATAGGGCGTGGTGGTGGTGGGGGGCACTCATGTGCGAGGGGCTCGGCCTGGCGGGGCCTAATGGGAATTCCAACCCAAGGGGCGTCGCGGGGGAAGGGGGCGGTGGGGAGGAGGTGGCGGACAGAGGGGGAGTAGGATGAGGAGCAGGAAGAGGATGAGGAGGAGGAGGAGAGTGACGAGGATGAGGGGGGATGAAGACGGATGGAGGAGAGGGAGGGAGGTATGTAGGAGGAGGGGGCAAGTGAATTGGACGATCGACGAGGGGAAACCTTGAGGTGGGTCGAAGACGCGGCGAGAGGGCGTAGGCGAGGAGGAGGATGAGGCCGACGACGAGGAGCAGGAGGAGGAGGAGGAGGAGGAGGAGGAGGAGGATTTTTCAGAGTGTGAAGTCGCCCGCAGGAGCCGCCCGACGACGGCGACATGCAGGAGGGCGAGGAGCAGCCGTGCAGCGCTGCCAAGCGCGCCAAGGCTAGCCAGCAGGAGGCCCCGAGAGATGACGATGAGAGCACAGAGAAGATCGACAAGCCCGTCATCGTCGTCAACCGCGAGGTGACCATGGCGGCATCTTCCAGCGGTGGCGCTGCAGCACCTGCAGCGTCCGCCAGCAGCGGCGCCGCTCCCGCCACCAGCTGCGCCGCCGCCCCGGCCAGCAGCGGCGCCGCGCCCGCCAGCAACGGCGCCGAGACCTGCCAGGTGGACAGCGACGACAACGCAGCCGAGGAGGGCGGCATCCCCACGGGCCTCTTCGACGGGTTCTGATCGGGCACCGTGCAAGCTTGTCTAGCTTGCTCGGGTCGCTCCCGATCGATAGGCCATCGACCGACCGAGCTTCACGCTACAAGGTCGGTCAGGCCGAGTTTACCGCATGCAGGTGCTGGTCGGATCGACGGGCGCACTCTTTCGCACGCCCGCCTGCGCTATCATCACAGCGCAGGGTCGGTTCGCCAGAAACCGAGCGTGCTTGCATGAGGACAAGGATGATGAGAACCGAGCCCAATCCACATTCCCCCTCCCCTCCCATTGGGGGAGAGGGGGAAGGCGCTTGATGGCGGCGCGATAAGGAGGCGAGGTGAGGGATGATGGTGAGGAAGACCAGGATAATTAAGGACTAGGGGAGGGATGAGGGAAGGAAGGAGGTTGAGGATTGGCTGCGAATGACGAGGGGTGGTGGAGGAGGTGGTTGGCGGCGCGCCGACAGGCCCACGCATATGTCCCCTGTGTGCTCGTCCTGGACCTGCCGAGTGTTTTTTGAACGCACAAGCTGCTCCCTCTCTCATCCTCCTCCTCCTTCTCCTCCTCCTCCTCCTCCTCCTCCTCCTCCTCCTCCGTCTCCTCCTCCTCCTCCTCCTCCTCCTCCTCCTCTTTCTCCTCCTCCCCCGCCTCCTCCTCGAGCTAGATTCCTCCGCCTCGTCCTCATCATTCCCCCCTCTCGGCCTCCCCACCTCTCCTGCCCCTCAGTCCTTTGATATTCATCGTCCTCCTCAGTCGGGCCCCCTTTCGATTGAAGTTGGGTCATCGCCAACGCCCCACTGCACGGGTCAGCCCGTCAGCCGTTTGGCCCCGAGAGGGCCCGCGCCTGTTTTCGGCGCACTGTGCGCCGATCGTGCACCCGCGCACCGCAGCGAGAGCATGAGTTCGGAACCGCCGATGGCGGAGGCTCGCGAGGAGCCGCCCGACGCAGCTATCGAGGAGCTGCCCTTGGAGAGAGGCAGCCAGACGCCGCCAGGCGCCGCCTTGGGGGAGGTGCAGCCAGACGCCGCCGTGAGGTCGGAGCAGCCCGACGCCGTTGGAGAACGGCCGCAGCATTCGCCAACCGAGAGCGCTGACGAGGACATGCCGACCGAACCTGCCAGCCAACCGCAGGTCGACGCCCACCTCGCCATGATGGCCATGCCAGTCGGCGCGACCCAGCCAACAGGCGACGACGACCGCAGCGCGGCTACGGAGACGC
The DNA here is from genome assembly GCA_963575745.1 of Prorocentrum cordatum. Classification (NCBI taxonomy): domain Eukaryota; class Dinophyceae; order Prorocentrales; family Prorocentraceae; genus Prorocentrum; species Prorocentrum cordatum. Next base: position 860,276 of record CAUYUJ010010113.1, read on the forward strand.
CAGACAGCGTGCAGGTCAAGGCAGAGGACGGCGACTGCATAGGCTTGTGGCGGATGGAGACCGACAGCGTGCACCCTTCCGAGATGAGCCTCGCGGCCGATCGCTTGGTGCAGAAAGTTTGCGAGGTCCTCCCGCCCGTGAGCGACGATGAGGAGACGCCCGTGCCCGACGCTGGGGATCGAGGCGGGGTCCATCTCTTCTCCTATTTCCCATCCCTCATCCCTTCAGCTCCCTCTCTCCCACCCCGTGGCTGTCAGGCACGCTGCCCCTGGTCTTGACCGAGACCCCCGCGCCGCCGTCGCCCGAGACGCCCTTCCTCACGCTGCCGTGCGCCCCGACGCGCACGCCGCTGCATGCGGCGAGCCGCGCTCCGCGGCCCAGCGCAGCGCCGCAGCGCGTGCCAGCTGGCGGAGTGGAGCCGCCGTTCGCGCGCAGCAGCACCGCCTCGCGACCAGCACCCAGCAGGGCCCAGCAGCGGCGGCCGCTGATCGCACCCAGCAGCAGCCCCGATGCTAGTGCCAGCCTTGCGGAGGGCCCGCCAGCATACGCTAGCGCAGAACCGCCTGCAGACAGCGTGGAGCGGCCCCAACAGAGCAGCGCCGCGGGACCTGCGGAGCAGCTGCCAACGCCAGGGGGGCCAGCGGAGGCTCGAGGGCCCGTGGCGCCCGCGCCCAGCGGCGGCGGCCTCGTGCAGGAGCGACGGGGTGACTTGGGTGGAGGGGTCAGGCAGGCGATGAGGGTGTGTTGTAGCAGCGAGGTGGTGATGGGGAGGAGCGCGGGCAGGTGGGTGAGTGCACAGACAGCTCGATCAGGAGCGGCTCCAGCCCCGCATCATTCACGGCTCCCTGGTTCCGACTCGGAAGATCGATCGCGAGACGTTTATCGAGATCCAGAAAGCAAAGGCTGAGTTCGTCAGGGAGTATCGGCTGCGGAAGATCCAGCAACCCACGGATCGCACAGACAAAACATCGCTGACCCGTTCGAACCTTCGGGTACGTCGTCCCTCCTCCTTCTGCTCCATCTCCTCCGCCCTTCCATCCCTGCCAGGATGCCTTCCAGACGCCGCCGAAGACCCAGAAGCTGCAGCAGGTCGGCCGCATGACAGAGCAGGCCTCCAAGAAGTTCCTGGAATGCGCAGGGGCGAAACAGGGGGTGGCTTCCGTGTCCCTCCTCCTTCTCGCCTCCTCCTCATCATCGCTTCTCCTCTTCCTCGACCGTCCTGCTCCGATCATCTCTCCTGCAATGCTCCACATCGCCATCCTCTCTGCCATCGTCCCTCCCTCTCCTCCACATCCAGAACACATTTCATCTCATCATCCTTTTCCCCCCTCCTGCTATAGCGTCTCTTCCATCCTGCACAACTAATATCCCCTGCCACCTCCGCCACTTAAACCCTGTCGCCTTCTGTCCGCCAGACCCGACGCCCCCCTCCCCTCCCTCGCCCGTCCCTCCACCCTGGCGGTGGCGTGTCCTCGTCGCGAGGCAGCGCGACCGCCAGGTCGGTCATCGCCTGCGAGCGGTGGCTGGGATGGGGAGGGAAGGCGATCGGGGCGCGCGGACGAGGGCAGGGGGGAGCGCATGGTGCGTCTGTTGAGGGGGTCTCGCGCCAGCCCGCCCCACTCACCCTCGCAGGATTTCATCATGAGGTGCGACGAGGTCGAGGGCATCTCCGAAGAGAAGGCCTTCGCGCTGCAACAGCAGATGGGTGCTGCATTCAAGTCGGAGCCGTTCCAGGTCATGTTAAAGGAGAAGGGGCACGACTTCGCTCAGCACGACTCGTGGCCAGCCGATCCAGAGGCTGCTGGCGCCATATTGCAGAACAAGGAGGTGCTGAAGCACCTCACTACCCCCCAACAGAATGAATTCTTGTTCTGGGAGAATATCAAGAATAACGGGTGGGAGGTCCCAACGGCAGCAACGAAGGGGAACCCGATCGGGAAGCGCTGGGACCGAGCCATCCGAAGCCCAACTGAGGCGGGCGAGGCTCTCAGGATGGCCTATGGCAAACGGGCCGATGGGGCCGACAAAGCTGCTTTCCGGAAGGACTGGGCCAGGAAGGAGTACCTGAAAAAATCTGTGACGTGGACCCACCTGGTCAAAGAAACCCGTGAACATTGGAAGAAAAGTGTGTACATTCCTTTGGGGCGAGTGGCGCACTTCGAAGGGGGAGGAAAAGCTGGCTGGATCCAGGCGATTCGGTTTCGCGAATCAAGCAGACCTCACACCCACTAAAAAAACATGGGGGGGATACAACATATCGAGGAGAGGGGCGATGGTGGCAGGATACGGTAGGAAGCCCGATAGGATGTAGGAGGAGGGGGAGGATGTATGAGGGAGGAGATACGCAGAGGGCCTCACCCCCACCCCAGGCGACAAAGTACATGTCGCGTTGCATGGCCCTCGGGCCGCCTTGGATCCTGTGGTGCGAATGGACCGAGAGCCTCCGCTGCTTGTACGTTTCGGTCGGATTGAAAGAGGTTTTCGCTCAGGAGTGGACCAAACATACCGAGTGGTTGGGCCAGGATCGGAGTACACAAACAACTAAGAGTGGGCCTCGATCCTCATCCTCATCTACCTCCCCTCACCACTCCTCCCCCCTCCTACTCACCTCCCATCCCGTTCCTCCTACTCCTCCTCCTCCTCCTCCTCCTACTCCTCCTCCTCCTCCTCCTCCTCCTCCCCCTCCTCCTCCCCCTCCTCCTCCTCCCAACCCTCCTCCTCCGTTTTCCTCCGCTAGTTGCGAGGTGGCGCGAAGGTATAGCTGCGCGTCGTGCGCGTCATCCCGCCGATCCGCCTCGCAATTGCGAGGCGGATAGCGCGAAGATAGCCGCGCTTCGGGGGGGGCCCATGGACCCCTCACCCCCTCCCCGCAGAAGGACACCCTCTCGGAGAGTGGCATGGCAGCGCTGCCGACGGCGCCGACGGCGGCCACCGCCCCCCGCGGCAGCGGCGCCAGCAGCCCGCAGCGCGGCGCCAGCAGGTGCCAGCGTTTCCGAGGCAGCTGCCAGTGCGCCGCCAGCAGCCAGCGCAGCAGGAGAAGGCGAGGCCGCTGCATCGGAGGATGAGGACAGCGATGCTGGCGATGGCTGTGGCGATGATGCGGGCGCTTCCGAGGCTGGAGAGCTCAAGCGCCGCGGCGAGCCCGATGATCTGCAGACTCCACCAGGCAAGAAGCCCAAGCGAGTGAGCCCCTTCGCCGAGCAGCAGAATGCAAGCAAGAAGGTCATCAGGCTCTGGATCAACGTGTCGGCCGCCGCACGAGCCCTCCTTCAGTCAGTGGAGAGGGACGCGTCGATGGCCTGGGCGACGCAGCATGCCAAGTCCCTTACGTCCATCGTGGAGGACTGCGACAAGTACGTCTTCGACAACGACATCGGACAGGCTCTCTCGGACGCAAAGTTTGAATTCAAGAAGGACATGTCTGACGAGGAGTACGGCAAGAAGCTGACTGCCATCGTCGGCCTTTCTGAGAAGCTCGAAAAGCTGAACCTCGAGAAGGAGACGTTCCTGGGTGCGATGAAGGCTCGCAAGGTGGCAAATAACGGTCCCCAGGGCTCCAACAAGAAGGCCAGGCGCCGCGGCGCGTAGGAGTATAACTTACAATATGGAGGAGGTTTGGAGGAGGTGCAGGTAGGATCAAGGTCAGGAGGACGTGAATCTCTTCGATATGCCAGCTCGTGCTCATAGATCACCTGCCGACGCTTCTTTTCAACGCAATCAGCTGTCTGAATCCAGGATGTGGACGCATGCACCGTCTAACGACCGTCTAACGGCCTACCGTCTAAGCACCGTCTAACGGCCAGCGTCTAACTCATATTCCCTGTGAAATATCAGTGTGTGGACACACCCCACCGTCTAACCACCACCGTCTGACCACGACGGCCTACCGGCTAAATACCGGCTAACCCCCGTCTAAGCCTACTAGGTGAATGTGTGGTATGGTTGCACACCGGAGATTCAGACCTGATCAGCGTCGGAGGTTACAATTTTGCTCACTCAGCTTGTGGCGTTCGGGGTTGCCATGCTGAGAGCTGCAGTTGCGCGGGTGCCTGTCTTTAGGCGTGCTAGTGAATTTCAGTGCGGGAGCACGCTTGTGCTCGTCACTGTCGGTGATGCGTTCGCCCATCCGTGGTCGTGCATGGTGGAGGTGGTCGTGGAGCTGCAATGCTTCACGTGTCACACGCAGTTACCAGTTTACAGCTCGAGCTGGCATGGGAGTTTGGAGGATGCGCGAAGCGAGGTAGGGAGGGAGGGGAGGTTAACGATTCAGGCCCAACCAGCTTTCTGTGCGCTGTGGTCGCACGTCGAGTATATTGACAGTGCTGAACATCAGATTGCTAGCCAATACCGTCCAGACGAAGTCACCTCCTCCTCAACTCTGCCCCCTCCACCTCCATGCCACCCTTGCCTCCCCCATCGCCACTTCATCCTGTCGTGCCTCCATCCTCTTCCTCTCATCCCTGCCCGTTCGTCTGCTCGAGGCGCCCTGCGAATTCTGCAGCAGTCTGTCCCCTCTGCAGCGGCCTCGTAGGCGGAAGGGGCCCGCAGAAACCTGGGCAGAGTTCCTGACTTGATCCGAGGAATTTGCACGTGATGATTCGCCGAGGCCGACTTGATCGCTCAGGGTGCCTCGGGAAACAATTTCGGTGCGAACGAGATTCAACAATCCAAGTTCGTGCCAACGCTCCGTGCTTCTCCACTCGCCCTGTCGCCGCCATCGCCAGTTGATTCATGCCAAGACGTCTCGCTCAGCTGCGCCTTAGGGGGTGGGAAGTTGAGAGAACGATGCGGAGAAATGATAAGGAGCGAGGTTGAGGGCCCGTTGGACGGGGAGCCCCATGGGCAGGCAATCGCGGCCTCGGCCGACCTTGCCTTGACCGAGAGGGCGAGGGATGGCGGCGTGCTCCGACTGTCCGTCCAGCTCCCCTTCCACGTGCCCTACCCCGCACCCCCGCGCGCCATGCAAATATGGCGCATCTTGTCCCCCCCCCGACTCAGAGATCCGCGTGAGGGGTTCGTCGGGATGGCGAGATCGGGCGCCCCAATGGGCCCATGCATGCCCAGGCGTTCATATCAAAAAGCGCGCTTGGATTCAACGCCTTTATAGAGGCCCATATAAGGCCACGCCCGATCAACGCACGTTGCGAGCAAACCAAACCAAGCCAACACGAACGATAAAAATTGAAAATGTCAGGGGGGCGTTGTCGTGATGCAGTGACACGCGTGAGGGTGTGCCTAATACAATAGCCAACGCAAACCATGACCCCTTATTTCATGGCTTCGTGGTGCCCGTCGCAATAGAATTCAGCAGCTCACTTAAGTCCTCACGGCCTCGCTCGCACGAGAGGGAGAGGGCAATCGCGCTCCATATCGAAGGGGTAGGCCCCGTGGGACATATAGGACCAACGACATATATGACCGTGCCCCACCCCCCAGGACAGACTGTGTCAAACCCGAACACTGCCAGGCAAGGCCATCACGCATTTCCCAGCCCCGCCGATCCCCAAACCCCGCCTCCCCCTGATCATGCCCCCGTCTTCCTCACACAATAACTTCGCACGGTGCCCCCGATGAAACGACCCCGCGAGAGGTCTCCCGCCGCCAAAAGATACCACGATGAGGTTCTGTTGAATGGCCTCGTGAGGGGTCGGCCTGTGAAAGGGCCCCTGCGAGGGGTCTGTAACGAAAAGGCCCTCTGAAAGGCCCAGTGGGAAGGCGCCGCGAGGCCCCCCCTCCTCCTCCCCCGACAATTCCCCCGACAATTCCTTAGCCATTTTGGCTGCTATGGCCTCGCCTCCACCGCCGCCGCCTCCTCCGCATGGAGCCGTGCGATCTACGCAGCGGAATCGGGAGGGCGGCGCTGATTTGTTGCGGCGACTCTTGACGTTGTACGGCAGCTGCCGCATCACGGCAGAACAGCTGTGCACCATCTGCCATGCTTGTGTAGAGGCTGGAGTTCCTGGCGGCAACTTCAACCTCTACGCGCAGGAGGAAGGGAAGCAGAGTGGGCGATACCAGCAATACTTGGATTCTGTGATGCCAGGACCTGGTCCATTGCATGCTGTCCCCGTCCCTATGAATCAGAACAGGGAGGCCCACCGAAGCATCAGGCGCGTGCCGATGCGATTGGTCCACGACTGCTTGGCCGATGAGTTAGCTGATAATCCTGATATGCTTGCGCCGCTGGAGGTTGGGGCAGAGCACGCGCCGTCTGTATTAGATACCGAGGTTTACAAGCAGCATCCTGCCGTTCGGCAGGCCGCCCTCGAGCGCAGGCGCGCTCCTCTGCCCGTCGGCGTTTACGTCGACGGTGTGAGGTACATATCCCAAGCGGCAGGCCGTTCGGATTCGGTGGTTGGCTACTGGCTCGTCAACCTGTTGACGGGCCAGAGGTCTCTGCTGACCGCTTTGCGGAAATCTGACGATTGCACTTGCGGATGCGGTGGTTGGTGCAGCCACAACCCCATCCTGCAAAATCTGCGCTGGCAGTTGGAGTGGCTGCAGAAAGGGGAGCGCCCGCCGACTGCCATGGATGGATCTCCCTGGCCGCTTGGTACAGACACTTCACGTGCTCCATGTTCGTCCGCCCTCGTGTACATCAAGGGAGATTGGATGGAATGGAGCCACGCGTTAGGATTGGCGTACAGCGGTCAAGTGTACGGCTGTTGCTCGTTCTGCAAATGTTCTTCGGATGAGTTGCACTCTTTCTCGGATATGATGTCGTCGGAAGAAGGCATGCCGTGGCAGCTTCGTTCCTCCCAGGACTACGAGGATGCGTGCAGGCAGTGCGAGGTCAACGTCCAGATCAACAATAGGGCTCAGTTGCTCGAATTGCATCGTGAATTGACATGGCTGAAGCATGGCAAGATTTCTAGCGGTAGGGGTATCAATGCCGACACTGTTGTCGCGGGCGTCCGCCTTCAGAGAGGCGATCGGCTCGAACCATCTAAAGACGTGCTGGATATCGGGAATGTGTTGAACGTGAAGCTCCCATGTACATTTACTTTTTGGCGCAAGCGCTTTGGCAATGTATCTGGCCTGCCATTGGACCACGTCAATCATCGGTGCCCGCTGATGTGTCAAGAACTTTTCGCTAGCCCGTCAGATACACTGGCGGTAGACTACATGCATGTCATCAACCTCGGCATTATGCATCGGGTCGTGGCTGCATCCTTGTGGCGCATGGTTTTCCGCAACACATGGAATTTCACGGGCCAGATGAAGCACAAAATTGATCTCGGAATTCGTCAGTTGTCAGCCGATCTGAAACATTGGCAGAGTACCAACGTCCCAGCCAAGAGTCGGATCGGTAACATCACTGACACGATGATCGGGCCGACGAACGGCTACTCTTTTGAGGACAGCGGCTGCCGACAATGCAGCCATACTTTCTTCCGCCTCCCTACTCATCCTGCCATGCCTCCCTACTCATCCTTCCACCCCTCCTGCTCCGCCCCCCTACCTGTCCCCCAGCGGGGCTGTCGGCAGGGTGGCCTTGAACGGCGCCGGTTTGAAGTCGGCCTGCGGGCGGCTCGCGCTGGCGTGGGGGGCGAGTAGCGGAAGGGAGGGCCAAGAGAAAGAGGGGGGGGCAGGCGGGGACAATATCAATGATGGGGCGGACGGGGTTTAGATCGGATAGGGGCAATGGCCACGCCCGCTGCTCATTAATGGGGGACATTGAAAGTTGCGCCCAACCCCCCCTCTGCATCAATCCGCGGGGCGGGGGAGAAGCGGGTGGAACATACGGAAGGGGTATATATGTAAGGCAAGGGCGGTGGTCAGCACCCCATCTGTGTAGCAACGTTACCTCGCACGTGCGTGAGCGGCGCTAAGGCGAGGCACGTCATTTTGAAATGCGTTGGCGTGCCCTCATGGGTGCGGTACGTGTTTGAGGTTCCCAAGCCGAACACGCACATCAGAGAGTTGGGGCTCATGGTGCGCTTGGCTTCGATAAGATCACCCTCAGGAGCCTGACCACAATGGATGCCAGATGTCGTTCAAGGCGGCTGAAGCACACATCATGCTACGGTTTGTTGTCTACGAGCTGGAACAGCTCGGCGGGTCGCCTGTGTTTGGTGGACCTTTGATGGGGGCATGCTCAAGCTTGCTTGCGTTCTGTGAGAAGATCCACGCGCACCCTATCGTCATCCCCCCGAACGTGTTGGCACGTATGAAGGAGGACTGCGACTTGCACATACGTTGCTGCAAGGAAGCGGGCATCAGCCTCACCCCGAAACACCACTTGTTCCTTCACCTGTGCGACAGGACCGATGGAAATTAAATGCAAACCTTCAACACGCTTCGGGGGTATCCACAATCCTAGGGGGTTTGCTGCAACATGATGGCTACGTCCCGTCCCCTCTTTCCGCATCCTCTGACTCATCTTGCTCCTCCTCCTCCCCCCTAGCACCCACCTCCCATTCCTCCCCGTTCCCTTCTCCCCATCCTCTTCGCCATCCTCTTCAATGCCCACCCAGCCACCCACCCACCCACCCGCCCCGATCCTCGAGGCTCCCGTTTCCGTGCGCGCGGGGCTCATGGCCTCCAATGTTGAAGGTCTTCCGCAGAGATCGGTAACCGAACAGCCCCCCTCTACGGAGGCCCCGACGGCGCGTGTTCAGGAGGTAGGGCGGCAAGAGGGGAGTGACAGGGCAGGACAAGGGAGACGACGACGCAAGGCCAAGAGCGGACTCAGAGCGGACCAAAAGGATGGCGACTACGAGCTTGGATGATACGCTGACCCACTGTGATGTGTATTTTTTTTCGACGGCACCCGCCCTAGAGGATCTGGTGGCACGGGAGCCCGAAACTCTACGCCAATTGGGTCGATGAGGGACTCAACGTGACGCTGCGGGATTGCGCGAAGTTCGCGCACAGACTTACATTTGAATACAGAATATTCTCATTGTTAGCCTTGCGCCGAATCATCGGCAGTGTGAACTGGTGCCAACTTGTCTCGCAAAGCGCTGTGTAAAATGACGACCGATAGTGGCCGACGGTCCGTTGAAGGGAGCTCGCACGTGCGGTCGCACCCCCCTCCCTACCCCACTCCCCGCCGCCCGCGCCCCCGATCCACCAATTTGGGTGCGTGCAGCGGGGGGCATGGGATCAGGAAGGTAAGGAGCGGGGCTGCGATCGACCGCAACGATTTCCCTTCAACGGATGCCCCGTGGAGCAGCGATCGGTGTGAGCGGTGCGCCGAAATGGGAGGAGCTCGCGCCCTTAGTGGGGTTGTGATGCCAGCGGGTGGCCAGCCTGCATGCTCGCGCACATCGTGTCTTAGATATTCACGCCGCCCCTCAGCAACGACGTGCACTGAACGAACAGTCGGGGGGTGGAGGACAGGATGGAGGGGTGAGCATGGGGGGATTGCACTGCACGAGCTTGAATGACATCGGCGCCTGCCGCGATGTAGCATGCAATGGCTAATGTGGAATGAGGGGCTTGCGTTGCACGCGTGAAATCGGCGCCTGGGGCGAACTTTCTGGCATCGCGTTCGGGTTCCCGACGCTATATTGACCGCGCCTCGGCGCCGCTGCCCACCCCATAAATCCAGCACCAGAGCAAAACCTGAAAGCTCGCATGTGGCTCCTTGTCAGCAGACGGCGTTTTCGGAAACCTTCAAATAGTTGTGACCATGCGTTCGGGCTCAAGAGCACGATTTGCGCCCCGAGATTGTCAGACTAGCTGGGGGGGGGGGTGGGGGGGGGGGGGATCACGGTAGCTCTGTTGTTTCTGGCCATCGCCATGCATTGGGATTCTGACAGGGGGGAATTATGCCAACACAGTTGGGAGATGCATGGCGTAATCAGGACCCCGCCCAGGATGATTCAAGAATTTGAAGAACGTTTCCGAGGCCATCATTTCCCGCGGGATGGTAATGCACTGGTAGCACCCGAGACGTCGCCGATTGATGTCGGCACAAAGAGCATCGCGCTTGGGGATCCCCGCGCCGTGACTGAGAGCACCGAGCCTGCCCGCGCTGTGACTGAGAGCACCGAGCTTCCCCGCGCTGAGACTGAGAGCACCGATCCAGCCCGCTGCGAGACTGAGGGCACCGAGCTTCCCCGTGCTGAGCCTGAGAGCAGCGAGCCTGATTCGCTGATGAGGTTTGCCGAGGGCCAGGACATCTCGGGCATGCGTTTCGTGCGGTCGAAGATCGCAACAGGGCACGACTAGGGGGGGGGGCTTATACGTGGAGTCAGGTGGAGACGGCGGAATAAAACGAGAGAGAGAGAGAGAGAGAGAGAGAGAGAGAGAGAGAGAAGAGAGAGAGAGGGGGAGAGGAGGAGAAGCGATAGAGAGTGGCAAGAGATAGAGAGAGAGAGAGAGAGGAGATCGAGAGATGAGAGTGAGAGAAGACGGTGGGGGGGGGGGGGGGCCCAGGGAGAGCGGAGGGAGAGAGAGAGAGAGGGGCATGTTGAGAGATAGAGAGAGGGAGAGCGGGAGTGTGAGAGAGAGGGGAGGGAGGCGGGGGAGAGTGGGCAGCGCGCAAGGGAGAGACCACGAGACGGAGCGGTAGAGATATACAGACGGGGAGGGAAGAGAGAGATCGAGAGAGCGAGCATGCGAGAGCAGGAGGTCAGAGAGAGAGAGAGAGGGAGCACGAGAGAGAGGAAGGGAGAAATATAGAGAGAGCGAGAGAGAGAGAGAGAGATAGAGAGAGAGAGAGCGAGGGAGATGAAAGACGAGCGGGGTGAGCGGAGCCAGAGAGACGCGTAAGAGAGAGAGAGAGAGAGAGAGAGAGAGAGAGAGAGATAGAGAGAGAGGGAGATATAGAGAGCGGGAGAGAGAGAACGATATGGATGGAGAGGAGCGAGCGAACGGGAGAGAGAGAGAGAGAGAGAGAGAGCGAGAGAGAGAACGAGAGAAAGATAGAGAGAGAGAGGGTGAGAGATACCAGGGGTCGACAGAAAAAAAACCATACGCAACGAGCGTTTCGAGAAACTAACAAATAACAAGAGGCAAACAACAACATGAAAAGTGGGGGAGGGGGCATCGGCGGAAACCGACTTCTGCCGACGACGACGCCTCGACGACGACGATGCCCTGACAACGCCGTGAATAACACCCCCACGACCTCGACGATCGACGGCGCCTCGACGACGACAGCGCGACGACGCCGACGAGTCGACGACGACGATCTTAACTCACGCGTGGTTCCAACGCATGGTGTATACAACGATCGTTGTGTATGCGCTATTGCGAATAAGCATGTGTGCGCGCAGTTTTCTAATCCTGGAGATACAAGTGCGCCGTTTAGGTTATAGTGTGAAGTGCGCGAGCTCGTGGTTTCGAACTTGAGCAACTTTTCTTCGAAGGGCCCCGCGTGCCTGTGCGGAAGCTGTACTCGCAGCTGAAATGATGTGTGCTCGCATGCATTGTTCTGAAAACAACGGTGTTCATACACATGCACGTTCCCAGTGTAAGATCTAACAGGCCCCTGCGGGGCAAGGTTACGCATCTCCGATCGGGTCTCGAGGTAAAGTCTCCGAACCAAGAAGGGGTAATAATGCGGGGTCGCCGAACCCCCTCCCCCTTCTTCTCTTCCTCCTCCTGCGCCTCCTCCTGCTCGCCCTCCTGCTACTCGGCACCTCTTCCTACTTGCCCTCATTATCCCCCTCCCTCTCCCCTCCCCCCCTCTTCCTCCTCACCTTCCACCTCCTCCCTCCTCTCCCACCCGAACAAATCCCTCGCTCCCTCCATTGGGGGAGCCGTTAACACCTGCGACGACCTCCCACCTGAGTGCAGCAACTGCCTGACGTGCTGGCCAAACTACGACACGATCGGCACCGCGTTCTGTGGTTTCAAGTGCCACAGGTGCACCGCATCTGAGTGACGGTGCCAGGGAACGCTGGCCCTGAGGGGGGATGGGTTCCACATATAGCCCCGTCGGGACTTGTGAGGGCGGGGGTGCCCTCCAGGTGGGTAGGAGGGGGTCCTGCCGCTAGCACCGATGGCGCCGCATGATGCGAAAACCCGCGCGCCCCCCGCCCCCTCCCCCAGAAACGGGCCAATTGACCCTGCGACGCCATTCACGATCGAGGACGTCACCCCTCAGGGCCAGCGTCTCGTAGTATAGTGTTTCTCGTTTGCCGAACGCATGGTTCGACGGCGTGCGCGTGCCCGAGCGCGGCAAGCAATGCGCGCGTACGGCGTGAGGGGTGCGTCAAAATGAGCGGGCATTCCAACCGACAACTAGCACCGCCTTCGAAAACGCGAGCTCGCAGGTTTGAAATCGAGCCGCCCTCCAACGACATAACGAAAACTGGGCAGGGGTGGGGGTAACAATTGGAGCAGCACCAAGAGGCGGGGGCCAAAGAAAGGACGTCGAGGAGGGAGCGGCGTCGACTACGGAAACTATTGCTTGGGAGGGGGGTGGGAGAAGACAGAAGGAGATGCTGAGGAGTACGATTTTATTTGAATAGCGAACGCGCAAATGTCGCGAACCGCGCGCCTGGCAAAATGCCATCGGCGGATTGCGCGCGCCAGTGCGCGCGTGATGCCATGAAAATACACGCGTTGTGTTGCAACCGTGATGTTGCCAAGGCGTTCACCAGAGCGCATGCGCACGAACGCATGCGATCTCGAATGTTCGATTGCACGTATCGCACCGAATACGTGGCACGCCGTTGCAATCATGCGCATCCTGTGAGATGATATGCTGCACGATCTGATCATATCGCACGTCGGCGTCAGGGTGCGTTACGGGTGGAACGCTTCAACGCTACAGCTGGCGCATTTGAACGCTCGGTTTGGGCGCAATCGCCTGGCGCACCCTTGCAAACCACAAGCAAGCGTGCGAACGCTTACACGCACCAGCGCAGATCGCGCTTCGTGAGCGCGCGCTCGAAGCCGATACTGTTTTAAAGGAGCGCAAGCGCAACCATGTTCGCGAGCGCATAAGATGTGGATTCCCATCAGAATCCACATGTTTGTGGTGTACAACTATATGTATAGTTGTACCACTACATGTATAGTTGTACAACTATATATATAGTTGTACAACTATATATATAGTTGTTCAACAGCCACAACTATATTATAGTTGTACGCAACCTCAGGGCACACCCCAGCACGACCACACCCCAGCACGACCACACCCCAGCACGACCACACCCCAGCACGACCCGATCGACAAATCACAGGGCGCGGACCACCCCAGCACGACCACACCCCAGCACGACCCCACCCCAGCACGACCCCACCCCAGCACGACCACGCCCCAGCACGACCACACCCCAGCACGACCACACCCCAGCACGACCACACCCCAGCACGACCCCACCCCAGCACGACCCCACCCTAGCACGACCACACCCCAGCACGACCACACCCCAGCACGACCCCACCCCAGCACGATCACACCCCAGCACGACCCCACCCCAGCAAGACCACACCCCAGCACGACCGCACCCCAGCACGACCTTACCACAGCACGACCAAACCCCAGCACGACCACCACCAGCACGGACGCACCCAGCACGACCCGACACACCAGTGCACCCCGTGAATGTTTCGTGGAGGTGTACGGTGAGTGGTGACTGTTCGTGGGGTGTCTCGTGGAATGTTTCACGGGGTGTCTCGTGGAATGTTTCGTGAGGTGTCTCGTGGAATGTTTCGTGAGGTGTCTCGTGGGATGTTTCGCGGGGTGTCTCGTGGGATGTTTCGTGAGGTGTCGCCCAGTTGGGCATCGTGAAAACGTGACCATGCTGCACATGTCTATATCCCTTTCCGGGTTCGTGGGTCCATCATGTTGTCATTGTTCGTTCCCCGATTCCCAGTCAATGTCCAGAGGGGCGTGGTGCACCAGTCCAGGCGCCAAGGATTTGCCTGGCGATGGTCGGTGTGGGTGCACGGCTCGGGCGTTCCAGAAAAGGCCTTGCCTCCGAAAACGAGAGGCCGACATTTCCTCTACAGTGGAAGGCGGGCGGAAGCCGGCGGAAGTGCAACGAGAGGCCCCGCCAGCGGAATCAAGGTTGGCACGAAGATGCCCACCTGCCTTTGCTCGCTCTTCGTCAGGTTTCTGGCTGGTCGTCGTGCCTATACCGGCGCCGCCCATGCAGAGTCTAACGCGAGACTTCCTGCGCCGAAAGCTCCTTGGGGGCTGGCGCGTCCTCGCAAGCAAAGCTCGACCCCCAAGAGGTGCCAACGTTTCTTTGGCCCCCCCCGAGTTTCCAGGCTACACGCCACGTCGCTGGGAGAAGCGAGGAGGAGGGAGGGCAGGGGAGGAGTAAAAGGCAAAGGAGGAGGAGCAGCAACCCCGGCAGGAAGGAAAGAGGAGTGCAGACGAGGAACGGACGGGACGCTGAGGACACGAGGGAACACGGCACACAGAGAGGAGGTTGGCTGCAAGAGGAGGAAGGAGGAGGAGGAAGGGAGGAACAAGAGGGAGGCGAGGGAGGCAGAAAGAAAGAAGGAGGAGAACAGAGAGGCAGGAGGAGGAGAGGAGAGGAGGAGCGGAGGAAAGGCACACGACAAGAAGGGAAGGAGGAGGGGAGGAGGGAGGGCACGCGGCAGGGGAGGGGAAGAAGAAAAGAAGAGGAGGAGGAGGAGGGAGGAAGGGAGGGAGGGATGGAGGAAAGAAGAGGGAGGAGGAGGAGGAAGAACAGGAGGAGGAGGAGGAGGAGGAGGAGGAGGAGGGAAGGAGCAGGCTGAGAAACGAAGAGGTCCTCTAGGACTCCAGCGCCCTGCACGGCCAGGAGGGCCTGCCGTTCCTGCTGCACTGCGCCTCGCTGGCCCTGCAGGTCCTCCACGGGGGCGTCAGCCTGTACATTCGAGGGGCGAAGAGCGGCACGAGCGTAAGCTCTCCGGGGGCGCGGAGGAGCGGGGCGGGTAGGCCAGGGGGCGCGTGGATACCATGGCCGGGGGTCATAACATCTCCCAGACTTCGTGGCCCCCTCGTCTCCGTCTTAGTATGATTATACATATAACGGCGCACCGGGTCCGGGGGCCCGGGGCCGGGACCCCGACCACAAATGTGGGCCCCGGGGGGCCCGGAGGCTCGTGGTACCGCCGGACGCCGTCCAAGATCGTTCGCAGGCGGCTTCGGAACGCGCTCCGATGGCTCCAGATGCCTTCCAAGACGCCTGTCATGACACCAAGAAGGTCCCAGAAGCCTCCAAGACGCTCCGAGAGGCAGCCCAAGAGAGGCCCAAGAAGCAAAAATCGTGCCATTCCTATGGGGAAACGTATATTTTTCGCATGTTCGCATCTTGGGCTTTCTCCGCGTCCAAGACGGCCCAAGAGGCCTCCAAGACCGCCCCAAGACGGCCCAAGAAGCTTCCAAGAGGGCCCCAGGACAGCCCAAGAGGGCCCCAAGACGGCCCAAGAGGCGCCCAAGATGGCCCAAGAGGGCCCCAAGACGGGGCCCAAGAGGGGGCCCAGAGGGGGACCACGAACCGCAAGCTCGAGCCTTCCGCCCCAAGAGGCCGCCAGGAGGCCCCAACGAGGCCCCTCAAGAGGCCCCAGGAGACCCCCAAGAGGCCCAAAGGAGGCCCCGAGAAGCCCCAAATCGGCCCCCAAAATGCTTCGAACCTGCTTCCAGGAGGCCCCCGACAGGTTCAAAGGCTCCCGAGAAGCTACGTCAAACTCCCAGCGAGCGGCCGGACGAGGCCGCCCACAAAATCACAAGAGGGTTCGGTTCCAGTATTTGTATCCTTCAGCGCTCTCTGGCCTTCTTCCCCCTGCCCCCTTCCCTGCGACTTTCGTTGACTCAAGCTCGCCTCCTAGCTAGAACCTAAGCTCGCGCGAAGCGCGCGCGTGGTTCTAGTATTATATG